>CM077152.1:171248657-171570802 GCA_039583875.1 Platanthera guangdongensis
AAGCTCAGCTCGACCGTCGACTAGCAGAGCTCAGTTCGACGATTTCAGATCGAACTTCGAGAATTCAAATTCAAATAGACAGGTGTTATTATGCAATTAATTCAGAGTTTTGCTAGCTCGTTTTCATTTATTTCTGGACCAAGTTTCAGGGATCTTCCAAGGAATAATTCTGTGGACTTTCCTTAGAAGAGTTTTTGCAAATTAAGGATGCAATCAATGAGACCCAACGGTATCTTTGACAGATGAATGATATTTATTCTATAAAACAGAGAATAAAATACAGAATGTTTTTGAATCAACAGATGAACAAGAAGAGGACACACAACTCAGAACATAGAGACTCTCTCAAAAAAAAACTTCTGTCAAAAAGAATTCTGAAGAACACTCATCAAAGAGATCAAGCTTTCAAAAATCTTCAGATCTCTTCAGCTCTCAAAGTGTTCAAGGCCAACATCAATTCAAGACTCCAGACACTCAAATTTCAGCTTGCTGAAATCATCTATTGCTGGAGATCTATCTTTGAAGGCCTATCACCCTCAGCGAAGCTCTTCTTCCTGAAGATCTCAAGGACTCAGGGGGAGCTTTGACATCAATCCACTTAGTCTTCTCAGTTGATTGAGAAAGAGAAGACTGTCATCACTCTCTCACCCCCACTCTGTAAAGGGTTTCTCAAACTCCCTTCAAAAGTTTGAATCTGTTTTTGAGCACCTTGTCAAAAGCTCATTGGTGGCAAGACACCTGATCAAAAAATCTGCTTTGGTTTTTGAGCACCTTATCAAAAGCTCATTGGTGCCCAGGACACCTGATCAACTCATCCTGCAGTGGATTCCTACCTAGGGTGGTAGAAGAGTGGATGTACCCAAGTTTGGGGAACCACTATATTTCCTGTGTCCTCTGGTTCTGCTTGTTTACTTTTTGTTTCTGGCCTAGATTTTTTTCTGTGCTTAGTTTTTTTTTGCATAGCTTAGTTCTGTGATTAGATTTATATTTGCTTCCCTACTCACACATATTACAACATTATTGTAAAAGTTTTTCAAAAGTTTTTAAAACACCATATACTCTATTCACCCCCCCTCTAGAGTATATCAGATCTAGTTGCCCTTTCAATTGGTATCAGAGCCAGGTTGGTTAAACATACCATATCTGATTGGTCGTACCGGCTAACACCTGAACCCCAAGATCCTAAACTAGATCTGTTTTTCTTTTGTATTTTATTATTAGATTTTGTTTGCACAAATCATGGCCAAAACAAAGATTATGCTAGCACCAGACCTCCAGTCTGCAATCTGTCAAAGTTTGCACTTTGGAAAGCAAGGATTAGACTCTTCATGAATTCTATTGACGAAGATATATTTAATTCTGTTTTGACATTATGTCAAGACCCCCAGAAAGTACAAGTACAAATGCTGTTCCACCTCCATCAGGAACAGATGCTGACATCAAAAAGTGGAAAGTAGCTGATGCCAAGGCTATGAACATCCTAGCCCAGACAATGTCAGATGACATATTCCAAAGGTAGCTGAATGTAATTCAGCCAAGGAAATCTGGGATAGACTCTCAGAAATAGTCTTAGGCTCAGCTGACGAGAGAAAGGACAGAAGATCCCATCTCATCTCCCAATATGAGAACTTCAAGAAGGGAGAGACTGAGTCAGTGGGAGACATGTATAACAGACTGAGTCTAATTGTCAGTGAACTGAGGACATTAGACAAAGAGATCTCTCTGACAGAACTTAATGACAAGATCCTAATGTGCTTCCCCAGCACTTGGGATTCAAGAATCTGGCAATTAAGGATGCCAGAAGTCTGAATGAGATCACCACTGAAGCCTTGTTGGGTAAGCTCAAATCTTATGAGCTACTCATCAAGAACAGAGAGGAAGAACAGAAGGCTGCTTCACCAGCCACAAGAAAGGAGAAGACCATAGCATTCAAGGCAACTGAAGATCTGCTTGAAGAAAAAGCTACAGGCAATGATGAACTTCTCAGCTTGTTGGCCAAAAGATTCTATAATGGCCAGAAAGGACTTCAAAGAAGATCATACAAGGAGCAGGATAAGCCAAGGTATGACAAGTCCATTGGCAATAACAAAGACATTATCTGCTTTGGTTGCAAGAAACCAGGGCACATAGTTCCTGACTGTCCAGAGAACAAGAACAAGGACAGAAGGGACAGAAAAGAAAGAAGAAAGGAGAAGGACCCAAAAGGAATGGCAATAACAAACCTTCTTCAAGCAGGAATAAGCATACAAGAAAAGGGTTTGTTGCTGAATCCTGGAGTGAGACTGAAGAGGAGTTAGAAGCCTCATCCGCTCCAGTGATGATGAGGATGATGCAGAAGAAAAGGAATTCTGCATGATGGCAATTAATGCCTCACATCACAATTCAGAGGATGAAGAGTCAGAGTCAGACTCAGAAACTCAACCTGAAGAAGATCAGGTAATTAGTTCTTTTGATTTTACTTCAGAAGATTTTAAATCTGAATTTAAAACACTGTGTTTAGACCTACTAAAGTCTGAGAAAGAGATTACCTCTCTCAGAAATCAATTATCTGAACACAATGGTTTAAAGTCAGAAAACCTCAAACTCTCTCAGGAGTGGAGAAACTGTAGGGAACAGATAGCTACACTGAAAAGTGAGCTCTCTGAGGCCAAGAAGCTTGAAAAATCCCTTAATGGGAGAAGCATCAAGCTGATGGACATCACAAGCACAGTGAACTCTAGATTCAACAGTACACTGGGCTTGGGTGCTTCATCCAGCCAACCTATAGTCCTAACAACTCCATCAAGTTTATTTCTAGCAAGGGAAAGGGAGTTGTAGAGGTTGCTAGGAAAATTCTGATCTGCCTCAGAAAACTAAGTCTCAGCAAAAATCGTCGAACGGAGATCGACGATCGCCGAATGAAGATCGACGATCGCCGAACGCAGCTCGACGATCTCAGGAAAAATCGTCGAACGCAGGTCGACGATCTCAGCAAAGTCGTCGAACGCAGGTCGACGATCTCATATACCTGACCTCAGCCATAGTCGACCGTCGAACGGAGCTCGACGATCTGACCCACGATCGTCGAACGCAGCTCCAAGATCGTCGAACAGAGGTCAGAGCTCTGGAAACGTTTTCAAAGGCAAGTCAAAATTGAATCCTAAGGGTTCTTCATCCCAAACCTTTAACCCTTATACTGAATGGATTATACCTCCAAGGAGATATCATCCTGAAGGATATAAGAGTCAGCCAGGGATGTCTTTCATTTCTGAATTTAGAGGTTATCAACCTAGGCCAAGGTAAACTGGGTCAAAAACAAGTGAATTGTTTCATGTGCAGGTGAAGACCTATCCAACATCTAACCAGCAATGGTATCTGGATAGTGGGTGCTCTAAGCACATGACAGGGAATAAGGACAACCTCACATCCTTCAGAGCCAAGATTGGACCCAAAGTTATCTTTGGTGATTCCAACTTTGGACAAACTAAGGGATATGGTGCAGTACAGATTGGATCAGTAACCTTCAAGAAGGTAGCATATGTGGAAGGACTGAAGCACAACCTGATCAGCATCAGTCAGCTATGTGATGAAGGCTACCAGGTGACCTTCAGCAAAACCTTATGCAAAATCAAGTCAGATGACAACACAACTGTGTTGACAGGTATAAGGAAAGGTAACATCTACTTAGTAGATTTTCTTTCAACTGATATAGATATTTGCCTGTTTAACTCAGTCTGTAGACCAAATGTTTTATGGCGGTAAGAGATTAGGACATCTAAAACCTTAGAACTATTGCTAGGCTCTCCAAGGACAACCTTGTTAGAGGACTACCTTCTGGCCCCTACAAGAAGGAAGGACTATGCAAGGCTTGTCAATTAGGCAAGCAAACTAAAAAACAGTTTTAAGTCACTTAATAAGAGTGATTCACCTATGATATTGTATCTGTTACACATGGATCTATTTGGACCCATCACAGTACAAAGCCTAGGAGGGAAATCCTACACTTTAGTAATTGTAGATGACTTCTCTAGATTCACTTGGGTGTTCTTTCTAAGGAAGAAGTCTGATAACTTTAAGTGTCTGACAGAGTTTCTCAAATGTATACAGATTGAGTTCAATACTCACATTGCCCTGATCAGAAGTGATCATGGGACAGAGTTTGATTCTCTTCTTATGCAAGAGTTCTGTCAGAGTGAAGGGATCAGGCATACTTTCTCACCTCCTAGAACTCCTCAACAAAATGGGGTAGCTGAAAGGAAAAATAGAACTCTTATTGAATCTGCCACTACATTGTTGTCAGATGCTCATCTACCTCTATCCTTTTGGGCAGAGGCAGTGAACACCTCCAACTATGTGTTGAACAGAAGTCTGATACATAAACTGAAGGGAAAGACTCCCTATGAATTACTCAAAGGGAAGAAACCTAAAGTTGACTATTTCAGAATTTTTGGTTGCATTTGCTATATTCACAATAATGACAAGAAATACTTAGCAAAATTTCAAGCCAAAGCTGATGAAGGAGTGTTTCTGGGATACTCCATGATCAGCAAGGCCTATAGGGTCTATAATAAATCATCTTTGAAAATTGAGGAATCTGTTCATATTTCTTTTGATGAAACTAACATGTCTTTCAAGGAGAAGATTTCTTCTACCATAGAACCTTTGCAGGAACACTCTCTAGTTGAAGATATGAATAGCTACAGGTTGCTCAAGAAGAAGAAAGCAGTGAAGATGAAAGCAATGCTCAACATATTGAACCACCACTTGAAGAGCCAGTTGTTGTACTACAAGAGGAAACAACAACACAGGATGGTGAACAATCAACACCCCTGTTGATCTAGTAACATCAAGAGACCATCCAATTACCCAAATAATTGGAGAACTCTCAGCTGGTGTGTAAACCAGAAATCAGGTCAACCAAAACCTGTTGCACACTGCTTCCTTTCTCAAATTGAACCTCAGTCCATTCAAGATGCAGAGCAAGATCCACACTGGATCATTGCAATGCAAGAGGAGTTGCATCAATTTGAGAGGAACAAAGTATGGGAACTAGTGCCAAAGCCAAAGGATCATTCCATTGTTGGAACAAAATGGGTATTCAGAAATAAACTGGATGATCAAGGAGTAATAATAAGGAACAAGGCAAGGCTAGTTGCCCAGGGATATTCTCAAGAAGAAGGAATTGACTACGACCAGACCTTTGCACCTGTTGCAAGATTGGAAGCCATCAGAATATTTCTAGCTTATGCAGCTCACAAAGGTTTCAAAGTCTATCAGATGGATGTCAAGAGTGCTTTCTTAAATGGAGACATCAAACAGGAAGTTTATGTCAGACAACCTCCAGGTTTATCTCTCCAACTTATCCTGATTATGTTTTTAGATGAACAAAGCATTATATGGTCTCAAGCAAGCTCCTAGAGCATGGTATGAGACCCTAGCATGCTTTCTCTTGGAAAATGGTTTTATAAGGGGTAGAGTAGACCAAACTCTTTTTATTAGAACCCATAAGTCCCATACCCTACTAGTGCAAAATTTATGTAGACGATATCATTTTTGGTTCTACTGACTCAAAATTGTGCAGAAGGTTTTCTAACCTGATGCATTCTAAATTTGAGATGAGTAGTATGGGTGAGCTATCCTTCTTCCTAGGATTGCAAGTCAAACAACATGCTGAAGGCATCTTTATTTCTCAAACCAAATATGCTAATGAGGTGGTTAAGAAATTTGGTATGTCTGAGGCATCTTGTATGAAAACACCCATGCCTACCAATGCTGTATTGGATGCTAATGAACATGGGAAACCTGTTGATCAGACAACATATAGAGCAATGATTGGCTCTTTACTGTATCTTACAGCTAGTAGACTAGATATAATGTTTGCTACATGTATATGTGCTGGGTTCCAAGTAAGCCCTAGAGAGTCACACCTAACATTAGTAAAGAGGATTCTCAGGTATGTTAAAAGTTGTCCAAATCTAGGTCTCTGGTATCCAAAAGATTCAGCATTTGATTTAACTGGATTCTCAGATGCTGATTATGCTGGATGCAGAATTGACAGGAAAAGCACCAGTGGAACTTGTCAGTTCCTTGGTGACAGACTTGTCTCTTGGTTTTGCAAGAAACAAACATCTGTGTCAACTTCAACTGCTGAAGCCTGAATATATGGCTGCAGGCAGTTGTTGTTCACAAATACTGTGGATTCAAAACCAACTCCTAGACTATGGCTACAACGTAGAGAAGTCAAAAATCTTTTGTGACAATACAAGTGCTATTTCCATAGCTCAAAATCCAGTCCTCCATAGTAGGGGGCAAAACACATAGAGATTAGGCATCACTTCTTAAGGGACAATGTTGAAAAGAATAAAATTGAATTACAGTATATCCCAACTGATTTACAAAGGGGAGATATTTTCACCAAGCCTTTGGATGAAAAGAAACACACCTTCTTCCTAAATCAGTTAGGAATGTTAGATGGAGGAAGTCTTAAATAATCTCCAAGATTTTGAAAGCTAAAAATTGACCAAGACTAGGTAAAAATTCTGATTTTTCTTAGTGTCTAGAATTTTCTGATCTCTGAACTGCGCTCGACGATTTCCACACAGATCGTCGAACGGAGATCGACGATTTCCAGAATCGTCGAACTGAGTTCAGTGCCTCTCAGATAGTATGAACTATCTCTTCTGGTCAACGATCGTCGAACGGCGCTCGACGATTATGTTCACTGAACGATCGTCGAACGGAGCTCGACGCCTTCCAAGATCGTCGAACGGAGATCGACGATGTTGGAGTCTCTTCAGATTCCTTTAGAAGCCTCGATCGTCGAACTGAGTTCAACGATCTTTCCAATTCTGCGTCGAACCCTAATATAAAACTCATTTTTCGCCGTCGTTCTCTCTTGCGCTTTCAATTTCTCTGCAAGAATCTTTCTTCCCTCCAAACAGTTCTACGCTTGGTCGTTTTGTTTGTTGAATCTTTGCAGGTACAATGGCTGTATTAGTTGCAGTTCTAGCCGCCATGAAGTTCGATGCAGGCTTCGACATTGATATGGAATCATTCAGCACTACTGACCAAGTTTTCCAAGATATTCTGAGCTTATTCAAGGATCAGAACTTGTCTGCCCTCATGACCACGAGGATAAAGCTGGCCTCAGATGAGATAAAGGAATGGGTCTATACTGCTCATAATCTAGACAACAACACAATAGTTGGATTTATTGCTGGAACTCAGGTACCTCTGACCCCCACAGTTTTGACAGAGGTTTTTGGATTGAGAAATGGAGATGATACTGCTGAATTATCTGGGGAAGAGTTTTCTGACATACTTGGCAGGATGGGTCATCCTGAGGGAAACCCTAGCAAGTTATTCAAAAGGAACTTGTCTGTTGAGTACAGGTTCCTAGCAGATGTTGTAGGAAAAGTGCTGTTGGCAAAGCACTCTGCACATGACACTATCTCCAGACATCAGCTCTGCCTCATGGGAGCTCTGGTAGATAAGAAAAGTTTGAACTGGGGAGAGATCTTCTTTGACCTAATAAAGAAGAAAATCAATAAAAGCTTTGTCAATTTTGGAAGGATTCTTGGAGTCTTCCTGCAGACAAGGTGTCCTGCTTTGCTGGTCTCCTCTGGAGTGCACATTAATGCCTCCAAGAGACTTTCCTGTGCCCTCTTTGGCAAGTGGGACAGGCAGATAAGCAAGCCCAGCAGGCCCTCCTCAAATTATCCTTCAGGCACCAGGACTCACAGAGTCACTCTCCCACAGGTCTCTGCTCCTGCAGAAGACCTGGCTGCTGATGTTGCTGCCTCTCCTCCTCCTCCAAGTCCAACCCTACCTCTTCCATCCACCATTCCAGCTTCATCCCCCATTACCATCTCTAGCCCATCTCCAACCTCAACTCCATCTCCAGACCCAATTCTACCTCCACCAGCAGACCACTTCCACCCATTGTTCTCATATCCACCACCAGATGTCACTTCTTCCCCATCCATACCATCCTTCACCCTTCTGGATGACTCCTACATGGATGATTCCCCCTCATCTCCTCCAGAATTACCCTCCTCCTCAACCTCATTCCAAGATCTCCTCCACCACATCATTGACCAACCAACTTTCACCCCCTCCATATCCATCCCCTTGTCCTCCATCTCCACCATCCCCACACCTCAGCCCTCCATCCCTCCACTCTCCAGCCCTCCACTTCCAGCATCCTCAGTCATCCTTATTCCATCTACCTCTGCTCCTGCTATTGAGCATGTAGATCTCCCAGCCTTAGCTGATAAGTTGTATGAGCTACTTGCCCCCAGGCTCTCTCTTCTCATGGAGGCCTCCTTAGCTCCTCTACAACAGTCAGTGGCAGCTCTCTCTGCCAGGCTTTCCTCCCTCCTTCCTCAGGCAGCACCTCCAGCAGTGTGCCTTGATACAGATGTATCTGTATCCAGGCAGGGGAGATGCCATATGAAGCAAGCATTCATGCTGCTGTTGCTGCTGCTTCTGCTCCTGCTGTTGATGATACTGCTGCTGCTGTTGTTTTTGTATATGCTGTTCCTGTTGCTGTGACTCCTACTTCAGTCTTGGCAATAGACCTAAAGTCTTTGCTTTCTGCCTTTGATACTGCATACTTCAGTTATCTCCCAGAGCCTAATGCTGTCCAGCCCCCAGAAGATTTGTCCAAGGCACTGGTGCCTTTCTCTTGCTGTGACCCCAGCATTATATCCTCCTTTGTACTCTCAGTAACTGCTGCTGCTGCTGCTGTTGAAGAAAGGACTGTTTTTGCTGCTGCTGAAATTCCAACTGCCTCTAATGAGCAGATATCCAAGGATTCTCTGATGACAGAGGCCACTGATTTTGAGCCTGCTGAAGATTTTGTTGATGTTACTGAAGTTGCTGCTGCCATCACTCCTGAAGTTACTGTTGTTGTTTCTGCTTCTCCTTCTGTATCTGCTGCTGAATCTGTTGCTGTATCTACTGCTGAATCTACTGTTGTTTTTGCTGCTGTCTCTGCTACTGTCCCTGCTGTGCTCCTTCTGCTTCTGCCATCATCTGCTGCTGCTCAGTTGAAGAAAGAATTGATGAAGAAAATAGATGCTGTATATGATGACCAGAGTTCTGAGTCTGATGAATACAAAACAGACTCTGATGACTCTGCTGCCACTATTTCCAGGAAAAGGAAAGCTAGGAGCAAAGCAATGAAAAGGGTGCCTCCTGCAAAAGTCAAGGATAATAATGATATACCTTATTATATTCTGCATAACTGCCAAATTACTGAACATTGGATGCAGTATTCTAAAAACCAGTTGAAAGCAATGAAGAAGAAGAGAAAGTATGAGAAGGGCTCCTCCCAGTTCCAGCACCCTCATCCTCCTCCACCACCTCCTCCTGATGCAGGTGCTGGTGGCAGCTCTGCAAGTCAAGCCCCAGCTAGAAGCCAGGCTCCCTATCAACCCCATGCCAGATCATACCAAAGGGAAAGCCAGCCTAGGGGTTCTTATTCCAGGAGAGGAGGATATAGGGGAAGTCAAAGAGATATTCAGGTTTATTCTAAAGGTCACTCCAGGTAGCACCCATACTCCAAGGGAGGACATGTTTCATCTGATACTACTTCTGGTCCATTCCCCTATAAGCTAAGAGAGACAGTGTCTGCTAGGCCTTCTCAAGATAATTCTTCCAACAGGTATGAACCACCTGTACCATTTGAGGACCCTGAAAGAATCCATCTGCTTGGATTGCTAGGATGAAGGAGTTGGCTGCATTAGACCAGATAAAGAAAGCCAAAGAACAAGGGCTAGACACTTCCAATATTTCTACAATGTCAGAGCAGAGACAAAAGGAACTAGAGAGATATGCCTCCAGCAAATTCTTTGATGAAGACAGATATATGGAGTTGCATCCTGCTGCTGTGGTTCCCAGGACTTCAAAGCAAACATACTTGGGTGCAGCTGATGACACCAGGTCCAACAAGGAAGCCTTAAATCCAAACAGAGAAATCAAAATGGTTAAAGGCAAAGAGAAGAAGTAACTCTGTAAGGTGACAATCTTTGGATTTTCTGACTGCTATCTGGATGCCATATATATATATATATATCTGTGATGTTTCTGCTATGTCTAGCTGCTGTTGTTTTTATGCTTTTCTGATTATATGTTATTATTTGAATTTCCAAAGTCTGTAAATAGTAATCCTAACCCAAATAGGGGAGATTGTTGGAACACCCTATTACTAATTTGGGTCAGGATCACTATGTCTCTAGGAACCTTTGTTTGACCTACTGTATAGCTTAATAGGTCAATTAGAATTGAGTCTAAGGGTTAGAAGTCTAGGATTGGAAGCTGCCCTGAAGACCAAGTTTTTCTGTCTGGAGACTAAGTCTGATCGTCGAGCTCAGCACGACGATTCGTCGAGCTCAGATCGACGATCGTCAAGCTCAACTTCGGCAGATCGTCGAGCTCCACTCGACGATCGCTGAGCTCAACTTCACAATATCGTCGAACTCCATTCGACGATCGGTGAGCTCAGTTCGACGATTTTGACTCTGCATTGGATCTTTTTCTCTGAGCTCAGTTCGACGATCTTTGAGCTCAGATCGACGATTATTTTGCTGCTTAAGTTTTTTCAGTTCGCTGAGCTCAGCTCGACGATAGCAGAGCTCAGTTCGACGATTTCAGATAACTTCCAGAATTCAAATTCAAATCAGACAGGAGTTATTATGCAATTAATTCAGAGATTTGCTAGCCGTTTTCATTTATTTCTGGACCAGGTTTCAAGGGATCTTCCAAGGAATAATTCTGTGGACTTTCCTCTAGAAGAGTTTTTGCAATTAAGGATGCAATCAATGCAGACCAATGGCTATCTTTGACAGAGAATGATATTCTATTCTAAAACAGAGAATAAAATACAGAATGTTTTTGAATCAACAGATGAACAAGAAGAGGACACACAACTCAGAACATAGAGACTCTCTCAAAAAAAAAACTTCTGTCAAAAAGAATTCTGAAGAACACTCATCAAAGAGATCAAGCTTTCAAAAATCTTCAGATCTCTTCAGCTCTCAAAGTGTTTAAGGCCAACATCAATTCAAGACTCCAGACACTCAACATTTCAGCTTGCTGAAATCATCTATTGCTGGAGATCTATCTTTGAAGGCCTATCACCCTCAGCAAAGCTCTTCTTCCTGAAGATCTCAAGGACTCAGGGGAGCTTTGACATCAATCCACTTAGTCTTCTCAGTTGATTGAGAAAGAGAAGACTGTCATCACTCTCTCACCCCCACTCTGTAAATGGTTTCTCAAACTCCCTTCAAAAGTTTGAATCTGATTTTTGAGCACCTTGTCAAAAGCTCATTGGTGGCAAGACACCTGATCAAAAAATCTGCTTTGGTTTTTGAGCACCTTATCAAAAGCTCATTGGTGCCCAGGACACCTGATCAACTCATCCTGCAGTGGATTCCTACCTAGGGTGGTAGAAGAGTGGATGTACCCAAGTTTGGGGAACCACTATATTTCCTTGTGTCCTCTGGTTCTGCTTGTTTACTTTTTGTTTCTGGCCTAGATTTTTTTCTGTGCTTAGTTTTTTTTTGCATAGCTTAGTTCTGTGATTAGATTTATATTTGCTTCCCTGCTCACACATATTACAACAATTGTTGTAAAAGTTTTTCAAAAGTTTTTAAAACACCATATACTCTATTCACCCCCCCTCTAGAGTATATCAGATCTAGTTGCCCTTTCAAATTGTGTCGACACCAGGGATGCAGAGTCGACACGAGACAGAAAGTGTCGACACATACAGTTTGTGTCGACACTCAATGAAGAGAAGTCCAGTAAAGCAGTGTCGACACTTAGAAGCAGTGTCGACACCCAGAGGAACTGTGTCTACATCAGAAAGTGTCGACACTTGGAGGCGGTGTCGACACTCAGCAAATTTCAACTGAGTCTAAGTATATGTGTCGACATAATGAAGAATGTGTCGACACACAGCAGAAGACTCAACACATGAAGTAAGTGTCGACATAACAAAGAATATGTCGACACACAGCAGAAGATTCAATACATGAAGAAAGTGTCGACACTTGGAGGCTGTGTCGACACTCAGTAAAGTTCAAGAAATTCTAAGTACAAGTGTCGACACAAAGGAGATGTGTCGACACTCAGCCAAAGTCTCAACTGAAGAAGAATGTGTCGACACAAGGAGCTGTGTCGACACTCAGAAAGTATCAACACAGAAGGCATGTGTCAACACCAAGAAGATGTGTCGACACTGAACAAGTTCAACACATGAAGATATGTCGACACAAAGGAGTTGTGTCGACACTTACAAGAATTCAACTAAGTACTGAAGAACAAGAAGTTGTGTCGACACACAATATCAGTGTCGACACATGATGAAGAGGCTGTGTCGAGAACTGAATTCTACAACACAAGGAGTTGTGTCGACACCTTGAAGGCTAGTGTCGACACTTAATCAACTTGTGTCGACACTTGGTCTATAAGTGTCGACACTTAAAGACAGACTGTCTCGACACTTTCAAACAGTTACAGATATTTCAAGAAGTGACTGGATGACATGACAGCTGCCATTCCAGCCGGTCTACTGCAACTGTCAGAGTTGTCAGAAAGCTGTTAGGAACCGGATCAGCCGGTCACCATGAAGAAGGCCTATAAATAGGCTTATTCTGTCTACAGAAGAATATGATTAATGAGATTAACAACAAGAGATCAATAATCAAAGAAGAAGATCTAGCTATTCATTGAAGAATCAAGTGAAGATCTAAGAAGTTGGAGAGAGAGAGCTCCTTCCAAGAAGACAGCCATTGGAACCAGGATGTGAAGAAGGTTTCAGATTAAGATCTGAAACTTAAGTTGCAGTGATTGAAGATCAGCTGCAGAGAATCAATCCTATTATGTTCTACATTCAAGAAGCTTTGAAGAAAGTCAAGTGAGGTTGATCTCAGCAGAGTTCATTCAAGAACTCATCAAGAACCTATCAACTCTTCTCTCTTATTCAGAGTTGTAGGTATATACTTTGTATTCTAAATTTCTTGTAGGATCCTTAGGGATCTGAGTTGTAAGCCTGTAATTATAAAGGCTGAGTGGTAGGGTCTGTGTGCCTGAGTGTAGGAGATCTATTTCTCTGAGTGTAGGCCTATTGTGGCTGAGTGTAGGCCTTGTGGCTGAGTGTAGGCCTTGTTGAAGGCTGAGTGTAGGTATTTGTGAAGACTGAGTTGTAGGGCCTTGGGCCTGAGTTGTAGGAACCTGTTTGGGGTTCTGAGTGTAAGATCTGAGGATCTGAGATAGTGGAGGAGTTTGGCCGAATCTAGTACACTACTAGATAGGCGAAGGGGAAAGTAGATGTACCCAAACCTTGGGGAACCACTATAAATCTGTGTGTTCACTATATGCATGTTTATTCTGTGATTGCTGATTGATTGCTGTGAAGAATTAGTTATAAATCTGTGGATAATCTGCCTAAAATTGTAGAAAGATAAAGTCACTTATTCACCCCCCCCCCCCCTCTAGGTGATCAGGTACAATTTCTTTCAAGTGGTATCAAAGCCAGGTTACTCAAAAATGACTTAACTGTCTGATTAGATCCTGTTGACAGATTCAGTATAAGTAAAGTGCAGAATCAAGAAAATCAAGAAACATGGGTTCAACAGTGAATCATAAGGAACTTGGATCCATGAAGTTGCCCATTTGCAGAAAAGAGATTTTTGGCATCTGGAAAGAAAGGGTGAGACTATTTATGGAAGCCTCAGACCCTAAATATATATCACAGTTAAAGAAGGGCCATATGTGCCTATGAAGGTTTCAGTCCTGGATGCAAATCAAAGAACACCTAAGGATTTTTCTAAAATGATAAAAGATGAGATTATTCTGGCCACCATGGACAAGAGGGCTCAGAATATCATTGTGAGTGTCATAGATGATGCTACATTTCAGAACTTGATACACTGTAAGACATCTAAGGAGATGTGGGATACTCTGATAGTGTATATGGAGGGTTCAGAAGAAGTGAGACAGGACAGAAAGTCTTTGTTAAACTAAGAATATGAAAGTTTCAGGCAAGGTAAGTCTGATAGCATAACAGAATGCTATAAGAAATTCTATAGGATTGTCAATGAGCTAATGTCCTATGGAAGAGAATTCAACAATTATGAGCTAAATGATAAGTTCTTGAGATCCCTAACAAAGGATTGGGACACCAAGATCTGTGCCATAAGGGAAATGACCAAGATAGCAGATATTCCTCCTCCAACATTGTTTGGAAAAATGCTATCCTATAAGATGCAGTTGATGGTAAGGAAGGAGGAGGAGAAGACTACAAGAAGTGATCACAAAGAAAGAGCAGTGGTATTCAAAACAGAAGCCACCAAGAAATACAAAATTAAGTCTCCATCTCCACCTCCAAAGGTTGCTGAGACTGAGTCAGATGAATCAGAAAGTAGGAATTCTGAGAGCTGTGAGAGTGATGAGGACTTTGCAGCTTTCACAAGACACTTTCAGAAGTTCCTAAAGAAGAAACAGTGGAGGACTAAGCGATCCACAGCACAGAGGTCATCAAAGAATGACAGAAGAAAGCCCAAGTCAAATAGAACTTCATCTTCAAGGATAGTTTGTTATTGTTGTAACAAACAAGGACATGTTGTTGCTGACTGTCCAGAGAAGAGGAAAGAGTCTACTGATAAGAAGAAGATTCAAACCAAGGGCAAAAAGGAAAGGTCCTTTGTTGCCAAGAAGGACAAAAGCCTGTCAGACATGTCTTCTTCAGAAACTGAGTCAGAAGCTGAAGCTTACATAGGACTATTTGCTGAAGAAGAGGAAGAAGAGTTCATCCAGATAATGAACTCTATATATGAGCAAGAGGACATTCAGTGCAAAGGACTGATGGCCTTAACAGAAGGTGACAAAATCCAGGAGCAGCCTGGACCTAGTCAGGTACAAAATTGTTCTTTAAGTTCAATTTCTAGTGCTAGTTCAGATTCAGTTACATCTGCATCAAGTGATGCCAGTGGATCAGAATCTGAAGGGGATATTCATCAGTTGATTGATGAATATAGAGTTCTGTTGCAAGCATTTAAGAAAATCAAATCCTTGGCCAAGAGTCAGGCTAAGGAGATTGCAAGTCTCAAAGTGGCTGCAATTGATTTTGATAAGCTGATTGATCAAAAGTTAAATGAAATAGCCAGACTGAAGAACATAACTGTTATTCAGATGGGGACTATAACATTCAAGAATGATCAAATCAGAAATCTGGAGATTAGTCTTCAGAAGGAGAGAGACATTGTTGCAAGGTTCTCTAAACCAAAATCAGTTCTACCTCTGATAGATGAGTTTATACCTCACAAGGGTAAAACTGGATTAGGGTTTACACAACCTGCTAGGACTGTAAAGTCCAAGTCTAAGGGCAAAGCCCCAGTACTCAACAAGCCTGCTGTAGATAGAACAACTAAGGTTGTACCTAAGCAAAGGTACAATAGATTTGAGTGTTGGTGCTGTGGCAAGGTAGGCCACTTTGCCATTGACTGTTGGCACAATTCTAGTGCCAAGATGAGTAGCAAACTGCCTGTTGGAAGATCTACAGGTAGCTTTGTTAAGAGGCAAACTAACCAGCACCAAGGACCCAAGAATTCTTTGGGTTCTAAGGTCAACTAATCTATTTTGCAGGTGAGTCCAAGTGGCCATGCCCCAATATGGTACTTGGACAGTGGATGTTCCAGACACATGACTGGAACTAGGGGATTGCTAAAGGACTTCACACCAATCAAGGATGGTCCTAAAGTCACCTTTGGTGGTTCTGAAAAAGCAATTATCAAAGGTTTTGGTAACATTTCTAGCACCAATATAACAATTGCTCAAGTTGCTTATGTTAAAGGTTTGAAACATAACCTTATTAGTATAAGTCAACTGAGTGATTTAGGATATGACATCTCATTTGTCAAAGATGGTTGTCATATCAGGAGGTCAAATGATCAAGAGATCATTTTGACAGGTTATAGAAAGAGAAATGTCTATTGCCTAGACATTATGAGTGAGAACAATGTTTCTCCAGTGTGTCTTGTAGCTGATGAGAAAGTCTCTCATTGTGTCAAATGGCATAAGAGGCTAGCCCATGTCAACTACAAGACAATTGGCCAACTCTATAGCAAAGAGTTAGTGAGGAATGGTTCTCAGGTTAAGTGTATTAAAGATGGAATATGTTCATCTTGTCAAAAGGGCTAGCAGACTAGATCCACCTTTAATAGCATTGAGAACAAAGATGATGTGAGGTGTTTATACCTTTTGCATATGGATATCTTTGGTCCTATGCCAGTTCACAGCCTAGGTAGGAAGGTCTACACATTTGTGGTTGTAGATGACTACTCAAGGATTTCGTGGGTGTTCTTCCTTAGACAGAAATCTGAAACACCTAGTATCTTCTATAGCTTTGTCAAAAAAATTCAGAATGAGTTAGACAGTACAGTGGTCAAGATAAGAAGTGACCATGGTACTGAATTCCAGTCTGATAGCATCACAAAACTATGTGAAGAATTTGGGATTTTTCAGGAATTTCTTCACCAAGAACACCTCAGCAAAATGGCATTGCTGAGAGGAAAAATAAAACCTTGATTGAGGCTGGTAGAACCTTATTAAGTGAGACATCTCTCCCAGAATATTTCTGGGCTGAGGCAGTTAACACTGCATGCCATGTAATCAATAGGGCTTCTATCACTAAGGGCCACAATAAGACCCCCTATGAGATTGTGAAAGGCAGAAAACCAAATCTATCCTATTTAGGATCTTTGGTTGTAAATGCTTTATACTTAACAATGGAAAGTCTTACTTAACCAAGTTTGCTGCCAAATCCCAAGATGGGATCTTTGTTGGGTACAGAAACAATAGTAAGGCTTATAGAGTCTACAACTTGCCTACTCAAGTTGTAGAAGAGTCAGTACATGTAGTATTTGATGAAGCTAGACTTATTAACCATGAGTTGTCTAGAAGTATTTGCAGCTCCATAGGTGTGACTAAGAAGATGGACAAGCTCACTATTGAAGAAGGATCTACTGCAAGTCAGCATGTAGATGATAGTGGCTGTTGTCCAGGGGGAGTACTACATGCACCTGATGTAGAAGAAGACCAAGGAGTGCAGCAAGTTGAAGAAGCTGAAGGAGTTCAACCTGAAGCCAGGATGCCTCCAGCTAGTAGGCATCTAAGAGATCATCCAACAGATCAAATCATTGGTGATCTAAGACAAGGGGTATAAACAAGGAGCAGAAATCTGAGTGCAGTACTCTACTCCAGTTTTCTATCCCAAGTAGAGCCAAAGAAGTTTGAAGAAGCCATCCTAGACCCTCATTGGATTGAGGCAATGCAAGAGGAGTTGAATCAGTTCAAGAGATGCAAAGTCTGGGAGCTTGTTCCTAAACCAAAAGACCACAACATAATTGGAACCAAGTGGATCTTTAGGAACAAAATGGATGAACATGGAGTGATTATTAAGAACAAAGCAAGACTGGTTGCTAAGGGATATATGCAGGAAGAAGGTATTGACTTTGATCAAACCTTTGCTCCAGTAGCCAGACTGGAAGCCATAAGGATGTTCCTGGCCTATGTAACCTATCAAGGATTTAAAGTATACCAAATGGATGTTAAGTCAGCCTTTCTGAATGGTAATCTGAAAGAAGAGGTCTATGTGGAACAGCCATCAGGTTTTGTTGATCCAACTCAACCTAATTATGTTTATAGACTTAGGAAGGCTTTGTATGGGTTAAAACAAGCCCCTAGGGCTTGGTATGAAACCCTATCTAGTTTCCTCATTGAGAATAAATTCACAAGGGGAAAATAGACAAGACTCTATTCCTTAGGTAATCCAGAGGCAAGATCATACTAGTCCAAATATGTGTAGATGACATCATATTTGGGTCTACTGAAAGTAGTCTTTGCAAAAAGTTTGCAAAACTAATGCAAGGACAATTTGAGATGAGCAGTATGGGGGAACTTAAGTTCTTCTTGGGTCTCCAAGTTAGACAGACTGAGAATGGTTTATCCATATGCCAGTCTAAGTTCACCATAAAATTAATAAGGAAGTATGGTATGGATTCATCCAGTACCATGAAGACTCTTATGGGGTCAAGTATGTCTCTTAGCAAAGATGATGCAGGGAAACCTGTAGATGAGACTTTGTATAGAGGGATAGTTGGCTCGCTATTGTATTTGACTGCAAGTTGACCAGATATCATGTATGCTACATGTGTATGTGCTAGGTACCAAGCATGCCCTAAAGAGTCTCATTTGACAGCAGTCAAAAGAATACTGAGATATCTTAAGGGCACTCCTTATCTAGGCCTTTGGTACCCTAGGAATGGAGACTTTGAACTAACAGGTTATTCAGATGCAGATTTTGCAGGCTGCAAGGAAGATAGAAAAAGTACAACTGGAACCTGTCAATTCCTAGGTGGAAGACTGATATCATGAAGTAGCAAGAAACAAACAAGTGTGGCTATCTCCACAGCAGAATCAGAATATGTGGCTGCAGGAAGTTGTTGTGCTCAACTTCTATGGATACAACATCAGCTTGAGGATTATGGTATTCAAGTAAGTAGAACACCACTATTTTATGATTCTACTAGTGCTATATCTATTGCAAACAATCCTGTTTCCCATAGTAGAACTAAACACATTGAAATAAAATATCATTTTCTAAGGGAACATGTAGAAAAAAAAGATATTTCACTAAAATATGTAAATACAGATAATCAACTAGCTGACATGTATACTAAGCCTTTAGAAGAAACCAAATTCAATAGGTTCAAAATTGAATTAGGTATGATAAACTTAAAATAAGTTTACAGAAATGGCTAAGTAAAATAGTGTCGACACACAGAGTTGTCTGTGTCGAGACAGAAAATTGGTGTCGCCACTTCAGAGAAAAGGTGTCGACACATCTAGGAAGTTGGTGTCGACACTTCAGAAAATTAGTGTCGACACATACAGGGTAGGTGTCGACACATCCAAGGTGGTGGCGACACTTAAACTTTATGCAGAATTAGTGAAGTAAAGTCTCGACTAAGTGTCGAGCTAAGTGGTGTCGACACATAAACAAGTGTCAACACATATATTCTGTCGACTATACTTGTGTCGACACATAGGTGTCGAGACATTATAAGTCTGTGTCGACACTTTTCAACAGTGTCGACACAATTTGAGTATCTTGTCGCGCCCTTTCATCTTCAATCCTAGAAAGGTATAAATAGGATTTCGCCATTGACTGTCGACACGCTCACCAAAGTTTTGAGACCAAACTTGTGTGTCGACACCTCTCTTCTCTCAATTCAAATTCTTCAAACCCTAATGACGCCCACGCTCGAAGAGAACGTGAATGAAGGATATGAACTGGTGCGGCATGCGTTTGATGACGCAGAACCAGAGATCAAGGATGTGGTAACCCTAGTTGCAAACTCAGGGTTAGATTTTCTTGTTTCAGAGCCAACCAAGATATGGAAGAAAGAAGTTCTAGAATTTCTGAATGGAGCAACCCTAGACGAATCTGGACTCAAGATAAAGTCAAGGGTTCATGGAGAAAAGGTGAAGGTCTCACCTAAGAGTTTGAGAAAGGTACTAAACCTACCAAAGACTAAGGAAGAAAATGAAGTTTCTGCTTCTAAGACCAGAGAAGCTTTAACATGGTGTGGACTGGATTGCAAGATGAAAATTGGATCAGTATTCAACAGAAAGGGAATGAATAACCAAGGAAAATTTCTCTCTGAAATAGTTGGGAAGGTGATCCTGTGCAAGTCTGGAGGACATGACAGGATTTCAGCATATATGTTCAATCTAATGACAAGGTTAATCTTCCAGCTAAATACTGATTGGTTTGCAGTAGTGTTTGAGAAGATTAAGGAGAGCCTGAAGAAACCCAATTTGGGCAGGATTCTTAGTCTATACCTTGCTGGTAGTATACCAGAGGTAATGAGTCAAGCAGCTGGATCTAAAATCAACCACATGAGAAGAATGGACATGAGAATCTTCTCTAGATGGGATAGGGTCTTGACCAAGGAATTGCCAACTCCTGAGAAGGAAACACCACTAAAGAAGAAGAAGAAGACAGGCCCAGTGGCTCAAGACTCCTCTAGTAGCTCTGAAGAGCAAGTTGTGTTTACTCCTGATGAAGAAGAAACTGGAGATGCTGGCAAGTCTCCAGCTAGACAAGATGATGCAGAAAGGCAGGGGGAGCTACCACCAGCAAGCCCACTTCACCAGGATCAAATCCAGGGGGAGCCTCTACTGGTCGATGAACCTACTCCCTTAGAAAGTGAAAGAGCCACTCAAACCATTCTTGAGGTAATCACAGAAATTAATCAATTAGATTTCCTTATTGAGAGTGAATTTATAATTGACAAATTATCTGATGTTAATCAGCAACCTCAGATTCATAGCCAATACCAAGATGCTGTCATGGAGGACACATCAGTTGCAGATCAAGTGATATCTGATCAAGTTGCTGATGAGTGATAATACGTTTGCAGTCAATTTTATTAGGATATTTTCGGGGTTTTAAAGCCAATCATGTCTTGTATAGTACTTGTTTTGATTCCCCTTTGTATATATTTTTGTCGCTTATGCATTTTTTCTGCTTTTTGCAGGTTTTCACGGCTTTCTGCCGAAGTTTGCTGTGACACGCCCCAAGGTCACGCCCTACCAGGGCGTGTACCTAGGGCGTGTACCCAGAGGAATGAAGCAATTGGTCTGAAACTGCATTCCATGGAAACTTAGTGTACACGCCCTCGGTCACGCCCGTGTCACACCCGACACGGGCGTGTACTAGAGGCGTGTCCCCAGGTTCCGAGGAATCGCCGCAGCGCGCTCGTTTTTCCCGCTCCACCGTCGCACCGAAAGTGTCACGCCCCAGGGTCACGCCTGACCCGGGCGTGACATATGGGCGTGTACTTCAGCAATTCCGCCCGTCACCTCCAGCATTCAATTTCAGCCCGAAGAAGTCACGCCGCAAAGAACACGCCCCAGGGTCACGCCCCAGGGTCACGCCCCAGGGTCACGCCCGACCAGGGCGTGACAGGGGGGCGTGACCCGACCCGAAAAAATTCTATAAATAGAGCCCAACTCCAGGGGTTTTAAAAAAACTTTCGCTTGGAGAGGGGAGGTTCTGTCCTTTGTTTTTCTGAACTTTTAAGCATGTATTTTCATTTCTAGTTCGTAGCTCTAGCTTTATGCTTTTCCTGTATTAGCTCCTAGCTTCTTTCTGTAGTATGATGCTAATGATAGTGTAGTTTCCTTTTCATGTTCTTGTAATCTCTGGTTTTCAAGCTGTAAGATCACTGTTTCTCTTAATAAAAAGTGTTGTTTTCTTTTTCGTTCCTGCTCTGTTTTCAGTATTTTTCTTCTACTCATCTCCCTCTTCCACCTCACCATGATTAACTAATCCTCCATGTACTCGATCTAATTGATCCGAGGTTCGAGTGATTAGGTTATGATGCTTTGAATCTTACCTTTTCTTTTTAGGGTTTAGCTTTGAATTACTCTTGATTTATCACGGGTTGGAGGTATATTATCGATATATACTCTCCACCTTTGCTTTCATTCTGGGCTAGCCGAGAGGCCGAAAGTTTGAAATGAGCACTCAAGAGTAAAGGGAGTTGTTCGCACCCCTCGAGAGAGGCAGACGTTCAAATCTCCCGGATTGGAGTAAAATCCATTAGAGGGGTTCACCGCGTAAAGCGAGTTTTAGGCCTCCGATTTAGGCGAAAGTCGGTCGGACCTTCCTAAACTCAGTTAGGCACGGCCTTCGAGAGAAGCGTGTCAATATTCATGGAACCTCCACGGTCAAGGACCTTTACCCTAATTAGCTTAGGTTTATTTATCGTATTTTTCTAACCACTCTTGCCGAGGTGATTTCTGATCGAGTGCATTTTCCCTTCATCGTTACTAAGCTTAAGTTAATCGCTCTTTTAGCTCTCTTTATCTTTTCATACAAGTAGTTCTCTTCTTTTAGTACATTTAGCCAAACCTTATTTTGCCGTCGATAAAATAATAGATTTCGTGTGAGTAAGCTTACTCAACTGTTCCCGGATTTCAATACGACACTTGTGTCCCCTAGCTGCATTTCGATAGGTATACTTGCCTTGATGAATTGTTAGTTTGGTATTTTCTCTTTGCAGATATCTCAGAGACAATCAAGTTTTTGGCGCCGTTGCCGGGGAAGCAACGCTTGTTGATAAATTGAAAACGCGAATATATTAATTTTATCACTTCTCTTTCTCAGCCTCCTTCAATTTTTTTTCCTCCTACTCACTTGAGTTAAATGGCTGGATTTTGTTAAGTGTGCGTATTTTTAATTTTTCCGCCTACTCACTTGAGTTAATTGGCTGGTTTATTTCAAGCAAGTGTGCGTATTTTATTTTTCCGCCTACTCACTTGAGTTAATTGGCAGGCTTTATTTCAGTAGAGTGTGTTTACTTTCTGTCGAGTGGGTGTGTTTTTAATTTTCTGACGAGTGCGTGAGTATAGCTTTTCATTTCCGCCTACTCGCACAGAGATAAGTGGCTGGATTTTAATTACCGCATTCGTAATAGAAACCCACATCACAAAATTTTCTACACCACCTAACTCTCTCGAAAAGGGCAAAGTGGCTCTAAATGCCACTATCTTGTCTAGTACCTTGCGAACCCTTCACCGGGTAGCCCTTGGGAAGTTCGGGAGTTAAAATATAAAAAATCTATTTCAAAAAAAAAATTTTCCAACTTCATTAGCTTTTTTTTTACTTTTTAGTCTTGCTTCTCCTCTTTTCTTCTAGTGTATGACCCGCGGTAGTCCGTCGGTTACTTTGGACCTGGACCACGAAATTGAGCGTACTCTTCGGAGAAGATCGCGATTTCAAGGCCCTACTACCCAAGTGCCGGTTGAGGATTCCGAGTCATTTTCTACCTTAAGAATGGCAGAACCCAACGTGGAGGAAGTCGTGCAAAGGCCTATGTCCTATTATGCACGACCAAATCTCGAGGGTACAGAAACGAGTATAGTTCGCCCTGCAATAAATAATAATAATTTTGAACTGAAGCCTAGCATAATTCAAATGGTGCAGCAGTATGTGCAATTTGACGGGCTTCAAGATGAAGACCCGAACGCACACATAGCCAGCTTTCTTGAGATTTGTGACACCTTCAAGATAAATGGTGTCACAAATGATGCTATTAGGCTAAGATTATTTCCTTTCTCTCTTAGAATTAAGGCTAAGCAGTGGCTGAACACCCTTCCTAAAAATAGCATAACTACTTGGACGCAATTAACTGAAAAATTTTTGGCCAAGTATTTTCCGCCTGCTAAAACTGCTAAACTTAGGAATGACATTTCTGCCTTTGGACAAATAGACTCAGAGACCCTTTACGAAACCTGGGAAAGATTTAAAGAATTATTAAGACGATGCCCACATCACGCTCTGCCTGTATGGTTGCAGGTGCAGACGTTTTATAATGGGCTAAATCAAAGCACGAAGCAAATGATAGACGCAGCTTCTGGCGGTACTTTAAACCATAAGACCCCGGAAGCAGCTCTTGAGCTGTTTGAAGACATGGCCATGAACACTTACCAGTGGAATGTGCCTAGGTCCCGCCCAAACAAACCTGCAGGTCTCTTTGAAGTGGACAACGTCTCACAACTCGCACTGCAAGTTGAAATATTAAGCAAAAAAATTACGGAGATGACTGCTGCCTCCGCCCCTCAGGTATGGGAATCTGCAACTCCTCCCGCTGAACATTTGGATTATGTAAATAATATGCCTAGAACTGCTTTTAATAATTTTTCTGCTGCGAATTATCATCCTCCTGGTTTTAATTTTCCGAATAGTTATAATCCTGCGTTAAGAAATCATCCGAATTTTTCGTGGAGCAATCCATCGAATGCTGTGCGCCCGCCACCGCAAAGTGATTTTTCTGCTCCACCACCACCACCTCCTCAAAGTTTTCCAAAACCTCCAAATTTGGAGGAAGTGTTTTCAAAATACATGAATGCTAATGACGCTACGATTAGGACCTTAACCGGAAGTGTTAAAAACTTAGAAAATCAGGTAGGACAGCTCGCTAAAATGATTTCTGAGCGACCCGTAGGGTCTCTTCCTTCCAATACCGAGCCCAACCCGAGAGAGCAAGCGAAAGCTATAACTCTTCGGAGTGGGAAGAAAGTTCCTGGTATGGTAAGTGAAGAACCCGAGGCAAGCTCCGCTCCCGTTTTTGAAAATCAAAGCTCCGTTCCCCTTTTAAAAATTCCATCCTCTGCCGAAGAAATTATCACCCCTATCGTAGAAAAAGAATTCACTCCACCACCCACCTTTAAAAATAATCCATCCCCGCCATACCCTTCCGAACTTAATAAACAACGACAGGATGATCAATACACCCGTTTTTTGGAAATGTTTAAGCAAATCCACGTAAATCTGCCTTTCCACGAAGCCATATCCCAGATGCCGAAGTACGCAAAATACCTTAAGGACCTCCTAACTAACAAGAAGAAGTTAGAGAACCTTTCTCATGTCACGTTAAATGCCGCGTGCTCGGCGGTTTTGACAAACGGATTACCGAAAAAAATCAGTGACCCGGGTAGTTTCTCTATCCCGTGTGTCTTTGGTGATCTCTTTGTCAAACACGCTTTAGCCGACTTAGGTGCGAGTATTAATCTTATGCCCCTCTCGTTGTTTAAAAAGTTAGGAATTGGTAGTCTCAACCCCACACGCATGAGTATCCAGCTAGCCGACAGGTCAGTCAAATACCCGTTAGGAATAGTGGAGGACGTCCTAGTCAAAGTTGACAAGTTCATCTTCCCGGTGGACTTTGTCATTTTAGACATCGAAGAAGACGTCGAGGTTCCCCTGATCCTTGGCCGACCCTTCCTTGCCACCTCCCGAGCTATCATTGATGTAAGCAATGGTAAGCTCTTCCTTCGAGTGGGCGACGATGAGGTAACTTTCTCTATCACCCCCTCGATGAAGAACACACTAGCTAATGATGACTCCTGTTTTTTCATGGATACCATAAGTGAAGAATCCTTCTCTCCCACCTCTGATTTTGACAAAGAATTTTCCAATTTTTGTTCCTCTCCTACTCTTCCAACTGAATCTCTACACCTAAGTGAAGAATCCTCCACTCGCTCCTCTGATTTTGAAAAAGAATTTTTTGATTTCTGTTCCTCTTCTACTTTTCCAACTGAATCGCTGCACGAAGCCTCCATGGCCGCTAGCAACACCCCTTTTAATTTTACATATAAAAAAGTGTACGAGGACATAGTTTTTGAAAAAGAACAAATTTCCAAGACCTCGTATGATGACCCCCCTACCTTGGAACTGAAAGAACTACCAGAGCACCTTCAATACGCTTTCTTAGAAAAGGACTCTAAGCTGCCTGTCATAATTTCGGCCTACCTCACGGATGCACAAAAAAATAAACTTCTTTCAATTTTACAAAAGCATCGCCAAGCTATTGCTTGGCAGATATCTGATATCAAGGGCATAAGCCCATCTTTCTGCACTCATAAAATCTTAATGGAAGATAATTCTCGTAACTCTATACAACCTCAGCGCCGTATAAACCCAAACATGAAAGACGTAGTTAAGGGCGAGGTTATGAAATTGTTAGACGCAGGAATTATCTATCCTATATCCGACAGTAAGTGGGTTAGCCCAGTACAGGTAGTACCAAAGAAGGGAGGGATAACGGTCGTAAGTAATGAAAATAATGAATTAATCCCGACTCGGACGGTGACCGGATGGCGAATGTGTATAGATTACCGTAAGTTGAATGACGCCACCCGCAAGGATCACTTCCCCTTGCCGTTCATTGATCAAATTTTAGAACGACTTTCCGGACATAGCTTTTATTGTTTTCTCGATGGCCTCTCGGGGTATCTTCAAATCCCCATCTCCCCCGAGGACCAGGAGAAAACTACGTTTACTTGTCCCTTCGGCACCTTCGCCTACCGAAGAATGCCGTTTGGATTGTGCAATGCGCCGGCTACATTCCAACGATGTATGCTCGCCATCTTTGACAAGTACGTAGAAAGCATTATGGAAGTCTTCATGGATGATTTCTCCGTCTTCGGGAATTCCTTCGATAGTTGCTTAGAGAACCTCGAAAAAGTCTTAGAGCGATGCGAAGAAACTAACCTCGCCTTAAATTGGGAAAAATGTCATTTTATGGTAAGGGAAGGGTTAGTTTTGGGACATAAAATTTCTGAAAGGGGTATTGAAGTAGACGTTGCGAAAATAGAAGTTATCGAGAAACTGCCGCCACCTACGAACATAAAAGCCATAAGAAGTTTCCTGGGTCATGCGGGTTTCTACCGCCGCTTCATAAAGGACTTTTCCAAAATCACCAAGCCCCTTACCCATCTCTTAGAAAAAGACGCCCCATTCATCTTTGATGACCTCTGTCTAGCTGCCTTCAATTTAATAAAAGAAAAATTAGTTAATGCGCCAATCATGATAGCTCCGGTGTGGGATCTTCCATTTGAAATAATGTGTGATGCAAGTAGTTATGCGGTGGGAGCCGTACTAGGTCAACGTATTTCCAAAAACTTCCACCCCATTTATTACGCTAGTAAAACTCTCACATCTGCACAGGAAAATTACACCACAACCGAGAAGGAGCTCTTAGCTGTAGTATTCGCATTTGACAAATTTCGCCCTTATATTACTCTTTCGAAAATTATTGTTTTTACGGACCACTCGGCCCTCAAATATCTTCTCTCTAAAACGGATGCCAAGCCTCGCTTGATTCGCTGGGTCTTACTCCTCCAGGAGTTTGACTTAGAGATCCGTGATAAGCGCGGTGCCGAGAACTTGGCCGCCGACCACCTTTCGCGCCTAGACAACCCGTTTATAGAACAATTAGATGAAAATTCTTTTCATTACTATTTCCCTGATGAGAAGCTTTTCGTAATTAACACATCTACTTCTCCTTGGTTTGCCCGCATCGCCAACTATCTAGTGGCCCGTGTGCTCCCAAAAGAGTTTTCATCTCAGCAAAAGAAGAAATTCTTTTCTGAGCTGAAGAACTACTTTTGGGAGGACCCGCATCTTTTTAAAGTCTGTGCAGACCAAGTGATCAGGAGGTGTGTTTCCTTTGATGAAGGATTAGATATTATTAAACATTTGCATGAAGGACCGACAGGTGGGCACTATCAAGCTGCTCGCACCGCTCACAAAGTGTTAAGCGCGGGTTTTTACTGGCCCAGCCTGTTTAAAGACGCGCATGCCTTTGTGAGTAGGTGTGATAGTTGCCAACGGTCGGGGAATATTTCGAATAAAAATGAAATGCCACAAAATTATTTTCTAGAGTGCGAAGTTTTCGACCTCTGGGGGATTGATTTTGTTGGCCCTTTTCCTTCTAGCTTCGGGAATAAGTACATTTTAGTTGCCGTTGATTATGTTTCACGTTGGGCCGAAGCCCAAGCTCTTCCTACGAATGACGCCCGAGTCGTAGTTAATTTCCTCAAAAAATTATTTTCTCGATTCGGTACGCCGCGCGCTATCGTTAGTGATAGGGGTTCCCATTTCTGTAACGCACAATTTTCAAAAATCCTAACTAAATATGGCGTTACTCATAAGCTTTCCACTGCCTACCACCCCCAAACTAACGGACAAGTCGAAGTAGTGAATAGAGAAATAAAAAGAATTTTAGAAAAGACTGTTTCAACTTCTAGAAAAGACTGGTCGCCAAATTAGACGATGCTCTATGGGCCTACCGAACAGCGTACAAAACCGCCCTCGGCTGTACGCCATATCGGTTGGTTTATGGAAAATCGTGTCATTTACCCGTAGAGTTAGAGCACCGCGCCTTTTGGGCCTTACGATTTTTAAACTTCGATCCCCACTCTGTCGGCGATTTTCGAAAATTTCAACTTAACGAACTCGACGAGTG
Source organism: Platanthera guangdongensis (assembly GCA_039583875.1). Taxonomy (NCBI): domain Eukaryota; kingdom Viridiplantae; phylum Streptophyta; class Magnoliopsida; order Asparagales; family Orchidaceae; genus Platanthera; species Platanthera guangdongensis. The sequence continues at coordinate 171,276,524 of CM077152.1, forward strand.
GCGCTCTTACGCGTATGAAAATAACAGACTTTATAAAGAGCGGACGAAGCGTTTACACGACCGACATCTTAGGCACCCAAAAATCTTTAAGCCAGGCGACCAAGTGCTTCTTTATAACTCTCGTTTACGTTTATTCCCGGGTAAATTAAAATCACGTTGGTCTGGGCCTTTTACTGTTTTAGAAGTCTTTTCTTATGGTACTGTTTTAATTTCTCACCCGGATAAGGGTACTTTCAAAGTGAATGGTCAGCGTCTTAAACTGTATTTCTGTGATGATGTCAGTCTAAACCCTGTTAACTCTATCTTTCCGGTCCTGACATTTGATTAATCTGAACTTTATTTTTCTCACAACTTTAACTTTATTCGAACTTTATTTCTTAAACAATATTTGGGACATTATTATTTTGATGCGTCGAGCTCAAACGACGCTTTAACAAAGGGCGCTCTTGGGAGGCAACCCAAGTTATCTTTTTCTGTTTTCTTTATTTTACACTTTTTGCCCCGAATGGCTCCGGCAAGCTGAAACTTCTGCGATCGCCTGCTCCAACGGTTCTGCTTCCATGCCAAAGTCCGCCGGACGACGTTTCATGAAGATCCACCGCACAAGCATGGAGGAGCGGCATCACTCAACTTGCCCTGCAAACTAAAACCGGGGAAGTACCTGCTTTTCAATTCTGTCTTTTATTTCTGTACTTTACTTTTCTCTCGTTCTCCGACCTCCTTCTCCATTGCGGACAATGTAGATTTTAAGCTTGGGGGAGGACTTCCTCCTTCTTTTTGTTTTCTTTTTGTTTTATCCCAAAAAAATCCAAAATTTCAAAAAATTTCAAAACATATTATATATATATAGCTGCATTTTGGTATTTCAATAAGTACCCCATGTTTATGTTTTGTTTTTCTCAAACTTCTTTATAAACAACATAGTTAATTATAATTTTTCTAATCATTCTTTTTAATCATATTTCACAAGTAAAATGTTGGCCATGCTGTGTTTCTAATTCACGGTAGCATGTTAAGGTAAAATATTTCTCTACAACGTGCATTTCTATTATGGTTTTCCGTTCTTTATTTTCTTTACTTTCTCTAAAAATTTATCATCCACTATTTTCCTTTTCGTCTTTAGATGATTTTTGTAAGAACATATTTTGAATTACGTAGTAGATATGAACGATCCAAGTGACATATTATTTTTATTTTCAAGATAATTTCATCAATCTTCTTTTATTATCTCGAACTTGCTTTTTGAAATTTATCGACTCTATGTTTTAAATAAATTTAAAAAAAAATGCGTGAAAATGATTTAGGCCATTTTTGTTTACGTTTGAGCTTTCTTGCCAACCTAAACTCTTTTACCACTAGTTAGCCGCTTTTGAGCCATTTTTCCAAATTCATTTGATAAACTCCACACACATTTTCATTTTCACCAAAGCCCAAATTCCTACCTATCTAATCACGCTAATTTTGTTTGATAGGAAATTTTGTCTTATCTGTGGAGATATTGTTGAAAAAGGTGTACTCAAAAGCAATATATTAAAAAAGAAAAAAAAAAAAAATGAATGAAAATAATAATAAAAAAAAAATGAGAAAAAAATGAGATAAATAATCATAAAGAGAAAAAAAATAAATTTATTTATACATATTTTGTTTAAAATAAATTTATTTTTTTTTGAAACTCGTTGTTTTGGTTTAGTGTGATTTTTAAGCCTCCATGTTTATATTTGAATTCCACTCCTATTCATATTCCTAAACCAAACGTTTCGGTCCTATTAAGTCCTTTTGATTCACGCCCTTTTTTTTAATTTTATTTAACAACTAAGAAAAGAAGAAAAGTAAATCAGTTTTAGTTTTTGATTTAAACTTAGATTTTTGTTATTTAATTGATATAATTATAATGCGTTGCTTGGATCTAGTAATAACTCAATACGTTCTTTTCATTTTCATTGTCTTACTTAAATCTATTTAAAGAATTTCGTCAAAATTCTGGATGATTTATTTTTATTAAGTAAAGTTTATAAAAGTTAAACCATACCTAAATAATTGTTTTAGATTTACGTTTTACATTCTCCCTACCTAGAATTTCGCATAGTACTTGTGTGAGTATGATTAAAACTTTTTGAATTAGTCACTTTTTATGATTAACTTGTCTTTATATCTTTGCTTGGGGACAAGCAAAACTTAAGCTTGGGGGAATTTGATAATACGTTTGCAGTCAATTTTATTAGGATATTTTCGGGGTTTTAAAGCCAATCATGTCTTGTAAAGTACTTGTTTTGATTCCCCTTTGTATATATTTTTGTCGCTAATGCATTTTTTCTGCTTTTTGCAGGTTTTCACGGCTTTCAGCCGAAGTTTGCTGTGACACGCCCCAAGGTCACGCCCTACCAGGGCGTGTACCTAGGGCGTGTACCCAGAGGAATGAAGCAATTGGTCCGAAACTGCATTCCATGGAAACTTAGTGTACACGCCCTCGGTCACGCCCGTGTCACACCCGACACGGGCGTGTACTAGAGGCGTGTCCCCAGGTTCCGAGGAATCGCCGCAGCGCGCTCGTTTTTCCCGCTCCACCGTCGCACCGAAAGTGTCACGCCCCAGGGTCACGCCTGACCCGGGCGTGACATATGGGCGTGTACTTCAGCAATTCCGCCCGTCACCTCCAGCATTCAATTTCAGCCCGAAGAAGTCACGCCGCAAAGAACACGCCCCAGGGTCACGCCCTACCAGGGCGTGACCGTGGGCGTGTACCGCAACAACTCCGTCAGAATTCAATTCCTGCCCGAAAAAGTCGCGCCGAATGTGTCACGCCCCAGGGTCACGCCCGACCAGGGCGTGACAGGGGGGCGTGACCCGACCCGAAAAATTCTATAAATAGAGCCCAACTCCAGGGGTTTTAAAAAAACTTTCGCTTGGAGAGGGGAGGTTCTGTCCTTTGTTTTTCTGAACTTTTAAGCATGTATTTTCATTTCTAGTTCGTAGCTCTAGCTTTATGCTTTTCCTGTATTAGCTCCTAGCTTCTTTCTGTAGTATGATGCTAATGATAGTGTAGTTTCCTTTTCATGTTCTTGTAATCTCTGGTTTTCAAGCTGTAAGATCACTGTTTCTCTTAATAAAAAGTGTTGTTTTCTTTTTCGTTCCTGCTCTGTTTTCAGTATTTTTCTTCTACTCATCTCCCTCTTCCACCTCACCATGATTAACTAATCCTCCATGTACTCGATCTAATTGATCCGAGGTTCGAGTGATTAGGTTATGATGCTTTGAATCTTACCTTTTCTTTTTAGGGTTTAGCTTTGAATTACTCTTGATTTATCACGGGTTGGAGGTATATTATCGATATATACTCTCCACCTTTGCTTTCATTCTGGGCTAGCCGAGAGGCCGAAAGTTTGAAATGAGCACTCAAGAGTAAAGGGAGTTGTTCGCACCCCTCGAGAGAGGCAGACGTTCAAATCTCCCGGATTGGAGTAAAATCCATTAGAGGGGTTCACCGCGTAAAGCGAGTTTTAGGCCTCCGATTTAGGCGAAAGTCGGTCGGACCTTCCTAAACTCAGTTAGGCACGGCCTTCGAGAGAAGCGTGTCAATATTCATGGAACCTCCACGGTCAAGGACCTTTACCCTAATTAGCTTAGGTTTATTTATCGTATTTTTCTAACCACTCTTGCCGAGGTGATTTCTGATCGAGTGCATTTTCCCTTCATCGTTACTAAGCTTAAGTTAATCGCTCTTTTAGCTCTCTTTATCTTTTCATACAAGTAGTTCTCTTCTTTTAGTACATTTAGCCAAACCTTATTTTGCCGTCGATAAAATAATAGATTTCGTGTGAGTAAGCTTACTCAACTGTTCCCGGATTTCAATACGACACTTGTGTCCCCTAGCTGCATTTCGATAGGTATACTTGCCTTGATGAATTGTTAGTTTGGTATTTTCTCTTTGCAGATATCTCAGAGACAATCAATGAGATAAGAATTTCTCCACCCAATCCTCCACAAGAATTCACCCTAGAAGAGCTCTTCCCTAACCTACTCCAAACAGACTTTGAGAAAGAAAGTGATGCTGCTGAGGGGGAGAAGGCTCATGTTGATGGGGAGCCAGTAGATCTTGTTTTGGAAACTGCAAGGAAGGACCCTGAAGAGCAGAAGGAGTTACCTCCAAGCCCTAAGGACAGGGTTGATATTGCAAGCACATCTGCTTTTGAAGATGAGGAGGCTGCAAGAGCTAAAAAGAGAAAGTTTCAAGTCTTCAAGAGAAGGAGCCAAAATTATAACAAAGCTCTGCAAACCATTGCACCACAATCTACACCACAGCCAGCACCATCAACATATTTCAGTTCATTGATGGTTGCCTTACAGATAAAGCTTGATGAGCAAAGGCAAGCTATTGAAAAGTATGTAGATGAAGGGCAAAAATCTCTACAGTTTGATCTGGCCCAGGACATTAAGTCTATTAGATTTGAGATGAATCTAAATAAGAAGGAGATGACTGACTTCTTCCATAAGGGAGGGAATGCAGTAGTCTATCTAGCTACTCATCAGGAGAAAATCAAAGCTCAAGTGGATGACATTGCACTGAAGCAAGGATATGTTCTGGAGAATCAAATAAGGATGAATGATAATTTGACAGCTTCCCACAATGCCATTGTAACTGAATTAAAGAATATAGCATCTTCCCAGAATGCAGCCCTGACCACTGCCAGAGAAGAATTTGACAAAGCATTGCAAAAGAGTTTAACTGATGTTACTTCTGCAATTCAAGATTCTCAGAAACTGATCACTGAAAAACTCCAAAGGTTGAAACTTTTTTACAAGGATGGAGTCAATTACCTAAATACACAAATCAGATTTCAGAAAGATGATCTAAGAGATCACATAGAACGAGAAGTCATAAAGGGGGAGAGGGTGTTAGTCAAAGAAGGCTCTTATCATGCAAAATGGATTTCCAATTCCATCAGAGCCACTCTTGGTTATCCTCCTTTATGTGATGATGATAATGTTGCAGACTCTGGGATTAATCCTGCCTATCTTGGAGGTGAGCAAGCTGAAGTAGCTCAGGTGATCTATCCTCCACCAGACTTTGATATGATACAAGCTGATATACAAACAATGTATAGCCCACCTGAGGGAAATCAGATGGTTATCCTAGAAAAAGTGGTTCAGCCAGTATCTGAGGCTATACTAAAAGAACAAGAAGCTTTGCTCAAAGAACAAGAGACTCAGTTGTTTAAGAAGAGGTTCAGAGAGCAAGCTGAACAAAGGCCTGACTTTGAACAGTGGAGCCCCACTTCAAGGAATATTATCTTAACTGCATGGAAGGCTGCCAAGGATAATATTCAAGATAGAAACAAGTGGTATTCTGAACTTGAGTGGAGGAAGCATGAGAACAGACAAGAAGCCATTGTGCAGTATAGAAGAAAGGCAAAGATGGGAAAGCTACCTCCTACTGCCCAGGAGCCTAGCAAGTACTTTCCCAAGCCTTATCATTACTTTGAGAGGCAAAAGATCAAAGCTGAAGAGCTAAAGAAAAAGGATCTTAAAGGCAAGAAGCCTGTTGCTGCTGAAGATGCTGAAGCCCCAGTGAAGCAAAGATACAGTCTGGGAAGGGCATAGTTTATCAAGGAGGCTGAGCAGAAATAGAATAGAATTATCTTTAGTTTACAGTTGTAATCTTTTGATTTTAAACACTCTGTAAACTTTTGTATAATGAATATGATAAAGTTGTTAGAACAATGTGATGTGTGAAAAATCTATTACATAATTGTTTTGAGATATATGTGTGTACATGTTTTATTTAATACATGTTTATGTACTTTCCCTGATTGCATAATCCTATTTTACATCGTACTGTAATTTTGTTATGTATGGTGTATATCATTGACTAAGGGTTATGACTTCTCCAAATAGGGGGAGATTGTTGGGTATATTGGTTTAAATGTACCTGATTTGAAGAAGCCTCACCCTACTCAATGATATACATCAAAATGTATTTGATGTATTTTGATTTGTCTTGTGCAGGTTAAGTATTTGCAGGGAAAGATGAAAAGTTTCTAAGTCCATGTGTCGACACCTAGAAGGAAAGTGTCGACACTTAAGAAGACTTGTGTCGACACCCAGACAAGCAGTGTCGACACTTGGAGTAATTGTGTCGACACCAGGGATGCAGAGTCGACACCAGACAGAAAGTGTCGACACATACAGTTTGTGTCGACACTCAATGAAGAGAAGTCCAGTAAAGCAGTGTCGACACTTAGAAGTAGTGTCGACACCCAGAGGAACTGGGTCTATATCAGAAAGTGTCGACACTTGGAGGCTGTGTCGACACTCAGCAAATTTTAACTAAGTCTAAGTATATGTGTCGACATAATGAAGAATGTGTCGACATACAGCAGAAGACTCAACACATGAAGTAAGTGTCGAAATAACAAAGAATGTGTCGACACACAGCAGAAGACTCAATACATGAAGAAAGTGTCGACGCTTGGAGGCTGTGTCGACACTCAGTAAAGTTCAAGAAATTCTAAGTACAAGTGTCGACACAAAGGAGATGTGTCGACACTCAGCCAAAGTCTCAACTGAAGAAGAATGTGTCGACACAAGGAGCTGTGTCGACACTCAGAAAGTATCAATACAGAAGGCATGTGTCGACACCAAGAAGATATGTCGACACTGAACAAGTTCAACACATGAAGATGTGTCGACACAAAAGAGTTGTGTCGACACTTACAAGAATTCAACTAAGTACTGAAGAACAAGAAGTTGTGTCGACACACAATATCAGTGTCGACACATGATGAAGAAGCTGTGTCGAGAAGTGAATTCTACAACATAAGGAGTTGTGTTGACACCTTGAAGGCTAGTGTCGACACTTAGTCAACTTGTGTCGACACTTGGTCTATAAGTGTCGACACTTGGTCTATAAGTGTCGACACTTAAAGACAGACTGTCTCGACACTTTCAAACAGTTACAGATATTTCAAGAAGTGACTGGATGACATGACAGCTGCCATTCCAGCCGGTCTACTACAACTGTCAGAGTTGTCAGAAAGCTATTAGGAACCGGATCAGCCGGTCACCATGAAGAAGGCCTATAAATAGGCTTATTCTGTCTACAGAAGAATATGATTAATGAGATTAACAACAAGAGATCAACAATCAAAGAAGAAGATCTAGCTATTCATTGAAGAATCCAGTGAAGATCTAAGAAGTTGGAGAGAGAGAGCTCATTCCAAGAAGACAACCATTGGAACCAGGCTGTGAAGAAGGTTTCAGATTAAGATCTGAAACTTAAGTTGCAGTGATTGAAGATCAGCTGCAGAGAATCAATCCTATTGTGTTCTACATTCAAGAAGCTTTGAATAAAGCCAAGTGAGGTTGATCTCAACAGAGTTCATCAAGAACTCATCAAGAACCTATCAACTCTTCTCTCTTATTCAGAGTTGTAGGTATATACTTTGTATTCTAAATTTCTTGTATGATCCTTAGGGATCTGAGTTGTAAGCCTGTAATTACAAAGGCTGAGTGTTAGGGCCTGTGTGCCTGAGTGTAGGAGATATATTTCTCTGAGTGTAGGCATGTTGTGGCTGAGTGTCGGCCTTGTGGCTGAGTGTAGGTCTTGTTGAAGGCTGAGTGTAGGTCTTTGTGAAGACTGAGTTGTCGGGCCTTGGGCCTGAGCTGTAGGAACCTGTTTGGGGTTCTGAGTGTAAGATCTGAGGATCTGAGATAGTTGAGGAGTTTGGCCGAATCTAGTACACTACTAGATAGGCGAAGGGGGAAAGTGGATGTACCCAAACCTTGGGGAACCACTATAAATCTGTGTGTTCATTGTGTGCATGTTTATTTTGTGATTGCTGATTGATTGCTGTGAAGAATTAGTTATAAATCTGTATATAATCTGCCTAAAATTGTAGAAAGATAAAGTCACCTATTCACCCCCCCCCCCTCTAGGTGATTAGGTACAATTTCTTTCAGAGGTGTTTCTATCTCTAGGGCGGTGACCACACTCCTCACCTCGCCTATAAATAGGACCCCCCTGGAAGGTCTACAGTAACTTGAGTGAACAGTAAGTTAGGTTGGGCAAGGAGCTACAGTCTCAGTTTGTCTGTCCGCGCGGATTGATTCAGGGCTGACGGTTTACTGTGTGCAAGTCGCGCGGGTAGCTTCAAGTAGCCAGGAGTTTGGCTTTGACTTCGGTCAAGTACTTGGAAGTTGTGCGGTCTCTGCGGATTCAGCAGGAGGTCGCTCTGCGGCTTATCAACTCTGTTTCAACTTTGCCAGCTTCAATAACCTATCCGCCGGCTTCAGGCGGGTAGGCGGTGTGTTCCTCAGTTCATGTCTCGCTATGTATACCTCGTTTTGTAAAGAAGTGAATGTATAAAAGATCTGCTTGTGCTTCCATTGTTTCTTGGGATTAGCCTTGTTCCTCGGTTTTTCGCTGGTTCAACGTGAGAACTGGGTAGTGCCGAAGATATTAATTTGGCATTTAAGCTACCTTGCTGACCACGCTGAGAAAATTTAACAGGACTCGTGAGAGGCCCTCAAGACGCGAATAGAAGGATGATAGGCTAGAGGTGCTGATAGGCGAGTGGGACCAGATTGTCCACTCGCAGGAGGCAAGGCGGGTTGACTCTACAATGGGCGAGACGCCCCATTTTGTGATGCGAGTAGGCCTTTATAGGCGAGAGGGCCCCGTGGCGGCAGATGCCTGCGAGACGGTCAGGAGGGTTTGTCTCGCCGATGGGTGTTCCCTTACTGACCATATAGAGAGAGGGCCATTTTGACAGATCTATATCCGTGAGGGATTTTACTCTGCTACCCCGGGTAATTTTACCCTTTTGCCCCTGGTTGTCTGCACATAACTCCTCAGAACAGCGGAGTTTGGCTGTTGGCAGACCCAACCAAGGGTACTTAGGTAATTTCATGCCAGTTCAGTTTTGTTATTTGTAGATCCAACTCAGAAAGCTATAAATAGACACATAGAGGTTCTTTAGAAGCACACAAGTTTTTCCCGGGACTTGAGAGGATTTTTCTGTGCTTTCTGAGAAGCTCCAAGCCCAGCTTTTGGCTTGGGATGGAAAGCTCTCAGAGATCTTCCAGGTAAGTGGTGGGACCTCCCTGCTGAGGCTTTGGTCAGTTTCTAGTCCTTCACGATCAGTCGGAGGTCGGAGCTTGGGACAAGTAGGTGTTGTCTACGCCCCTAATTTTCGAACTTTTGTCGAAGTCAAATTTTGGCTTCAACAGTTCTGGGGCGGTGAGCATGGAAGGTAGCCGGTACAAGAAAAGCTTAGGTTTAGTCCTATGACAGGAGTTGAAGGTGAAGGATCTTGTTTAGGAGGTTCCCCTTCCCGGGTAGAGGATGCGAAAAGGAAGATGCTGGAGGACTTCAGGCGAGAGGTCTTGCAGACCATCAGCTTGGCCTTCTTGGCAAGGAGCGAGTGGGCCACGCCTCAGGTCCCGATAGAGGAGGTCCCACTCTTGGGCGAGAATGCCCAAGGATAGCGCTTGGGGAAGGAGGTCCCGGCGTAGGCTGGCGAGAGGGACGTGGCAGCGCGAGAGCTTTTTCCAGGCCACCGTCCCGGGAAGGAGATTCTGGCAGAAGTTGGCGAGAGGGAGGCGGCTGTGCGAGAACTCTTCCCTGGGCTTGGTCTTGCGGATCAGGCCAGCCAGCCGAGGCTGCGAGATGTGCCCTCTCGGCAGACAGGTGGCGAGAGCACATTCGGTGAGCTCATCATCTCGGCTCCGGTGCCAGAGGGGTTCCGGGAGCACGACATGTCCTTCTACTCGGGGAAGGATGACCCTATACAACACGTGCAGTGGTTTGAAGATGTTGTTTTAATAAGGTAGATGACGGATGCCTTCAAGTGTCGGCTGTTTTCCATCACATTGAAGGAGAAGGCACGGGACTGGTTCCACCAGTTTCCAGCAAGGTCGATCTACAGTTTCGAGGATCAGCGTCGGGGTTTCCTATTGAGGTTCTCAACATCAAAGAAGCGTAATAAGGAGGCGGAGTGCCTGTTTGCGGTGAGGCAGAAGCAGGATGAGACATTGGGATATTATGTGGATTGGTTTCAGGAATAGGTCCTCCTGCTCCAGGAGGTCCCAGGGCATACGCTGATGCTCGCGTTTACTCTTGGACTGAGGCCGAGTTTCTTTAGCATGGAGTTGAAGAGAGTGCCCCCCCCTCTCTTTTGAGGAGCTCATGGAGATGGAAGAAAAGGAGATAGACTTCGAAATGGCCAATCCGGCATTTGCAAGGAAGCTGGCCAGGTTGGCGGTGGATGATGTGAAGGAGCCAGAAGCAGGAAGACGAAGGGAGCAGAGAGAAGAAAGGAGGAGGGAAGAGCCCCAAGGACAGGGGCAGCAGGGATTGCATCAAGGACAGGGGGCCCGGGAGCCGAACAATAATTTAGGTTGGAGGCCTCAGGAGAGTCGCCCCCAGGAACTAGGAGGAGGCTTTTAGAGAAGAGATAACTTCCGGGAGCTGAGGAGGTACGATCAGCTGGCATGGAGGCAGGGGCCTAGAGATCGCTTCCAGCATCAGCAAGAGGCAATGGAGATCGGTCGGGGTAGAGGAGGAAGGAGAGGAGCTCGGGGAGGAGCTGGAAGAAGAGATGGTGAAGAAGAAAGAAGGGGCAGGGTGGCGTTGCCTTTCATTGACTTCCATCAGGAGGAGGGTCACGCAACGGCCGCCTGCCCAGAGTTCTTAGAAGTGAGAGAAGCCAGAGGGTGAGCAGTCAGGAGCCGCCAGTAAGGATCGTGGAAGTGCAACAGGGGGAGACGGAGGATATATGCAAGGACCGGGTGGATGTAGGAACTAGGGGAGGGATCGGGGTGATCCACGGAGGAGTTGGGATCGAGGCCGCTCGTAAGGGTAACCTCCAGACCATGTACCGAAGGGGGGGTAGCCTGGACCTCCCAGGCTCCGCCCCCGAAGAAAAAAATTACCTTTTCTTCAGAGGATATGCCGGATTATGAGGACCCGTTCTGTGATGCCTTGGTGATCCAGATGGAGGTACAAAACTTCACGGTCTCCAAGATCCTAGTGGACAATGGGAGCTCCGTAAATATGATCTTCAAGAAGGCGTTCGATGAGATGTAGGTGGATACCATGAGGGTCATAGCTTCGGATGGGCCGTTGTTCGGTTTCTCGGGAGGGAGGAAGTATAAGGAGGAGTACGACTGCATGTGAAGTTGGGGGGCATGAAATGAAACTGCAGGTTCGTGATCGTGGATGCCCCGAGCAGCTATAGCACCATCTTTAGGCATCCCCTCATCAGCGCCTTTCGTTGCATCCCCTCCTCTTTTTATCAATGCCTCAAGTTCAACAATGGTGGGGTGCACGTTCGGGTCAGAGGGGACCCAAAGGTGGCAAGGCAGTGCTACGTTACAGAAGTCAACACCATATCATGGATAGCAGAGGCGGAGGAGTTGGAGAAGGAGATGGCGGCGCATGAAAAGATTGTCGGAGAGGAGGAGATGAGCCTAGAGGAGGCGAGAGAGGAGACTGAAGAGGTTGTCGGGGAGGAGATTGAGGAGGATCAGAGCGGAAGAGATGTGTAGGAGGTCCAGGGGGACGGAGGATTGGAGCCGCAAGAGGGTCGGCAGGTGGAAGTGGAAGGAAGAGGAAGTGAGAGGGAGGCCCAGAGAGGCGTAGAGGTTGAGCAGGAGCAAAGGGAGAGCTTCGAGGAGGCGATGTAAGTTGAGGAAGCAGGAAGGGATGAAGAGCTTGGACAAGAAGAGGAGGAAAGGTCTGGAAGGGAGCAGTCGCGGCTGGATTCGGCGGAGGAGGTGGTGGATATGGAAGTCTTCACCAGCGGCCGACAAGTGCAAAAGGTGCGGATAAGCGGGGGTCTGAGCCCCGAGGACCAGGAGCGAGTGCGGGCTTGCATCCAGAGCAACATCAACATCTTCGCTTGGAGCACGGCTGACATGCCGGGCATTGATGCAGATGTGTCCTATCACTTCCTGAACATGGATCCCAAGACGTGCCCTATACGCTAGAAGATGAGGACAATCGCAACCAAGCTGGAAGAGCCAATCCGCGAGGAGGTCAAGAAGCTTCTGGAGGCCGGCTTCATCTCGGAGATAAAGTATCCGGGCTGGGTCTCCAACGTGGTAATGGTAAAGAAAGGAGGAGGGAAGTGGCACATGTGTATTGACTTTTCATTATTAAATAAATCATGCCCCAAGGATTGCTACCCCCTGCCTCAAATCGGCGCGATGGTTGATTCAGCCATTAATTTTTCAATTATGAGTTTTTTGGATGCTTTTTCAAGTTACCACCAGATCCGAATACACCCTCCTGACGTCAAGGACATCTCCTTCATCACAAGGGAGGGATGCTTCAGCTATAAGATGATGCCCTTTGGGTTGAAAAATGCGGGGGCTACATACCAACGCATGATGGACCGAGTTTCCAAGACCAAAGGGGGAGGAACCTGAAGGTCTTTGTTGATGACCTTATGTTTAAAAGCAAGGGTGTGGACTCACATCTTCGAGATCTGGAGGAGACATTCGCCACCTTGCGAAAGTTCAAGATGAGGCTAAACCCCTTAAAGTGCATTTTTGGGGCAAGCCGTAGGAAGTTCCTCGGGCATCTTCTGACCACGGAGGTGGTAGAACCCAACCCAGATAAGGTGAAAGCCATCCTAGAGCTAGAGTCACGATGCAATGCTAAGGAGGTCCAGCGCTTAAGAGGCAAGCTCGCCGGCCTAAGTAGATTCCTCTCAAGTCGAGAGAGAAATGCTCATCATTCTTCAAGGTGTTGTGGGGTAACCAAAGGTTCGAGTGGACCGCCGAATGTGAAGAAGCTTTTCAAGGGCCAAATAAGCAGGTCTCCCTAGCTCCTCTACTTCAAAGCCCAAAGGAGGGGGAGGACTTGGCCTTGTATCTCGGAGTGGGAGCAGAGGTGGTGAGCTCTGTTCTGATTAGGGAAGAGGGTAGGAAGTATTTCACTATCTACTATGTTAGCAGGATCCTAAAGAAGGCGGAGCTTCGCTAACCTATCCTGGAAAAGTTGGCATACGCCTTGATCATTTCAGCCAGGAAGCTCCTGCCATATTTCCAAGCACACTCCATCAGGGTGGTGACAGGCCATCCCCTCCGTAAGATTTTTGAAGGAGTGGAGCACTCGGGTAGACTGGCCAAGTGGTCTATCGAAATGAGTGAATTTGATATCTCATTCATACCAAGGCTCTCCATCAAGGCACAAGTAGTGGCCGACTTCTTGGCAGACTACATTGTGGAGGTCGGGGCCGAGGAGTCACGGCCGCTGTAGGCATGGAAGATGACAGTTGATGGAGCCTCGGTAAAGCACTCCCTCGGAGCGGGGGTGGTGTTGACAGGTCCTCAAGGGGTCACCATAGAGCAGGCGGTGGTCTTGCACTTTCCTGCAACTAACAACCAGGCAGATTATGAGGCCATGATAGCCGACCTTTGTTTTACAAGGGAGCTTGAGATCCAGGATGTGGAGGCTTTCACGGACTCATTGGTGGTGGCATCGCAGATTCGAGGAGAGTTCGAAGCTCGAGAACCCACCCTTGTGAAGTACTTGTCGAAGATGAGGGCGATCATCAGGGGGTTTCCGGATGTTCTCCATCCAACACATTCCAAGTGAAGAGAGTACCGCTGCCGATCATTTGGATAAATTTGGACGTCGGGGCAGAGGAACCATGACTAATCTGTTCCGTCCAGCAATCGAGGAAGGGAAGCTCATGGAAGTAGATCTCCGACCCTTATGGGCGGATCCCTTCGTGACCTTCTTCGTAACGAGTGACCTCCCTGAGGGGATCAAGGAGGCAAAGAGCTTTCAGCATAAGACATCCCATTATCTCGTGCATGAAGCGAGCCTACATCGGAAGATGCTTTCGGGTCTTTTGGCGCGATGCGCAACGGAAGGAGAGACCCGACATATTCTGGAGGAGGTGCACTCTAGGGAATGTGGAAGCCATTCCAGAGGTAGGACATTGGAAGCAAGGGTAGTCAGGCAGGGGTACTTCTGGCCCACCCTAAGGAAGGATGCTGCGGAGTTTGCGAGGAGGTTCCAAAAAGCCCAGCTCTACGCCCCCTCCAGCTCCATGCAACTCAAAGGCTCTGAAGCATCACGGTACCATGGTCGTTCACTATCTGGGGGATGGATTTAGTTGTGCCTTTCCCTCTGACTAGTGCGCAAAGGAGGTTCCTCATGGTTATGATCAACTACTTCTCTATGTGGCTGGAGGTTAAGGCGCTGGCCAAAGTAACCTCCCAACTCCTCTGGAACTTTGTATGGGGGGAGATCATCTGCAGGCACGGGCTGCCTCAGGCCATTATCACGGACAATGGTCCTCAATTTGCAAGTGAGGAGTTTATAAGTTTCTACACTCAGCTAGGCATCGACCTCAGGTTTTCCTCCGTCCACCACCCCAGGAGCAACGACCAAGTGGAGGCGGCCAACAAAATTATCGTGAACCTGCTCAAGAAGAAGGTGGAGAACTTGAGGGGGAGCTGGGTGGAACAGCTCCCCTCAGGTTTGTGTTCCTTGAGAACAACCCGAACACGGCCACCGACGAGACCCCCTTAATACTTTCCCATGGGTGTGAGGCGGTCCTGACAGTGGAATTTCAGGTCCGATACCCACGAGTTGTGGCTGCAGGTGATGGAGATGAGGCTTGGAGGCTGGAAAATGAAGGAGGCTTACGCCTCTCACTGGATATGGTAGAAGAGCTACGCGACGTAGAAACTATCAGGCAGGAAGAGGTCAAATGACGGATGGCAAGATACTTCAACAAGCATATCCGAATCAAACAATTTGCGGAAGGAGATCTGGTGCTAAAGAAAGTTGATGCTGCGGGGAGGTCCTCCCCCGTGGGCAAGCTCAACCCAAATTGGGAAGGACCTTATATTGTTGAGAAGGTCCTGAGAACAGGAGGTTACCATCTCCAAGATGTGGAGGGTAGGACCACGAACCACTCCTAGAGTGGCGATAACTTGAAGCGATTCTACCCATGAGAAGGGAGAGCAAAAGTTGTATATTCAAATCAAGTTCATTATAATAAATTTCTCGAATTACTTCTTGTCTTCATCTGCCATGAAATTCTATCGACAGGAAGATGATCACTTCTGCACTACCCCTAGCGCGGCTCGGCCGCAGGTAGACCCGCTGCGCAGGCTTTCATTTGCTGTCAGGTCCGAAGGCTCGCCTGTGGGAGAGAAGTATGGTTCTTGGTCCTTGGTTTTGCACAACACCGAGAGCGGCTCGGCCCCAGGTAGACCCGCTCGCAGGCTCTCATTAGCTGGAAGGTCTGAAGGCTCGCCTTTATGGGAGAGGTCTGGTTATTGGTCCTTGGTTCTGAAATACCCCGAGCGCATCTCGTCCCCAGGTAGACATGTTGCGCAGGCTCTCATTAGCTGGCAGGTCCGAAGGCTCACCTGTGGGGGAGAGGTCTGGTTCTTGGTCCTTCGTTCTGCCCTACCCCGAGCGCGGCTCGGCACCATGTAGACCTGCTGTGCAGTCTCTCATCAGCTGGCAGGTCTGAATGCTCGCCTGTGGGGGATAGGTCGGGTTCTTGGTCCTTGGTTCTGCACTACCCTGAGTGCGGCTTGGCCCCAGGTAGACCCGCTGTGCAGGCTCTAATTAGCTGGCAGGTCCGAAGGCTCGCCTGTGGGGGAGAGGTCTGGTTCTTGGTCCTTGGTTCTGCACTACCCTGAGCGCGGCTCGGCCCCAGGTAGACCCGCTGTGTAGGCTCTCATTAGCTAGCAGGTCCGAAGGCTCCCCTATGGTGGAGAGGTCTGGTTCTTGGTCCTTGGTTCTGCACTACCACGAGCGCGGCTCGGCCCCAGGTAGACCTGCTTTGTAGGCTCTCATTAGCTGGCAGGTCCGAAGGCTCGCTTGTGGGGGAGAGGTCTGGTTATTGGTCCTTGGTTCTGCACTACCACGAGCGCAGCTCAGCCCCAGGTAGACCCGCTGCGTAGGCTCTCATTAGCTGGCGGGTCCGAAGGATCTCCCGTGGGGGAGAGGTCTGGTTCTTAGTCCTTGGTTCTACACTACCTCGAGCGCGGCTCGGCCCAAGGTAGACCCGCTACGCAGGCTCTCATTAGCTGGCAGGTCCGAATGCTCGCCTATGGGGGAGAGGTCTAGTTCTTGGTCCTTGGTTCTGCACTACCCCTAGCGCGGTTCGGCCCCAGGTAGACCCGCTGCGCAGGCTCTCATTAGCTTGCAGGTTCGAAGGATCGTATTTGGGGGAGAGGTCTGGTTATTGGTCCTTAGTTCTGCACTACCCCGAGCGCGTTTTGGACCCAGGTAGACCTGCTGCGCAGTCTCTCATTAGCTGGCAGGTCCGAAGGCTTGCCTGTGGGGGAGAGGTCTGGTTCTTGGTCCTTGGTTCAGTACTACCCTAAGCGCGGCACGGCCCCATGTATACCCGCTGCTCAGGCTCTCATTAGCTGGCAGGTCTGAAGGCTCGCCTGTGGGGGAGAGGTCTAGTTCTTGGTCCTTAGTTCTGCACTACCCCGAGCGAGGCTCGAACCCAGGTAGACCCGCTGTGCAGGCTCTCATTAGCTGGCAGGTACGAAGGATCGCCTGTCGGGGAGAGGTCTGGTTTTTGGTCCTTGGTTCTGCACTACCCCGAGTGCGGCTCGGCCCCAGGTAGACCCGCTGCGTAGTGTCTCATTAGCTGGTAGGTCCGAAGGCTCGCCTATGGGGGAGAGGTCTAGTTCTTGGTCCTTGGTTCTGCAATACCCTGAGCGCGGCTTGGCACCAGGTAGACCCGCTGTGCAGGATCTCATTAAATGCCAGGTTCGAAGGCTCTCCTGTGGGGGAGAGGTCCTGTGGGCTCTACCCCGAGCGTGGCTTGGCCCCAGGTCTGGTTCTTGGTCCTCGCCTGTGTTGGAGAGGTGGTTTGGTCCTTGGTTCTGCATGCGCGGACTACCCCGAGCGCGGCTCGGCCCCAGGTAGACCTCGCTGCGCAGGCTCTCATTAGCTGGCAGGTCAAAAGGCTCTCCTGTGGGGGAGAGGTCTGGTTCTTGGTCCTTGGTTCTGCACTACCCCGAGCGCGGCTTGGCCGAAGGTAGACACGATGTGCATGCTCTCATTAGCTGGCAGGTCCGAAGGCTCGCCTGTGGGGGAGAGGTCTGGTTCTTGGTCCTTGGTTCTGCACTACCCCGAGCACGGTTCGGCCCCAGGTAGACCCGCTGCGCAGGCTCTCATTAGCTGGCAGGTCCGAAGGCTCGCCTGTGGGGGAGAGGTCTGGTTCAGTGTCCTCGGTTCTGCACTACCCCGAGCACGGCTCGGCCCTAGGTCAGCCCGCTGCGCAGGCTCTCATTAGCTGGCAGGTCCGAAGGCTTGCATGTGGGGGAGAGGTCTGGTTTTTTGTCCTTGGTTCTGCACTACCCTGAGCGCGGCTCGGCCCCATGTATACCCACTGCTCAGGCTCTCGTTAGCTGGCAGGTCCGAAGGCTCGCATGTGGGGGAGAGGTCTGGTTCTTGGTCCGTGGTTCTGCACTACCCCGAGCGCGGCTCGACCCCAGGTAGGCCCGTTGTGCAGGCTCTCATTAGCTGGCAGGTCTGAGGGCTCGCCTATTGGGGAGAGGTCTGGTTCTTGGTCCTTGGTTCTGCACTACCCCGAGTGTGGCTCGGCCCCAGGTAGACCCGCTGCGCAGGCTCTCATTAGCTGGCAGGTCCAAAGGCTCGCATGTGGGGGAGAGGTCTGGTTCTTGGTCCTTGGTTCTACACTACCTCAAGTATGGCTCGGCCCCAGGTAGACCCACTGTGCAGGCTCTCATTAGCTGCGAGGTCCGAAGGCTCACCTGTGGGGGAGAGGTCTGGTTCTTGGTCCTTGGTTCTGCACTACCCCGAGCGCAGCTCGGCCCCAGGTAGACCTGCTGCGCAGGCTCTCATTAGCTGGCAGGTCCGAAGGCTCGCCTGTGGAGGAGAGGTCTGGTTCTTGGTCCTTGGTTCTGCACTACCCCGAGCGCAGCTCGGCCCTAGCTAGACCTGCTGCGCAGGCTCTCATTAGCTGGCAGGTCCGAAGGCTCGCCTGTGGAGGAGAGGTCTGGTTCTTGGTCCTTGGTTCTGCACTACCCCGAGCGTGGCTCAGCCCCAGGTAGACCCGCTGTGCAAGCTCTCATTAGTTGGTAGGTCCGAAGGCTCGCCTTTGGGGAAGAGGTCTTGTTCTTGGTCCTTGGTTCTGCACTACCCCGAGTGCGGCTCGGCCCTAGGAAGACCCGCTGCGTAGGCTCTCATTAGCTGGCAGGTCCGAAGGCTCGCCTATGGGGGAGACGTCTGGTTTTTGATCCTTGGTTCTGCACTACGCCGAGCGCGGGTCGGCCCCAGGTAGACCTTCTACGCATGGTCTCATTAGCTGGCAGGTACGAAGGCTCGCCTGTGGGGGAGAGGTCTGGTTCTGTGTCCTTGGTTTTGCACTAGCCCGAGCGCAGCTCGGCCCCAGGTAGACCCGCTTTGCAGGCTCTCATTTGCTGGCAGGTCCAAAGGTTCGCCTATGGGGTAGAGGTCTGGCTCTTATTCCTTGGTTCTGCACTACCCCGAGCGCGGCTCGGCCCCAGGTAGACCCACTGCGTAGGCTCTCATTAGCTGGCAGGTCCAAAGGCTCGCCTGTGGGGGAGGGGTCAGGTTCTTAGTCCTTTGTTCTGCACTACCCCGAGCGCGGCTCGGCCCTAGGTAGATCTACTGTGCAGGTTCTCATTAGCTGGCAGGTCCGAAGGCTCGCCTATGGGGGAGAGGTCTGGTTCTTGAAGTTTTGGCTCTAGGTTCTTGGGAATAGGTCTAGGCTCTAGGGAATTCTACACCACTTCAAGCCCGGCTCGGTCCCTGGTGGACCCGTTGCCCAGGCTCTCGTCAAGCTAGCAGGGCAGTGAACTCACTCGATGGCAGAATGGTTGGGAAAATCTTTTTAAACAACATCCCAGCTTAACCTTATGAAATTTAAAATAAACTAAGGCAATGGCTTGGAGCAGTGCTAGTGGAGGCACTCGCTGTTGGCAGTTACAAGGATGGTCTCAATTACGGTGAGTGGGCACTCGCGCGAGACAGAATGCTCACTCTAATGATAGGTGAGCAGGTTACGTCACTAAGGGTCACCCATGTAGGGAGTACTTTAAGGCAAGGAGAGAAGGTTATGTCGGTCCTCACGCCTAAAGAAGACAAGGGAAGCGACGACTCGCGCTCGGCAAAAAGCCAACTCTCCAACAAGGCTGCGAGGCAAGACGTAGAACATTCTCGCGTCCGTGAGCGCGTTAGAGTGTCATCTCACAGTAAGCAAAATAAAGTGTAGGGTAGGGAGTAAAGGCGAGGCGGCGAGACGGGTGGATAGCACTGTCTCGCAGGCCCAAGCAGACTAATAACTTATTTCGCAAAATAAAAAATGGAATAACAAGCAAGACAAACATGTACACTTAATCATCATCGTTATGTATCACAAAACAGAGCTCAAAAAAGATTTTAGTTTTACAACAGCAAAACGAGGAGGAGAGAGGGATTCTGGATCTTGGAGTTGGCACGTCATTCCTCCTCGCCGGAAGCAGAATCCTCGCTCTCCTCGCCGTAGAGCTGGGGGACCAGGTCGTAGACAATCACCATTTCTGAATCATCCTTCACGACCCCCAGGTCCTTCATCATCTTCAGGACCAGCTATGCCGCCCTGATGCCAGCATCTCAGCATTGCTCCTCAACCTCGTCAAAAGAATAATACGGCGGAGGTGTCCAAAAAGGTTTGCGGTGAGACGTGGATGCAGTGTCGGCATGAAGGCGAGTATTCTGGGCTTTCAAGCCCTTGACCTCCTCCTCCAGGGCCGCTACTCGTGAGTGCAGTCGCTCCTCCGTCTCAGCATCCTGCGGGATGCCCGGTCATTAGTCAAAAGTTTTTAAAAGAAACTCCAAGAGTAAGGATAGGGCTTTACCACGCTGCCTTGGGGTTTCGCGAGGAGGGTCTCGGCATCAGATAACCTTTTTGCGAGGTCTTTGGATTTCTCTCACTTTGCCGCCAGGCCTGTCTCGCTGTCCTTCCATTTTTTGTTGATATATATGAGGCGGCGTGAGGCGCAGTGTCCGAACTCCAAGGCACGTATTTGGGCGTGGGAGGACATCAGGACGAGATCTCGCATGGACTCGCTCTCGGGAAAGACGGCATCGAGACCGCCATAAAGGTCATACCCTACGGCGTAAGCATGGCTGGTGGGCTTCTCCTGCTCCTTCCAAGGGGGAAGGAGGGTAGAAATGGATACGCGGTTGGCGTCCTGCCCCCACAACAGAACAAGGTCGCCAGCGTCATCTGAAACCACGGGGCCCATGTTGAAGTTCATGTGGGAAGAGGGGGCGAGAAGGCTGGAGGAGTCGCCTTCGCGAGAGGTGGTGGAAGCCTGTTGATTGAATGTGGCGGCAGGCCGATTCGGAAGAGCCGTCTCGCGGGTAGGCGATACGACATGTTGAGGAGGCGAGCCGGGTGATTGAGACCCCCTCCACAAAGATACGTTTTAAGGACCCCAATATCTCATTCTCCTTCGGGGTCATCTTCTTTTTCAATTTGGAGTCAGCCACAACTTTTCTCATTTTCTTTGGAGGGCCGAAGCGAGAAGTGGTCGTGTCACCTGCAGGCCTCTTTGGAGGGGCAAGGGCCAGGGACTCTCTCGCCGCCTCAGCTGCCGCGCTAGGGAGATCAAGGCCTTTAAAAGGGTGGATGTTTCTTTTGTAAGGAGGGTGGACTGGGATGACTCGCTCCCATAAAAACAAAACATGGCGATGAGAAGGTGAGACGGAGAAACAATCAGACACAAAGCGCGACAAGAAAGCGAGAGTACCTTCGCCGGGTAGCACTGGAGGCAGCAAGTCGAGGCCTTGCCGCAGGAAGTTCACTTCGAAGTTTTTGCCGACGAAGTAATCATACAACAGCTTATCTAGGCCACCCACCTGTGGGGTCGCGTAGAAGCTCTCGGAGGGGGGGGGGGGGTGACACCGGCGCGAGTGGGATTCCCCCGAAGTCAGCAGGGTCGCCGCGGATGAAGACGAACCTCGTGAGCCAATGGTGATTTTTATTTGGCTTCTCGCACATCTTTAGCCCTTGATCGGTGAAGTACGAGACGCCATCGGCATTGGCATGATAAATGAAGACCGTCAAGCTGAACTCAATGCGCTCCCGGCGTATGTAGCAGGCGAAGGAGAACAACACCGAAATGGCGTCGGGTTGAACTGCGCCGGGACGATGCCAAAGTACTTGAATACCTGTTTTACCTCAGGCCATAGAGGCAACCTCAACACCGCCTCAAAGTACGAGATGGGGAAGGCGAGCTCTCCCGGATAATAGGTGTTGATTGACTCGCCAACATTGTGGGGCCGCGACTCGAGCCCCTCCCCCAGATACTCGAGGACGAATCCGTGGTAGTCCTCTTCTGAGAGCCATCCAAGCGAAAAGTTATGGTCTGTGAACCGCTTCGCGCAGCGGCTGCGCCCCTCGCCTTCCTCAACTCTTTTCTTGCTCATCCTTGGCGAGAAGGTTTTAGGCGAGACAAAGGGAGAAAGGGAGAGTAAGAGAGAAGATCGGCGAGTGGGTCGGGAGAGAAAAAGTGCGAGAAGAAACGCCAAGACGGATGATATAAGGGGGAAAGAACTTGGGCACGGCAGGAGTAAGAGGCGCGGATATCCATCTGATGCAGGGCCGGGATATTTATAGCAAATAGTGTGAAATGATTAATGAGCTGAAAAAGGTACAGAAGGAGGGGAAGAGCCGGCCGACATTTTACTCTCTCTCTCTCTCATTTAAAACCTCGATTTGCGTGGTCAGTCGCAATCATGGGGCAGTGATTAAAAGAAATTAAAGAATTTGAAATTAAAACAGCAGCAATAAATGTTCAAAAAACACCATCCCGCATATGGCGGGCACCAAGTTCAATGACAATGCCAGCGAGACGACAGCATAAAGCATTTATTATTACAACACTCATATAGAATAAAGAAGAAGGGGCGAGACGGACGGTCTTTAACACGGATGCCATTGCCAGCGGCCACCGCGAGCTCCCGCACAGGGAGGCCTACTCCGCGAGTGGAAGGCGCGAACAGACTCAAGCCCAGGACGATCGAGATGAAGCAGCATATCGACCTCGCTGATGATGGCGTCAGGGTTGGTTCCATCGACATCTAACTCGGTATCTGCCTCAGAAGATAGGCGAACACACTTGTTCTCCAGCCATTCGATGCGCCGATCCGCCGCATGCTTATCCAGCGTCAGCGAATGGATGAGGCGCGCGTGTTTCTTAAACAACTCGGCAGTCTTGCGCCTCATTTCCGCCGGGTTCGCAGGGTCTCCAAGGTAATCTTAATTCCCATCAAGGGGATGAAGAGGCGAGATGGCAAGTTTCCCAGGGTGCTCCTCAGCAGGCGAGTCGGTCTGTATGCCTGCAGAAGGAGTAGAGGGGAAGGGTGAGAGAGGCTCCCACAGGAGTGTGTGGGAGTAGTGAGTGGGGCAGAGAAGCGAGAGGGAAGGTTTCTCCCCAGGAGGATGGGAAGTCCCGGCGGCCTGGGTGGGATTATCTCTCCTCTCGCAGGGAGGAGTTGTTGGAGGAGTGGATGTTTGTTGCGAGTCGGAATCTTTGCGATGGGCGGCGAAGTCATATCGCGGGCTTTTCGGTCGTTGTGTAGCCGCGGGAGCTCCCTGAGGAGACAAACAATAAAGAAGGCAGATATAAATATTGAAGGAGTAATAAAGATAGAAGCGAGAGCTCACCTCTTTCTCTTTGGGAGATGCGGGAGGAGGAGTGGGCCAGGTCTCCTAGACTACGCGAGACGGATCCTCGGCAGAGGAGGGGCCACCTCTTTTTCCCTCTTCAGGCGAGACGGAGAGGATGGTAAAGAGGGTACGAGGCGAACTAGAGTTGAAGTAAAAGCGGCCATGTTGGCCTTGTTCTGCCGACGCACCTTTGCAACGCGCTCGCGAAATCTCTCGCTATGAGACATGATGAACAGTCTACTACAAGGAAGGTTGAAGTGTGTAAAGGGGCAGCCTCTATTCGGGTTAGGAATCCCATATTTATAGGTTTTTATGGGGGCCTCATAGAAGTTTCTCCCATAAATGCGTCCGTAAATACGTTTTAATGACGAGCCTCGGTTGGATGTTCTTTCCGAGCTTAAAATAATCTCGAAAAGAGCGCGGATTGTGTATAACCTCAGAATCGTGAGAGGCCCTCAAGACGTGAATAGAAGGAAGATAGGCGAGAGGTGTTGATAGGTGAGTGGGACCAGATTGTCCACTCGTAGGAGGCGAGGTGGGTGGTCTCTACAATGTGCGAGACGCCCCCTTTTGGGATGTGAGTAGGCCTTTATAGGCGAGAGGGCCCCGTGGCGGAGGATGCATGCAAGATAGTCAGGAGGGTTCGTCTCGCCGATGGGTGTTCCCCTACTCGCCATATAGAGAGAGGGCCCTTTTGACAGATCTATATCCGTGAGGGATTTTACTCTACTACCCTGGGTAATTTTACCCTTTTTCCCCTAGTGGTCTGCATATAACTCAGAATAACGGAGTTTGGCTGTTGGCAGACCCAACCAAGGGTACTTAGGTAATTTCAGGCCAATTCAGTTTGGTTATTTGCAGATCCAACTCAGAAAACTATAAATAGACTCATAGGGGTTCTTCAGAAGAGCACAAGTTTTTCCCAGGACTTGAGAGGATTTTTCTGTGCTTTCTGAGGAGCTCCAAGCGCAGCTTTTAGCTTTGGAGGGTAAGCTCTCAGAGATCTTCCGGGAAAGTGGTGGGACCTCCTTGTGGAGGCTTTGGGTCAGTTTCTAGTCCTTCACGATCAGTCGGAGGTCGGATCTTGGGATAAGTAGGTGTTGGCTGCGCCCCTAATTTTCGAACTTTTGTCGAAGCCAAATTTTGGCTTCAACAATTCCCTTCATATCTACTTCTTACTCTTCTTTTGCATAGATTAGCATGTATCTGGGAGTTCCCTTCAGGTGCTCACATTCTATTTTTCTTTCATATCTGTTTCTTACTATTCTTTTGCAGAGATTAGCAGGTTTCTGTGAGTTTCCTTCAGGTGCTCACATTCTATTTTTCATTCATATCTGCTTCTTACTCTTCTTATATAGAGATTAGCAGGTATTTACGAGTTCCCTTCAGATACTCGCATTCTATTTTTCTTTCATATCTGCTTCTTACTCTTCTTTTGCAGAGATTAGCAGGTATTTGCGAGTTCCCTTCAGGTACTCGCATTCTATTTTTATTTTTTATATGCTTCTGTTCTTCTTTTGTAGAGATTACAAGGTATTTGTGAGTTCAATTCAGGTACTCGCATTCTAATTTTATTTCTTATCTGCTTATTTCTCTTCTTTCATAGAGAATAGTAGGTATCTGTGAGTTCCCTTCATGTACTCATATTTTATTTTCGTTCATAATCTTCTTTTTATTCTCCTCTGACAGGGTTTAGTAGATACTTGTGAGTTCCCTTCAGGTACTTGCAAGTTATTTTTCTTCCATACCCACTCTCGTCTTTGTTTTACAAATCTCAGTAGAAGATGTCCACAAGTCTTCTTCTCTTTACAGAGACAATTCAGGTACTTGCGAAGTGCATATTTATTACCTACTCTAACTCTTCTCCTTCGCAGAGGAAAAAATAAGTACGTTCAGACTCTTTAGGGAGAGACGTCAGGTTCTATGTCTCTCCATCTATCTTTCATTTTTCTGCTTATTCCCTGAGGAGCAGATCGTGATTTCGTGGGTTATCTCTACTTTTTCGATGTTTCCTGCAAACTTTAAAAAGTGTGAGGATTATGTTAACCCAGAAATCAACGATCCTCTCCAAGACGGTTAGCTTGCATGCCGTAGACTGCCCTGTCTCATCCGGAGGGTTTTCGACCTATTTTTTAGCTAACCGCGCGGATAGACTCGTTTGTCTATGCCGCTAGACTAGTAGTCGCCTGGTAGTCGCCAGCTCTGCATTGGCACGGATTGCTTCCCAGTCCGCACCATTAGGTCCTGTGGCTAGCCGGGCAGGTAGCGGTCTCTTCTCCAGCCCACATCTAGTTCACGAACTCTCCTCCGGGTCGCTGCAAGCAAAAACTAGCCTAGACCAAGGCTCTACTTCTGTCTACCTGCGAGAGGCGGCCTCGCATTCCAGTACGTGATGTCCTTGTTTACAGACCGCTTGGCAGTGGACAATGCCTAAGCATGGAGCACGCTGCACCTCAGTCCGCTAGCAGTAGTAGGACTCAATACTAGTTTGCACAAAGGTGGCGGATTCGTTCTCAGTCTGCCAATAATTGAAGGACAGTCAACCTGCCAGCAGGTGGCGAACATGCTTCCAGCAGCATCAAGCCATCTTCCTATCATTCCACACAGCATGGCGCGGACTAAACTTCAGTCAGCCAGTAGGTGGTGGACTCACTTCTTCCCCACAGCAGGCGATCTACTCAGCATGCACAACATGGTGTGAGATCGCTCTCAACTCACCCAAACTGTCAGGGGGAACGTCATCAATCCCAGTTCTGCGAGTCACCTCTTCGTACCTATAAATAGACCCACATACCTCTCATTTTGGGTTGAAGGATCGGGGAGTAACTTTGGTAGCAAACCCTACAGATACAGTTTCTTATCCGCCAGCAGCATTGGCGGACTAGACTCCAAATCAATCTGTGTGGCCTCAGCAACCAACCCATGCAGTCCGGTGCCTGGACTTGGCTTTTTTATCAAGTCCTTTAGCAACACAGTCTGTGTGGGATCCGCAGTTAACCTGTGCCAACAGGCCCCCTCAGCCTCTATAGTAGCGGCCTTAAAGACCTTCCTGGTCAGTCCTCCAAGTCAGGCGGCCTCAGGCAGCTAGCAGCAGAATAGGCAGTCCGCTCGATCTGGCGACCTGTGAGCTAAACCTGCGTGGTCTCGAAAACTTCTATTTTTAGCCTCCATCTTCTATCTTATACCATTTATTCTTTTCCATGTGAAGGAGTTAAATCAAGCTATAACACAAGCTTTGTTATCAAACGAAAGCCTATCGCAGGAGTGGCATTTTAGCAACGGCGGGCGAACTCTGTTGTTGTCGCTACCAGCGGCCTCACTTTTTCTCCTTCTCCCTTCTCTCGAACTCAACCATTAATCATAACAGTCAAAGTAACCGGCTATTTTATAGTCCTCATCACCTCCCTTACTCCTGCATCCTGAATCAAATGTCTACACCTCTCAAGCTCACAAAGAGGCGCATTTTTGGCATCAACACTAACGCTTCCATGCATGAGAATTGGACTGGAACAACATTTTTTGTCTATAGCACATGTGTTCTAGTACACGATCTCTATTCATAACACTTACAATGTTGCATGTATTAACTTTTTTAATCTCCTAATATTGTATTCCAAATCGTGTGCTTTTAGATTCACATGTATTGTCCAAGTTTCGTATGATCTGAAATATTTTCATATGACCTATTTTTTTGTGCTAGATAGTTCTATAATGATGGTATTTCGTATCTATTTTTGCCCCGAATGCTTATTTTTCTTTTCCATGCATGTGTGCATGTTGTCTTATCTCTTTAGTATCTCATGCACATAGGGAGAATTGAGTGTTCATGAGTATATCCTTTGCTTAGTCATCCCAGGGGACAATCTCGTGTAGGGGGAGCACACACATAGGGGGAGCACATCTATAGGGGGAGCCATATTATGTATTTCGGATACATATTGTTTATTTCTACTGCATCTCTTTTTCCCGTACATGCATATAGTCCTTTTTTGCTCGATCTTTCCCACCCCATCTGAAAATATCAAATGTGGGAGAATAGAATGTTCATGAGCTCATAAGTTAGGGGAGATCACATGTAGGGGGAGCTTGTTGGATCCCTAGTTGGATTTGGGCTAGGTTCACTAACTAGGATGATTGACCCACCACGTATAGCCAGGGTCATGTGTGTCCTAGAGTTTAGGCTAAGTCCTTAGATTCAACCACACATGGACTAGCCAATTGAAGACTTCAGAAGAATCCAGACATGGAAGAAAATCTAGTTCAGAAAATGAGTTCGACGACGTCGAACTCAGCTCGACGATAGTCGTTCTCCGCTCGACTAACTCAGATTAAAAAAGTTGAGCTCGACGATATCCGAGCTCAGGTCGACGAACTCTGGAAGTTTAACTTCAACACATTATGTCCTGAATAATTTCTCTGAACTCAGGTCGACGAAGACAAGTTATCAGCTCGACGAACTTTGACCACGGTATTGCCAAATTATTCACAGAATGCAGTTCACTGAACTCAGGTCGATGAACTTGGATCTCAGGTCGACAAATAATAATTCTCAGGTCGACTAACATGAGTTATCTGGTCGACAAACTTTGATTTCAGGTCGACGAAATCTGTTCTCTGGCTGACGATTTCTTTGAAGTTCCAGACTTAGTATTTAGCAATATTTTCCGGAGTAATTAATGCATATATTCTCTGAATATAGCTGTTACAGGCAGCATTGATTATGGTATTTATCAGGATAATTTCTTGCTTAATTATTTGGGATAATTGGGGAAATTCATTAATGAAAATATTCTCTCCAGCCGATTTTCATTCTCCATGCCGTCAGAAATTAATGCAGACAATTCAAAATTCAAAGGAGAATTTGACAGAGATATATAAAAGGGATTTTCTTTTCAGTCGACATCAAGGACATAGAGAATATACAAAGTATATTCAGCTCTCAGCACACAAAGAAGATTTATAGAGACATACTCAAGATCATCTGCTTCTCTGTACAGAAAATAGTGTGTTTTCTCCTTGACCTTACAGAAGAAGAAGAAGAAGAACAATAACAACAAATACAAATCCAGAGACTTCTTCAACTTCCACTCCAGGATTACTCAAGAATAACAAACTTTTATCAGTCAGAAGTTCCTGGATCATTTTCAAGTCAAGGCTGAAGACTGAAGACCTACACCCTGTACAAGACTCCAAGTGATATTAAATGGAGTTATTGGCAACAACAAATCCACAAGTCTTCTCTATTGACTAGAGAAAGAGAAGACATCATCAATCTCTCTCCCCCCTCTGTATAAAGGGTTATTAAGTCTCTTCAAAAGTTTATTTTGGTTTTTGAGCACCTGATCAAAACCTTATTGGTGGCAGTCACCTGATCAAAACCTGCTAGTGGATTCCTACCAGGGTGGTAAAAGAGTGGATGTACCCCGGTTGGGAAACCACTATAAAACTTCTTCTGTTGTCTGGTTGCCCTTTTCTTGTTGTTCTTGATGTGGCTATGATAGGGTAGTTTTGTTGTGATATATCTATATGCTGTGTTAGATTAGTTTAGCTTAGATTATCTCTTCTCTGTTATTATTGGTATCACATTCAATTTCATTACTCTGATAATATTTAAAATAATAAAAAAATTTAGATTACTCTATTCACCCCCCTCTAGAGTAAATCAGGTCTAACCCCATCTTTCTATTGTTATCAGAGCAGTTTCCATTGGTTATACAAGCTAACCCTTGAACTAAAAGATCCTATGTTAGATCTGAACTTAGGATTACTTATTTCATAGAATGGCAAAGAACAAGTACTATGCAAGCACCAGACCTACAGTTTGCAATCTGAACAAGTTTGCAATTTGGAAGGCAAGAATTAGGTTATACATGAATTCTATTGATGAGGACTTCTACAATTCTATTTTGATAGGTCCTCCTCAACCAAAAGCATCTACATCTACATCAACATCTGGCACTCATGCTGTTCCACCACCTGAGTGGACAGATGCACAGATGAAGGGAAAGATTGCAGATGCAAAAGCCATGAACATATTGGCTCAAACCATGTCAGATGACATCTTCCAGAAGGTGGCTAAATGCACAACTGCCAAGGCAATCTGGGACTCTCTCAACTAGATGGTTGCTGGCTCAGCAGATGATAGAAAAGGTAGAAGATCAACTCTTATCTCACAGTATGAGAATTTCAAGAAGGAGGAAACAGAATCTGTTGGTGACAAGTACAACAGATTAAGTGCAATTATCAGTGAGTTGAAGACCTTGGACAAAGACATATCTCTCACTGAGATCAATGACAAGATCCTCATGTGCTTCCAAAGCTCATGGGATTCCAAGATCTGGCCAATCAAGGAGGCCAGAAGTCTTAATGAGATTTCCACAGAATCTCTCCTAGGAAAGCTCAAATCTTACGAGCAGTTGATCAAGTCCAGGGAAGCTGCAGAACAAAGGACTCCTCCATCAATAATGATGGAACAGAATCTAGCTTTTAAAGCTACCGAAGAACCAGAAGCTTCAACATCAAATGAAGAACTCCTAAGTCTCTTAGCCAAGATATTCTACAAGATGGTTAGGAATGACTTTTGGAGAAAGTCATCCAGGCAGGATGACAAACCCAGGTATGATAAAATACCCACTAAAGAACTAATGTGTTTTTGGTGGAGGAAAACAAGACACTTCATCTCAGAGTGTCCTGAAAATCAAAAGAAAGAAAGGAGAAGAGAGAAAGATTCCAGAAGATAGCAATACAGCAGGCCTTCCTCTAGCAAGTACAAAAAGAAGCAGAAGGGCTTTGTTGATGAAACCTGGAGTCATACAGAAGATGAATCCACATCCTCTAGGTCCAGTGAAGAGGAAGAAGAGGCAAAGGTAAGGGAAGTCTGCCTCATGGCTATCAATGCCTCTTGCTGCCCATCAGATGCTAAAGAACAATCTGATAATGAATAATCTGTATCTGAAGTAGATCAGGTACTATCTTCATTTGATTACAGTTCTGAAAATTTTAAAATTGAATTTAAATCCATGTGCATAGATTTAATAAATTCTGAAAAGGATATTAAATCACTTAGGGAAAAGTTAATTGATCAAGAAAACCATGTCTCTGAAAACATTACACTTAAAGATGAACTAACATTAGCTCAAGAGCAAATAAATTCACTAAAATCTTAATTGGCTGAGGCGAGGAAACTTGAAGAATCCCTAAATGGGAGAATCATCAAGTTGATGGACATCACAAGCACAACAAATGCCAGATTAAATAGCAAGCTGGGCTTAGGTGCATCATCAAACCAACCCCCACTAATTCAGAAAAATATATTAACTACTCCAATAAAATTTATTTCTGAAAAGGGAAAACAAAAGATAGAAACCAATAATAATGTTAAACAAACTGAGCTTAAAACAAAGAATAAGAAAAAGAAACAAAATAATAAAAACCCAAATAAAAACAATATTCAACAGATTTCGTTGAAATCCGATCGGTAAAATGTGTACAGTTCGTCGAACTACAATCGATGAACTCCGAACGTAGATTTATATTATAATTATTCCTTGAACTACGATGGACAAAACCAGTATGGTTCGTTGACCAGAGATCAGTGATATGGGGGTCCAGAGAATAGATATTCTCATTCTTTGAATGGAGTTCGACGAACTCACCCCCATTCGCCAAACTCAGGTCGACGAACTCACTTGAATTCGTCAAACGCAGTTTAGTATAACAAAAATTTTAATTCTTCTATAACTTATAACCAACCAAGAACATTTAATAATCAATTCAATCAGTGGATCATTCCACCTAGGAGATACCATCCTTTGGGATATGAATCTCAACCTGAATTTTCTGTTATATCAAGCTTTTCATATCAGCAAAACAAAGGGCCCAAGGTAATCTGGGTCAAGAACCACTAATATTTTCCTTTGCAGGTATAGAGCTGTTCAGGTTTCAATCAACAATGGTATCTGGACAGTGGATGCTCCAAGCATATCACTGGCAGCAAGGACAACCTAAATAATTACAAGTCTAAGCTGGGAGCAAAGGTGATCTTTGGTGACCCAAATTATGGCAGACTGAAGGCTTTGGAGAAGTTAAGATTGGAGCAGTTACTTTCAAAAAGGTTGCATATGTAAGTGCACTGAAACATAACCTCATCTCCATAAGTCAACTATGTGATGAAGGTTATCAGGTATATTTTAACTCAAGCTTTTGTATTATTTCTACTAAAGAAAACCAAACTGTTTTAATTGGAAATAGACAAGGCAACATGTATGAGTTAATTTTCAATCTACAACATCAAATATTTGTTTATTTATTCTTGTTAGCAATCAGAATGATTTATGGTATAAAATATTAGGTCATGTTAATCTAAAAAACATTGTTAGGAAATCTAAAGACAACCTTGTTAGAGGATTGACTTCTAGTCCCTACAAGAAGGAAGGCGTCTGCAGTATTTATCAATTAGGCAAGCAAACTAAATCTAGCTTTAAATCAGTTAATAAGAGTGATTCACCTAGGATCTTGTACTTGCTACACATGCACCTTTTTGGCATTATTGTTGTATAAAGCCTAGGAGGGAATTCTTATACTAGCAAATGTATATTAAGAGCGTATTCCTATATGAGTATATTAAAGAAGTGTATGTTGATCAACCACCCGGCTTTAAGAATAGTAATCACCTAGATAATGTATAAGAACTAGTGAAAGCGTTGTATGGATTAAAGAAAGCACCACGTACTTAGTATGATAGACTTACGACATTCCTTTTAGAAGATGACTTTAGGATGGGTAGTGCAGATACTACACTATTTGTAAAGCTAGTGGTTCCTATTCGATTTTATTACAAATCTATGTAGATGATATAATCTTTAGTGCCACAAATGAGAGTTTATGTAAAGAAATTATTACACAAATGCAATCCAAATTTGAAATGAGTTTAGTTGGAGAATTAACCAATTTTTTAGGGTTTCAGATTTCTCAACGAAAGAATTAAATTTTTATAGGTCAATAGAAATATATAAAAGATATGTTTAAGCTATTCGGCTTTGGAAATCTGAAATAAGCAAAAAATTTCAATGAGTGCATTATTCAAATTAGGAAAGGATGAAAGTGGCATTTTGGTGGATCAAATGTTATTTAGAGGTATGATCGGATCACTACTATATTTAAGTGCTTCTAGACCCGATATTATCTCTGTAGTTTGCCCCTCTGCTAAATATCAATCTAATCCTAAAGAATCTCATCTTAAAGCTGTTAAGCACATCTTTAGGTATCTCATAGGCACCCAAAATCATAGTCTTTGGTATCCACACACCACTGACTTCATGCTCCATGGATATTCTAACTCGGACTATGATAGATGTTCCTTCGATCGTAAGAGCACAAGTGGCACCGGTAATGCCCCTAATCTTTTGAAGTTTATTTTAATTCCTTTAGTGGTGTATTTTTGACGTCTGTGTTGGGTATTGTATCCACAATAACCTGGATTTGAAGAATGGCCCAGTTAAGCTAAAATGAATTGTGACTGTATTTGATGTTGCCTTTTGAGTTATGCGCTTGCAGATTTTCATTGCTAAGTGCACACTAATGTCAGGTTACAGTGGGCCAGTAAACACAAGACTTTACAATGTAATTCCTTATTGTGTAGGCCAATATGTTGACTCATGTGTAATCTCTCTATTGTGGTGTACTTCTATCCCAAGTAAAAGAGAAGGCTCAAGGATGGTCAAGGCATAGATTCAAAATGGCAGGAATTTCTCCTAAGTAAAATTCATCGAGTATGGTTTGGAATACTCGTCTAATTCGTCGTGTATAAGCTTGATACTTGTCGAATTCATCATGTATACCTACCCATACCCGTCGAATGAATCTTTTATACTAAGGCTAAATTCTCTTAGGAATTGAAAAATCTGTTAAGTAAAATTCACCGAGTATCGTCGTGCATACTCGTTGAATTTGTCAAATGTATCTAAAGATACTCTGCGAATTCGTCGAATATGCGAAGTGATATACGCTGAACTCGTCTAGTCCAGTCGACGCTACTTCTCTAGAATTTTTCAAGTCGTATTCGTCCAATATCAAGGCGTCTAGAGGGTTGAGTCAACTCAATGATATTCATCGATTGTTGCCCATGGCGTTGAGTGAATAAAAGGCATCGAGTGCAATGGCGTTGATTGCATAGATTTATTTATCTTATACTCAACGAATTCGACGAGTATACCAGGTGATACTCAACGAATTCGTCGAGTATGACTCTCCATGGTGGCGACGACGGCCCCCAAGTGGACGGCGGCCCCCAAGTTGTTGATGACGGCACGCTAACGGAAGACCCTCCTTCATCTCCAACAAAGGACTCGCGTCGCCGTGGTGTTCGTATGGAGCGGCGCTACAATTTCCGCCCTCGGCGCAAGACAAATATATAGTTAACTTTATCTTATTATTAGTGTGCTATTTGGGATATTTTATTGTGGGCTGCATGTAGCCATATTGTGTGTTATTTTTATTATTTTATTTTGGGCTACATATAGCCAAGACTTGTTGGTAAGCCTATATATAGGCATGTATGCTTTGTTTTAACTTAAGTTGAATGATAAGAGAAAACCCTAAATCTTTCCTATCTAAGTCTCTCTCCCTCTCTCTCTACAACTCCTAGCCGCCACCCCCACTCCCCCTCTCTCTCTCTCTCTAAAAATTTCGGCCAGCACTCTTTTGCTTCCCTTCTTCCACAAGCCGCCACCTTCCTCTTCCACTCTCCCTCTAGAAACTTCGGCCAGCACCCCCCATCTCCCTCATCCAAGCCACCACCACCACACACCCTCATCAACCCGGCCTCCTCCTTCCATAGCCGGCCAGCCCCCCTACCTTCTCCACCGAGCAGCCCCTTTGAAGAGAACCGGCAGCCCCCTCCACGTGAAGCTTGACCGGAAAGGCTTCCTTCTACGGCGAAAATCTGAACTTTGGCGTGACGCGGCCAAGGCGGACGATCTATCTCTCCATCCGGCGCGACTCCGGTGGATCCGCGGAAGAGCGGCCCTTCAAAGGTAGTCGGAATCATCTATTCCGACTTGGGTAACGATCCTCTCCACTCACGTGTGCTTCCCTTTAGATGTTCTAGTGGACGGAATAATTTTTGCGTTGGATTTGAATCGTTAGATTCTTCGTGGGTTTTCCTTTGGATTTTGCATCGATCTTAACCGTGTTATTTCCGAAAAGGGTTTGGCGAACCCCGTATTTTTTGTTGGGAGAGATCTACCATTTTTCGATCGCACTTTGGGTAGATCTCTTTTGGTACAACCTTCGCTCGGTCGGACCCAATATTGGTCCTTTTAGCTTGGGAGAACGTCGGCCTATCGCCGTTCGCTCGACCTTCCCGCGGAGTGGCTACCGTACGTTGGTGAACTGTGATAACACGCTTGCGAGTGCGCTGCGATTGAATCTAGTGCGTGAGAGATTGTGGGTTGAGCGTGGCGTTCGTTTCTTTCCCTTAACCCGTCTAGTGTCCGCGGTAGTGGCCTACATCAAATTTTGGTATCAAAGCGAGGTTCTTGTCAATTTTTTAATTGGCACCCTCCCCTCTTTTAGCACGTTAACCTGCACTTGTGTTTGCGCGTTAGTTGTCACAAAAAAATCTCAAAAAAAAATTATCTTTGGTCTGCCAATAGCGGCGTAGTTTTCTTAATTTTCAGCCAAAAAAATCAAAATAAATTTTTTAATAATCCTCTTTTTATTTTCTGCAAGAAAATCAAAAAAATTTTATTTTCCTATATGCATTAAGCGGGATTAATTCCTTCTTTGGTCTGTCTGAACCTGTTGTCTTCCATTTGCATGCGTACTAGGCTCGGTTCGGAATATCCTCCTTCGTCGTCTAATATGGATGATGACCGGGGTGAGGGTCGTCCCCTCACAGAGATTGAGGAGCTCCGTCAGGATTTCACGGAGCAGTTGACGGCCATTAGGGAAGCACTTCACGGATTGGGGTTACCACACGGGGCACCCCGTAATCAACCCGCTCACCCACGGGTGGGAGAGCATCACAACCCTTACCCCCACCCTCCTAATGAGAACGCCCCACGAGCACCGTACGAGTTTGACCTTACTCGGGCTGTCCGAGTCAAGCCACCATCCTACGATGGTTTAGGAGATCCCCAAGTCTTCCAGGACTGGATCATGGAGATCGAATGTTATTTCGAGTGGTATACCCTGAACGACGCGGATAAGGTGTGAGTAGCGAGAATGAAGTTGCTAGGGCGCGCTAAGATATTTTGGCTGAATGAGGAGCGGCGTATGAGGGTCGAGAACGGAGCGTTGCCCATAGGCTGGGATGCAATGAAGGCTAGGCTAACGGAACAGTACGTCCCTACTTACCATCGGACACAAATGTTCGATGATTTAGCCACCCTTAAGCAAGGGACTAGGTCGGTGTCTGAGTATATGAGTTTGCTGAAGGACATGATGGTTAGGTGTGACGTGAGAGAGATGCCCAAGGTCACCCTCTCCAGGTTCCGTAAGGGACTAAACCCTGACATCCAAGGAAAACTTCTGCGTTATGGTCACACCGATTTGCACACCACTTTCAACGCTGCCTTAGATATTGAGCAGCACAACGCGCTTAAGGGCAAGTCTCGCTCGTTCCAAAAGGGGAAGTCCATTTTAGGGCCGCCTCCCACCGCCACCTATAAGGCTAAAGGAAAGTATCAGTCCCCCGACTCGACCTCCATAGTCGTAACGGCTAGGAATGATAGAAACCCCTCTGGTGAGAGAGTCCCGGTGGGTCGGGTCAACAGAACGAATGTCACATGTTACGCTTGCGGGGTCCAAGGGCACTATGCTAGTGATTGTCCTACTACACCCAGACCATTAGCCCTGTTAGATTCCGCCGGTGGGGCTGACGACATAACTTACGAGGCGGGCGAAGAGAGCGAGTCGGACGGAGTGCCTAGTGATATGGAGGATGACCCCCGTATGATGGTTATGAGGTGTATCCTGGCGACCCCTCGAGCGTTAGACGATTGGAATAGGACGAACATTTTCACGTTGAATTTTAAGAGTGGTGAAAAATGGTGTAGGTTGATCATCGATAGCGGTAGTTGCATGAACGTAATTTCTGAAGCCGCGGTGAGACGAATGTCTCTTGTTGCCGAGCCACACCCTCACCCTTATAAAGTGGCATGGGTAGACAAGTCGTCCCTCCCTGTGACGAAGCGATGCTTGGTACCCCTTACCATCAAAGCTTATTCTGAGCAGATTTGGTGTGACGTCATCCCTATGGATGCGTGCCACGTCTTGTTGGGTCGCCCTTGGTTGTACGATCATGACGTCACCCACTTTGGTCGGGCCAACACTTACGAGTTTAAATTTAATGGCCGAACCATCCTCTTAAAACCCGCCCCGCCGAAAGATCCTTCGGCCCCCTCGAAGGATACGGTCGTCCCGGTCGAGAAGAAGACGTTGAGCCTGATAGGGAGGAAAGAATTGAAGCGTACTACCCTTGTAGATGGGGTCCTCTATGCCTTAGTGTGCCTACAAGTTAAGGAAGACGCAGCCCCTTTTGAGAACTTGCCGTCGGCGTTGAAAAAACTCCTAGAAGAGTTTGTGGATGTGTACCCGGAAGAGCTACCGGCTGAATTACCCCCGTTGCGGGAAATCCAACATGCCATTGATTTCATTCCGGGCTCTTCATTGCCCAACCTCCCGCATTATCGGCTAAACCCCTCCGCGCACTTAGAGTTGCAAACCAAGATCTCGGATTTATTGCAAAAGGGTTTTATCCGCCACAGCAAGAGCCCGTGTGCCGTGCCCGCCTTACTTGCCCCCAAGAAGGACGGCTCTTGGAGGATGTGTGTGGATAGTAGAGCTATTAATAAAATCTCTATTAAATATCGCTTTCCCATCCCTCGCTTGGATGATTTATTGGACATGTTAGCCGGTGCCACGATTTTTTCGAAATTGGATCTTAGGAGTGGCTACCATCAGATCCGAATTAGGGAAGGTGACGAGTGGAAAACCGCCTTTAAGTCTAAGGAAGGGCTCTACGAGTGGTTAGTTATGCCGTTTGGACTTTCCAATGCGCCGAGCACGTTTTCGAGGATGATGACCCACGTCTTCCAACCCTATATGGGAAAATTCATCGTGGTATATTTTGACGATATCTTGTTATTTAGCACCTCCACGATTGATCATGAGTCACATTTAAGAACCATCCTTACCACGCTGAGATCGGAAAAATTATTCGTGAACATTAAGAAGTGTACCTTCCATGTGACATCGGTTGAGTTCCTCGGTTATATTGTGAGTTCGGAGGGGATCCACGTAGACCCCAGGAAAGTGCAAGCCATTAGAGATTGGCCCGAGCCCGCCAACATTCGGGATGTTAGGAGTTTTCACGGGCTCGCTACATTTTATCGGCGATTTATTAAGGATTTTAGTAGCATTATGGCCCCTATTACCGAGTGCATGAAAAAAGGTGCATTTACATGGACGAACTCAGCCGCTGTGGCGTTCCAATTAATTAAATCGCGCATGTCGGAAGCCCCCCTTTTGCGACTACCGGATTTTACCAAGGTTTTCGAGTTGTCATGTGATGCGTCTGGAGTGGGAATTGGTGGAGTGTTGAGTCAGGAAGGCCACCCTGTGGGGTATTTCAGTGAGAAACTAGCAGGTCCAAAATTAAATTATTCCAATTATGATCGGGAGTTTTACGCGGTTATTCGTTGCCTCCAACATTGGCGGCATTATTTACTTCCTAAGGAGTTTGTCATCTTATCCGATCATGAAGCGCTAAGGTTTCTTAACTCTCAAACTAAGGTTAGTCCTAGACATGCCAAATGGGTCTCCTATCTACAGGAGTATACTTTCATTATCAAACACCTCAAGGGGACTCTCAACCGCGTAGCCGACGCCCTTAGTCGTGTTTCGTTATTGCTCTCCACGCTATAAGTAAAGGTGATTGGCTTCGATAGGATTAAGGACGAGTACGTCCACTGCCCAGATTTTAAGGATATCTATTTCGCCACCCAAGATGACTCGCCGACAACCATTACTTCTTTTTACATTCGGGACGGCTACTTATTTAAACATTCGAAGCTTTGCATCCCCCGTTCCTCCCTACGCCACTTCATAGTGTGGGAATTGCATGGTGGATGGTTAGGGGGACACTTTGGTCGTGACAAGACGATCACGTTAGTTGAAGACAAGTTTTATTGGCCCGGTCTTAAGGCCATGGTTAGTAAGATCGTGGGTAGTTGCCGAGCGTGCCAACTGGCTAAGGGGAACAAAACTAACGCGGGGCTTTATACCCCTCTTCCGATTCCGTCTATTCCTTGGGAAGACGTTAGCATGGACTTCATTCTCGGCCTCCCAATCACATTTCGACGTCACGACTCTATCTTAGTTGTTGTAGATCGATTCTCTAAAATGGCTTATTTTATCGCGTGCAATAAAACCAACGACGCGTCACACGTCGCACAATTATATTTTAAAGACATGGTAGGCCATCGAGGAGTTCCGAAGTCTATAGTTACTGATAGGGATGTGAAATTTACTAGTTATTTTTGGAAGACCCTGTGGAGGATTATGGGCACCAAACTTCTGTTTTCTTCCGCATACCATCCGCAGACGGATGGGCAAACAGAAGTTGTGAACAGAAGTTTAGGTAGTTTGCTTCGATGCCTTGTGGGAGACCACAAGGGTACATGGGACCTTATCCTCCCTCATGCTCAGTTGGCATATAATAATTCCAAAAATAGGTCCACGGGTTTGTCCCCGAATGAGATCGTGCACGGTTATAAAGCTCTCGTGCCCCTTGACTTGCTTCCGTTACCGCCATCGTTTAAGTCAAGTCAATTTGCACAGGACTTTGCCTCTCACATCCATGATCTTCACAAACGCATAAATGAAACGCTTACCACTCAATACGCGTCTTATCAAGTTCATGCCAACGCACATAAGAGAGTGTCTCCCTTGAAAGTGGGCGATTTAGTCATGGTACGTCTCATCCCTGAACGGTTGCCTACGGGCACCTTAAAAAAGTTAGCGGATCGGCGAGCTGGACCTTTTCGGATTTTAAAACGGTTAGGAGACAATGCTTTTCTTTTGGAACTGCCAACTGATTGGGGTATTTCCCCTGTTTTTAATGTTTCGGATTTAACGCCATATATTGCTCCGCCACTAGAACTATCTTCCTGTCCGTTTAGTTCCACTACAGATTCTCATGGGTATGGGGTTGAGGGGGGTAAGGGCTCGCTCTCTCCGTCGGTCTCCAACGGAGGTACGCTACATGTTGATGATATAGATTTTCCCCCTTTGCTGCCTAATGCTTTTCCCAGGTTTGCCAGGACCGCCTTTTTTCCAGACAGGATTCTCCAGGATGACGTGTTTCCCACTGCTGATGGCGATGTGCGCCGCTACTTGATCCGCTGGCGTGATCGCCCCGCCTCTGATGACTCTTGGCTCCAGGAAGCGGAAGTGGCTCTCTTGGATGGTGTTCTTCTCCGACGGTATCTTCAAGACAACTCATCGGTGATGAGTCCTTTCAAGCGGGGGAGGATTGGTGGCGACGACGGCCCCCAAGTGGACGGCGGCCCCCAAGTTGTTGATGACGGCACGCTAACGGAAGACCCTCCTTCATCTCCAACAAAGGACTCGCGTCGCCGTGGTGTTCGTATGGAGCGGCGCTACAATTTCTGCCCTCGGCGCAAGACAAATATATAGTTAACTTTATCTTATTATTAGTATGCTATTTGGGATATTTTATTGTGGGCTGCATGTAGCCATATTGTGTGTTATTTTTATTATTTTATTTTGGGCTACATATAGCCAAGACTTGTTGGTAAGCCTATATATAGGCATGTATGCTTTGTTTTAACTTAAGTTGAATGATAAGAGAAAACCCTAAATCTTTCCTATCTAAGTCTCTCTCCCTCTCTCTCTCTACAACTCCTAGCCGCCACCCCCACTCCCCCTCTCTCTCTCTCTAAAAATTTCGGCCAGCACTCTTTTGCTTCCCTTCTTCCACAAGCCGCCACCTTCCTCTTCCACTCTCCCTCTAGAAACTTCGGCCAGCACCCCCCATCTCCCTCATCCAAGCCACCACCACCACACACCCTCATCAACCCGGCCTCCTCCTTCCATAGCCGGCCAGCCCCCCTACCTTCTCCACCGAGCAGCCCCTTTGAAGAGAACCGGCAGCCCCCTCCACGTGAAGCTTGACCGGAAAGGCTTCCTTCTACGGCGAAAATCTGAACTTTGGCGTGACGCGGCCAAGGCGGACGATCTATCTCTCCATCCGGCGCGACTCCGATGGATCCGCGGAAGAGCGGCCCTTCAAAGGTAGTCGGAATCATCTATTCCGACTTGGGTAACGATCCTCTCCACTCACGTGTGCTTCCCTTTAGATGTTCTAGTGGACGGAATAATTTTTGCTTTGGATTTGAATCGTTAGATTCTTCGTGGGTTTTCCTTTGGATTTTGCATCGATCTTAACCGTGTTATTTCCGAAAAAGTTTTGGCGAACCCAGTATTTTTTGTTGGGAGAGATCTACCATTTTTCGATCGCACTTTGGGTAGATCTCTTTTGGTACAACCTTCGCTCGGTCGGACCCAATATTGGTCCTTTTAGCTTGGGAGAACGTCGGCCTATCGCCGTTCGCTCGACCTTCCCCCGGAGTGGCTACCGTACGTTGGTGAACTGTGATAACACGCTTGCGAGTGCGCTGCGATTGAATCTAGCGCGTGAGAGATTGTGGGTTGAGCGTGGCGTTCGTTTCTTTCCCTTAACCCGTCTAGTGTCCGCGGTAGTGGCCTACATCACTCCGCTTTGGCGTTGAGTGAATGGTCGGCCTGAGACTTATTTGTCCAAGTCTTATTCATCGTATATCAAGGTACATTTGGCGAGTATACGAGTGATACTCGACGATTCTCAATGAAATTGACTTAGGTCATTTTTTCGAATTTTTAAAAATCGCTGGTTCGGGTTTCGGTCAGCCATTCACAGTAAATTTTAGGTTTCGTTTTTGGAAGTTTTCTTTTAACCGTTGATAAGGATATCTATATAAATACATAGGAGATATTTCCTTCCATTTAATCGTGCTATTCTTTCACTTTCAAATCGACAGAAACTTTCCAAACAAATAAACCGTCGGCCGACGTTCTATATGCTTCGCGATTTCCGATCAGCTGCCAACAACTTACTGTGCGTGATTCAACTTCTTTGACATACTTGACTGGATTGATACTCTCTCAGAAGAACTTCACTCCTCTAGATCTTGTCGATTGAAGGTTCACGATTCAAGGTCTTCAAGATTTCATTTCTCCAAGTTCTCCAAGATTCAAGATCTACTTTTTCAAAGAATGCTGGGGTGAATACTTATAATCGTTTGTGTTTTGTACTTTTCATTTACTATTCTAGGAGATTATTCCTCAGAGTTTCTAGAACCATTTGTTTATCAAGTTTATAGATCTTATTGTCGATCGAGTTTGTAGATTTGGTTGTGGATCGAATGGTAGGAGCGTCGTCTCCGAGTTGTAGGAGTTGCGGCTTCGAGGTGTAAAATTTGAAGAAATCTGAGTTTGGTGAAGTAGCCGAATCTATCCCTTCATGGTAGATAGGTGAGGTGGGAAAGTATACGTACCCAACAATAAACCTCTACGTTTGTGTGTTTGATTTTTAAAGTGATTTTTATTCCGCGAAAAGACACAAACATCACCTATTCACCCCCATCTAAGTGATTTAAGTAGACGCTAGATACTTTCGATTGGCATCAGAGGGGCGTTTTGTTCGATATACGGTTAACACCTTGAATAAGATCCGTGTTCTAGCGTCAAGAGATTCTTTCTAGTCACCATGGACAGAAGTAAAGATGTGTCTTCTATGAAGCTCCCAGTGTGCACAAAGGAAAACTTTCTCATGTGGAAAGAACAAGTAAGGTTCTTCATGGAAGTTGCTGATCCAAGAATGTTTCTGATTATGCAAGAAGGACTCCATATCCCGACTCCACCATCAGCTCTGAATCCTGCAGTCATGATACCCAAGAAGATGATGGACTTAACAAAGGATGAAATTGCCGTAGTCTCTCTGGATAAGAAGGCAAAGAACATCATCACAAGTGCAGTGGATGACTCAATGCTTTAGAATATATTCCACTCCAAAGAAATGTGGGACTGCCTAGTTGTGCTGATGGAAGGGATGGAGGAAGTCAGAGATGACCGCAGATCATTACTGAATCAGGAATACAAACCATTCAAGCAAGGATCAAGTTATAGTATTGCTAACAGCTTCGAGAAGTTCTTTAAGATTGTTAACGACCTCAGGAACTATGGTCGTACTTTCACTAATGGCAAGCTCGATGACAAATTTCTGAGATCCCTGACAAAGGACTAGGACACCAAGGTTGTAGCCATTAGAGAATTTTGAAAGCTGCCTGAAATTGATCCGCAGAACCTCTTTGGGAAATTGCTCTCCTAGGAACTACAAATGAACACCGGAAATAAGGACGAGCAGAATAACTGGATTTCCAGCAAAGAGAAGTAGGTGTACCTAAAGGCAGGAAGGTTCAAGGAAGTCCAAAGTTGTTTCACGAGTAAGAACTCGTGCTCCTGATACCCTAGAAGACTCCGAACCTAGCATATCTGGCCCTGAGATATTGGATGGAGAGTTCTCTCATATATCTAAGAAGTTCAAGAAATTGCTTAGCAAGAGGAGACAGATGAAGAATCAGTCATCCTCATCTGACTTCAGGAAATCCCATCATGATGGTGACCGTTCAAGAAAAAGATACAACCGAGAGGACAGGTATAGATCTAAAACGAACAAACACTCTTCCTTTGACGTTGTGTGCTACTGTTGCAACAAGGCAGGTCATATGATTGCTGAATGCCCATATAAGAAGAAGGAGGGCTCCAAGAAAGAGGAGAAAAAAATCCTTCATGGGCAAAAAAAAGAAGAAAAAAGCTTCGTCGCCAAGAAGTCCAAGACACTCAG
Organism: Platanthera guangdongensis; assembly: GCA_039583875.1. Taxonomy (NCBI): domain Eukaryota; kingdom Viridiplantae; phylum Streptophyta; class Magnoliopsida; order Asparagales; family Orchidaceae; genus Platanthera; species Platanthera guangdongensis. Next base: position 171,319,190 of record CM077152.1, read on the forward strand.
TGATAACGACTCAAGCGAGTCCAGCTTGGAGAATGAGGAAACCTACTTCAGGGCACATGACTCAATCAAATGAGGAAGCTAGTGACTCAGAGTATCGCGGGAAGGTAAACTCGCACACTATACTCTTGAAATTGGAAATGTCCACAAATGGTCATGAAAGCTATTCTTCTGAGGAAGGCGATTCTGAGTTAATGGTTAAGTATGAGAACCTTTTGAAAGCTTTTGACAAATGTCGCAAGGTAGTCAAAAAGAAGGAAAAAGAGATTGCATCTCTCAACGCAGTGGAATCAAGATTGAGGGAGGAAATTGAAGAATTGACTACTCTCAGAAGTGAAGTTCATTCCTTGTAAGAGGAATTGAAAAGCTCAGTTGAAATATTAATTCTGCAAGAGAAATATCTTGATGAGCTGGAATAAAAACACTTGGTGGAGAGAAAACTTGTTGAGAGTTTCTCTAAGGTGAAGACTGTTCTCCCTCTTATTGATGAGTTCTCAGCTCCAAAGAAGGGCAGTGGTCTTGGCCACGTAGTTGGAAAAGGTAAGGCTGCCTAGAAAGCAAATGCTAAGGAAAAGAGGAAGGCACCTCTAGGTTAACACTCGTTTAGGAAGGTAATCTTTCCGACGAACAAGTTTGACCTTAAATCGTCCTACGATCATCTTGCTAGGCCTACCTATATAGAGCCCAAGAAGAGATACCAAGGATGGAGCCATCCCCAAGACTATGGTGCCAGTGTTTTTAAAGTACCTTATGAAGAGATTTAACTCAAAAGTTATGGTCCCTATGATCACGGACATAACATTAAGAGGGCATCAAAAGCCAAAACTTTTTTTATCTAAGGCAAAGGAGATGGAAAAGCCCTGTGTATGATGTAATCAGGAGGCTTCCACGTCCAAGTATATTTCCCCTACTAAACCTCACGATCAAAAGTTAAAGCATGAGTACAAGAAAAGGTATAACAGGTTTAACTGTTAGTGATGCGGCAAAATTGGTCATTTTTGCGTAGATTGCTGGTATAACACTGCTAACTTTATAACTCCACGAGTTAACCATGCGAGACGGACCACTCGCAGAGTTAATGTTCCTAGTGGTGTTAAGCTGACCAGGAACCAAGGACCCAAATACGTTTGGGTTCCTAAGGTAAAATGATTTATGATTGTAGGTATGTCCAAAGGCCAACAAAAATCCTATTTGGTATTTAGACAGCAGATGCTCTCGACATATGACTGGGACAAGAAGCCTGTTTCTTGATTTTATCCCAGTCAAAGACGAACCAAAAGTCATATTTGGAGGGTCAGACCTGGGAACTACAAAAGGCTATGGTATGATCTCCAACAGAGTAGTATCTTTCACAGACGTGGCTTATGTTGAAGGGTTACACCATAATCTTATAAGCATAAGTCAGTTATGTGATAAAGGCTACATCGTTGAGTTATGCAAGGACAAGTGTTTGATAAAGTCGTCAACATATTTGGAGATGGTCTTAACAGGTAATCGGAGCAGAAATATTTTCTTTTTAAATTTTCTTTGCTTAGACAATTCTACACCAGTATGTTTCTTGCAAAAGATAGTTTGACTCTTTATGACCAATGTCACAAGATATTACCACATATTAATTTCAAAATAATAAATATGCTATTTTCTCACAACTGTGCTAGATTTAGTGCCTTAAAGAGAGTCTGTGTCACTCATTCCAAATGGGTAAAGCAAACAAGGGCTTCCTTCAAGGGTATTGCTGAAAAGGATTATTAAAGAAGTTTATACTTACTTCATATGGACTTATTCTGTTATATGCCTATTCACAGTTTTGGAGGTAAGGTCTATACGTTATTAATTGTTGATGACTACTCTTGTTTTGCATGGGTGTTCTTTCTGAAACACAAGTCAGACACCTTTGACGCTTTTACTAATTTTGTCTGGCAAATTCAGAACAAATTGAACTGCTTAGTGGTCAATATCAGAAGTGACCACAGAACAGAGTTTGAGTCTGGTTCCATGACAAATTCTTTGAAAGCCAAGATATCTTTCATGAGATTTCCACCCCGTGCACTCCACAACAAAATGGAGTAGCAGAGAGAAGGAATAGAACCCTAAGTGAAGCATGTACAACTATGTTGAACGACGCTTCACTTCTGGAGTAATTAGGTCTAAAACTTCCAACACAGCTTGTCACGTGTAAAACAAAGCACTTATCAACAAAAGCTATTGTAAGGCCCCTTATGATCTATTTAAGGGCAGAAAACCGACGGTGTCCTATTTTAAAATCTTTGGATGTAAATACTTCGTACTAAATAATTGGAAGTATTAACGTATGAAGTTTAGTGAAAAATGTTTAGAAAGTATTTTTGTATGTTATAGTAGCCATAGTAAGGCATATAGGATTTTCAATAAGAAAACTTTGGTGGTAGAAAAGTCAATCAATGTTGTATTTGATGAGACAAGTCTGCTCCATAGTCGCTTGTCTAGTGTTATTGTTGCAGATAAATGTACCAGGTTCAAGGAACTAAGCTTGGATGAAGGTGTCAAGGACGAAACTCCAAGCTCGGTCAAGATCGTCGATCCAGGCTTTGTGGATGTAGAATAATAAGATGAACCAACCCTAGAGGATGCCCAGGATTTTGAAAATCCTACGGGCGGTAGATAAAGAAAGCTCGTGTTCAGACACCTAAGAGATCACCCAGTTGATCAAATCATTGGAGAGTCGGGAGATGAAGTTAGAACCAGAAGTGATACAACTAATGAGATTATGCATCTTAGTTTTCTGTCTCAGGTTGAGCTGAAGAAGTTCGAAGAAGCAGACAAGGATGCTTCTTGGATTTTGTCAATGCAAGAGGAGCTCAATTAGTTTGAATGCTGAAAAGTTTGGGAGCTGGCACCCAGGCCAAAGGGAGAGAACGTGATCGACACCAAGTGGATTTTCAGAAACAAGCTGGACGAAAATGGAGTCATAATCAAGAATAAAGCATTGCTTGTAGCTTAAGGATATAGACAATAAGAAGGGATCTACTTCGACCAGACCTTTGCTCCAGTGACTAGGCTCATGGCGATCAGGTTGTTTCTTTCGTAGGCTACCCTCAAAGGCTTCACCATCTAAAATAATGGACGTGAAGACAGCATTCCTCAATGGGAATCTGAAAGAGGAAGTATACATAGCGCAACCCACAGATTTTGTTAATTCCAATTTCCCTGATCATGTTTATTTTTAAAACAAAGCTCTATATGCTTTAAAGCAAGCTCCCCAAGCTTTATATGAGACACTTTATAGCTTTCTTCTTGAGAACAAGTTCACAAGAGGAAAGATAGACAAAATATTATTTCATAGGGAAATAAAAGGCAAGATTCTGCTAGTGAAAATCTATGTCGACAAAATTATTTTTGGCTCTACGGAAGACAACCTATACAAGAAGTATTCCAAATTTATGCATGGAAAGTTTGAAATGAGCAGTATGCGAGTGCTGAAGGATTTCTTAGGACTTTAGGTGAAACCTCCCAGACGATGTTCACCAAAGAGATTTTTAAGAAATTCGGAATTGAGAATGCAACCTCTATGAGGACTCCAATGGGTTCAACTGTGTCTCTGGACAGGGATGAGAAAGGCAAACCTTTTGATGAAACCAAGTACATAAGCATAATTGGATCCTTGCTCTACCTAACTGCCAGTAGAGTAGATATAATATTTTCAACATGCGTCTGCACTAAAATTCAGGTGAAATCAAAGCAATCTCATTACATTGATGCAAAGCGAATTTTAAGATACCTTAAGGGTACACCCAATCTTGGCTTATGGTACCCGAGAAATAATGATGTCGAGCTGATTGGTTTTTTAGATTCCGATTTTGAAGGAAGCAGGATGACAGGAAAAGCACTTTCGGAATGTGCCAATTCCTTGGAAGATGGCTTATTTCATGGAGCGGTAAGAAGCAACATTTTGTGGCAACTTCTACGTCCGAGTTAGAGTATATCTCTGCGGGTAGTTGTTGTGCACAGCTTTTATGGATCCGAAATCAACTCGAGGGCTACAACTTGAAGTTTAAATAAATTCTTATGTATTGAGACTCATCCAGCACAATAGCGATCACGAATAATCCAATCTCTCATAGCTGAACAAAACACATCGAGGTGTGATACCACTTCGTCCTGGAGCATATGGAGAATAAGGACACAACCCTCACCTATATCCCTACGGATAAGCAGATCGCGGATATTTTTACGAAGCCGCTGGATAAGGCCAAGTTCTCGTTCTTCAAAATGGAACTAGGTATGTTGAACATAGACTCATGAAGAAAGCCTAGCAAGCAGGAACTCACTCTTGAATTATATTACAATGTCAGAAAATTGTCCCAAGATAAATTCGTCGGGTATCAGAGCTCAAGTCGCCGATTTGTCGGATATTCAAGTGATACTCACCGAATCGGACTCGACCATCGACGACACTCATCAAATTCAACTTAGGGCAGAATTCCAAACATCTATATTGGATCCGAAGAGCCATGAATTCAGCTACGCACTTTCTAGACAATTTTAAAATATATATATATATATATATATATATATATATATATATATATATATATATATAGTTAAGGGGGCAAGCACATAGTCTAATTCGACAAAACCCTCAAGCCGATTCGTCGAATTGGAAATGTTGTTCGTCGGCTCCCGCAACAAATAGATCGTCTTCCTTCTGTGGACTAGGATTCGTTCTTTCCTCGATTATGGTTGTGAATGACTTCCTAACCCTAGCAGATAGTACAATAAGGATTTCCCGATGATTTCTTCTTGTGGTGTGTTCCCAAAAACGTGTTGTCGCCGACTCCGATAAAGTTCAGAAATCCAATTCATTCCTGATTCAGTTTTCTCCATGGCTTCCAGAAGCACAAGTTGTTGGCTAGGGGAGGAGAACTTGATCGCACAGGCTTTGTTGATGCTTCTGTTGAGTTCAGAAATGTATTCCTAATGTTGGAGACTGCAGGACTTTCCTTTGTACTCGAACATCTTTGCAAGGTCCTGGACAAGGAAGTTCTTGAGTTCTTCCAGAATGCCAAGCTACGTCATGAATATTGAGTCATAAAGAGCAAAATTCAGAAGACCAAAGTAAAAGTGAAAGCGTCACTTCTCTACAGGTACTTGCGGCTTCCTACCTGTGATGAGGCTGATTACCTTGATGAGGATGACTTCTCGAGAGCTCTTCTATTCTTTGGATTGCCCCGGAGTACAAAAGAAGTTAAGCACAATGGGATGAATGAAGAAGGCAAGCTTCATTCCGACATTATTGGTGTTCTTGTACAAGGCTGGCTCCCACGACTATCTCTCCATAGAGATGTTCAAGACCCTTGTTGCCATCATCTATAGGAAGAAACTTGATGGGGGTGCATTGCTATTTGAGAAGATTAAGGACAGCCTTCACACTCCCAGCTTTGGGAGGATTATCATCCTATATCTGAATCAACTAGATGGTGACAGGTTTGATATGACCAGAGGTGTGCCTATCCATCACCTCAAGAAGATAGACGCATCTATATTATCAAGGTGGGATAGTATGATCACTAGGCCGGAGGGAGCCCCAGATTTGGTTGTGGAGGTGGCAGAACATGCTCATGAGGTCAGGATTACCACTCCATACCCTAGTGAAATTCCTGAGAGTTCGATGGAAGGAATCGAGGGGGTGGAAGTTAACACACAAATGGCCACTCTAAGAGTTCCCTTGAGTGGTCCTTCCAAGGTAGTGATAGACGATCCAGCCGTAGAGATCATAGTGCCAGATATTCCAACCACTAATGTTGAGTCTGAGTCTTCTAAAGTCGATGCTGATGATGATTTGGATGATGAGGGTATTGCTGATGATGCTAAGGAGGATGCTGATGCTGAGGATGATATCCATATGGATGTTGAACATATGGTGGTGGAGTTTGACATTGATAAAACCAAAGTTGCTGATAATGTGGAGGTTGGTCCTAATCTAGTGCCAGTGGAGAACCTAATTATCCCTCTCTCAGAAAGTATTCCTACTTCATCTTCTGTGGGGGAGTTGACTAGGCTTTTTATATCAGTTACTACTAGGTTGCTAGGCTTATGCGCAACCTAGATAAAAGGATGGGCAAGATGGCTGATGCACCTCCTACTGCTGAAGAGGAGGTTGTGGTTCTTTTGATGAAGAAGGAGTTGTAGAGGAGCAAACTCCATCTCTTCCTGTTGTTATAGATCATGCTACAACTTCCAGAGCTCATTTATTCCTTATAGATGATTCCTCTAATGAGGATTTTCCCAGCACTCCCATCTCTAAGACACCAGCTTAGTGAGGATTTACACAACCTCCCATCTCTGACACCCCAGCTTTGACTATTGATAATACAATTTTGTGTAGCATCAAGGCAATGTTAGCCAAACAGAAAGCTTATTTTGACTCATCCTTACAGAAATTTTTGAAATAGGTGAAAGAGATAGAAGGAGATTTGAACGATGGCCTAGTTGAGGTTAACACAAGATTTGACAAGCTAGATGCCAAGTTAGACTCCTGGTTTATCCTTGGTGGAAAATGAGTTGAGTTTGTTATGAAAGGTTTAGAGAGTAATCAAAAAATTATGTGCAATGTTGATACTAATGCCAAAACTATTATTGAAGGTCATAATACAATGATGGCACATTATGACGATATCATGCAAGCTTATGAAAATTCTCTAGCATAAGAAGTTAGAAAAGGTGAGGATTCCTTGGAAGCTAAGGAGGTAGCTAAGGTCAATGCACTTGAAAAAGCAATGTTAGTACATTTCAAAGGTGTAAATGACTACAATTATAACAACGGTGTGTGGCTTCACAGTTATTTGACAGGATATCAAGTACCTATTATACTTGTACCAGCACATGATGAGACTCATCCTGACCAGGATTACTCTCAGTACTAGTCAGACACACAGGATTTTTCTCAGGTTAGTGTTGTTGCTGCTGCTACTGCTGTTGCAGCTCCAAAGGAAGAACTTGTTGAAGACTTCCCTCCTTCGGTTTACAAGCGAAGAAGATATGGGGAAGGCCCATCTACAATAATGTCAGAGCCAGTGCGAGCAGAACCAAATAGAGAGATGGAAGATGTGTGGAGCCCGATTTCCAGAGGAATTATCCTTGACACATTCTCTTTGGTCGACCTTGGTGGTGAAAAACATCAGCACCACTACGATCAAGAAGAATGGAACAAGTACAAACTGTCCTGCACAAAGAGAAGGATACACTTAATAAATCATAGAGATGTTAATCTGATGCCTCCAGCCCCTCCAAACTACTTTCCAAAGCCAATGGCTTATTTTGACAGATAGAGGCAGAAGAGATAGATCAGGCTAGACCAATAGTTATATTTTCTGTTGAGTTGTGTGTCCCCCCCCCCCCCCAAACAAAACTATGAAAATTTGATATATATATATATATATGATTTCTATGATTGTCCTGTAATGCATGTTGTTTTTAATTTCTCTTATCTTTTCAAGTCATAATGCTTATTTGTTTTCTACAATTTACCTTAGCTTATAGGGTCTGACTTCTTCAAATAGGGGCAGATTGTTGGGTATTGTATCCATAATGACCCGGATTTGAAGAAGGGCTATGTTAAGCTAAGAGGAATTGTCACTGTATTTGATGTTGCCTTTTGAATTATGTACTTGCAGGTTTTCATTGCTAAGTGCACACCAATATCAGGTTACTGTGGGTAAGTAAACATAGGACTTTATAATGTAATTCCTTATTGTGTAGGTCAATGTGTTGACTCACATGTACTTCTATCCCAAGTACAAGAGAAGGCTCAAGGATGGTCAAAGCTTAGTTTTAGAATGACAGGAATTTCTCCTAAGTAAAATTCATCGAGTATGGTTTGGAATACTCATCGAATTCATCAAGTATCAGCTTGATATTTGTCGAATTCGTCATGTATACCTACCCATAGCTGTTGAATCCATCTTTTATATGTAGGTTAAATTAGCTAAAGAATTGTAAAATCTATTAAGTAAAATTCATCGAGTATCGTCGTGCATACTCGTCGAATCAGTCGAATGTATCTAATGATACTCGCCAAATTCATTGAATATGCTAAGTGATACACGTAGAATTCGTCGAGTCCAGTCGATGGTACTTCTCTAGATTTTTTCAAGTCTTATTCATCGAATATCAAGGAGTTGAGTGCATTGATCATTTCCAGGATATTCATCTATTGTTGCCCTTGGCATCGACTGGATAAAAGGCATTGAGTGCAATGACATTGAGTGCATTGTGTCATTTAAATTATACTCGACGAATTCTTCGACTATACCAGGTGATGGTCGACGAATTCATCGAGTATGACTCTCTATTTTATCATTGAGTGAATGGTGTTCCTGAGACTGATTTGTTTAAGTCTTATTCATTATATATCAAGGTACTTTCAGCGAGTATACCAGTGATACTCGACGATACTCGACTAATTTGACTTATGTCATTTTCCCGAATTATTCAAAATCGCAGGTTCGTGTTTAGGTTAGCCATGAACATTAAATTCTAGGTTTCATTTTTGGAAGTTTTGTTCTAACCGTTGGCACTGAGATCTCTATAAATACCTAGGAGATATTTCCTTCCATTTAATCATGCTATTCTCACACATTCAAATCGACAGAACTTTCAAAACGAAGAAACCGTCGACCGACGTTCTGCATGCTTCGCAATTTTTGATCGGCCGCCAATCACTTAATGTGCACGATTCATCTTCTTCGACATATGTGATTGGATTAATACTCTCTCAGAAGATATTTACTCCTCCAGATCTTGTCGATTGAAGGTTCACAATTCAAGGTCTTCAAGATTTGATTTCCCCACGTTCTCCAAGATTCACGATCTACTTTTTCAAAGAATGTTGGGGTGAAGACTTGTAATCGTTTGTGTTTAGTACTATTAATTTCCTATTGTAGGAGATTATTCCTCCGAGTTTGTAGATCCGTTTGTTGATCGAGTTTGTAGATCTATTTGTGGATTGAGTTTGTACATCCGATTGTGGATCGAGTGGTAGGATCGTCGTCTCCGAGTTTTAGGAGTTGCGGCTCCGAGGTACAATATTTGAAGAAATCTGAGTTTGGTGAAGTAGCCGAATCTAACATTTTGTGGTAGATAGGATAGGCGGGAAAGTGGACGTACCTAACTCGGGGAACCACTATAAATCTCTATGTTTGTGTGCTTTATTTTTCAAGTGATTTTTATTCCGCGAAAAGACACAAACACCACCAATTCACCCCCCTCCAGGTGATTTAGGTAGACGCTAGATACTTTCAATAAGGTCGTTACGTTGACGCGTAGTTGATGGGTAACATTGCTGAAGCGTGACTTTTGCTCATTGGTAGCCGAGTTTTGACTTAGAATATTAGCATGGCTAATTTCTAGTGTGTTTTTGAAATATCCCTTACGAGCCGGGTTTGTTTTGGAACTCGATGGAGCCTTTTTGGGATAGATGGTGTTTTGGATGTCGGGAAGTTTTACCTGAGTTTGGTTTGTCAGATTTTGATTTTGACTTCGTCGTTGGATTCGTAGCATCGATATTTAGCTTTGGTGCGAATTTCATGAAAATCCTAGTTGATCGGATTTATCGGTAGTTTGGATGTTTATTATTATAATAATAATAATATAATATACTAGTTATGTATATATAGTGCTACGATAAGACGAAACCCTATTCATCGTCTCTCCCAAAGCCGTCAAATTGTTTCACAGAAGAGAGAAAGCAGCAGACCTCGCAAAGCTTTCGGTTGTCGATTATAGGAGTTCCATTGCACAGAATCGTTATCTGAGGGTAGATTCGGAAAGCTCTCGCCGAGATCTACGTATGTGTGGTGAGTTATTCCCATTTCTTGAAATTTTTGGGTGTTAGGTTATTTTTTTTAACCCTTGTTTGCCCTGAAAAGTTTCAGGAATCGTTGCCTAGGTGTTCTTGTGGCCAGATCCTTGAGGAGGAGCGCTTGCATGGCCGGATTTCGGATAATTTCAGGCAAGTGGTGATTTCATCCCCTTACCAAGTCTTTTTCCGTATGTTATTGTTATTTTTATTCCCACCTTAGAATTAGGAGTAGAGTAGGGATCGACCAAGATCGATCTGTTAGGTAGTGTAGGATTCCCAGCCAAGTAAATGAAAAGATTTGTCATGTATGACTGCTAGTCTAGGTTAACCCATCGAGTGTATGACATTTATTCTAAGTAGGATTCATTTCGTATGATAGTTAGTGTAAGTAGGATTAGTTGTGTATGATAGTTAGTCTAAGTAAAATTCGTCTAATATGACCATTAGCTTAAGTTTAAATTTGTCGGGTATGGTGGGGTCAGTTTGAGTTAAATTCGTGAAATATGAGTTTTGTAATAAGGCAAATTCGTCGAGTATTCTCGACGAATTCATCTATCAATTGTCCTGGCATTGAGTGAATGTGACTTGGCGTCGAGAGCGTTGAGTGATATAGGAGTCTAAGTCAGATTCGCTGAGTAATCTCGATGAATTTGTCAAGTATTAGTCTCGACGGTGAGTGATTATATATTAGTTGAGTATTTAGCGTTGAGTTCGTCGAGTTATAGGTATGGTGTTAAGTGATATGGTTTTGGCATCGATAGCATCGATTGTCGGTGAGGCTAAGTCTAATTCGTCGTGTAAACTCGATGGATACGCCGAGTATTGTTAGTTGTCGTTGAAAGTGTTGAATGTATCCTTTGGCGTTGAGTCTAACCTTTGGCGTGAGTATAGCCTTTGGAATTGAGTGCAGCCTTTTGCATTGAGTATAGCCTATAGCATTGATTGTGTTGACTGAATCAGTCTTAGAGTCGAGTGCGCTGAGTGGACTCAGGTAAGCGTCGAGATAAGACGTTGAGTTATGTAAAAACGTGGAGTTTAAGTCTAGGCGCTGAGTGAACTCAGCGAGGCATCAAGTATACTCGAAGAACTTTCGTGGACTTGGGTAATTTTACCAATTCGTCGAGTATCAAGGTTATGCTAACCAAATCGTCGGGTATTGTTAAGATAGTCAATTTTCCTAAGTATAATTTCTCGATTGTCTATCGTATTAGTCGAGTATACTTGACAAATCAGAATTGAGCCAATTCATCGAGTATTGGCCTTAGGGTTATTTTGGGGGTTTTCTTCCTTATTTTTATTGGATTAAACATGTGTTTCGGTTGAAGTTTTTATCGGTTTTGTTTATGTTTGGACTGTTTGGGGATGTGGGTGTTAGTGGAATGTGCCACCGCCAGAGTAACCTATTTTTGAGTCCTTGCCCTGGTGAGTTTACCCGGTATGGGTTTGTGACTGTTGGTGTGTTTGGTAGGTTCCCACCACCTCAGCTGCCGGTTTTTCCCTCATTATGAGTGTGTCAATAAATAAGACCACCTTTCCTTGGGCCCTTGTGAAGTTTTTACTGTGGGTGTGTTGGGTATGTTCCCATCACCACAGGTGCCGGATTTTTGCAGTGTTTATACTCAGCCTATGATGATCTTGCCACTATTATGTATATATACACACACTTATAGAAATGTTTTATAAAACTTAGATCTTTATCGTACTTTATGCAGCTTGGGATATCTAACCTTTGTGAGTTGTTCCCTACTTTTTACCTTATGATTGAGTATTGATATTTTCTTTTCAGCTATACCTGTTTGGGTTAGTAACCCTTTGACTCTTTTTCCTTCCTTTCAAATTGATTTTTATTCAGCACTTGTCCATTCTTGCTGAGGTATTCTTTTCTTTTGAATTCCTTGGGTTTGGAGCAGTAGTTGGTTGAGTTCCTAGGGATGATTGTGGCTAGTGGTCTGCAGTTGTTGCAGTTCTCTTTTCCTCATCGTTGTGAGGTAGTTTTGTTGTTTTTTTCTTTTTTTCTCTTTAGTTTAAACATATATGTTTTTAGTGGGATCGTGTCAAGTTGTTGACGCCCACTGGAGATTTTGGTTGAATGTTATGTACTTGCTAGCTACTAAGTTAATTTCTAATTGAATTGTTGGTTTTACTTGCTCTCTGGGAAGGTTTTATGTTAGGATTGCATGTTAGATATTTTAAGTATAAACATATCATTATGACTATCTATTTGATAACTTTGTTTTAAAACCAAAGTCACTATATCTTAACGTACGTAAAAGCTAATTCTTTACTTATAGAAAACCTAGAGATATGTATATCATAAGTTGTCCTATTTGGATGTTTATGCACATGTAGGATGTTAATCCATATAAACAATGTATTTTACGCAGTGTATATTCATATTTTCACTTATGTACTAGTTGATCCACTAAGCTGAGGGATACGTCCACCAAAACTTAACTTAAATTAAAGTTTTTTTTCATAATAAACATGAGGATTTCATATAAAGTGTTAGGTTTGAGTTCTTGCCTTAGCGTCTGCAGTTATCCCATATACGACGTGGCAACATGACGCGTGTTTTCTCTTACTCTGATATATTGTTAAATACAGAGAAAATGCGGGTTGTGACAGTACCTGCCACTTCCTTGGTCTAGCACTAGTTTCATGGTCAAGTAGGAAACAGAACTCAGTTTCCCTCTCCACTGCTGAAACCGAGTATATAGCCCTAGAAATTTATTGCTCACAAGCACTATGGAGGTCACAAATGTTAGAGGGCATCGACCTAAAATTTAACAATGTTGACCTTAGGTGTGACAACAAGACTGCCATAGACTTGACTAATAATGCAATGCACCACTCTCGCTCGAAACATATTGATGTTTGTCACAATTTTATTCACGACCACATTAAGAAAGAAAAAGTGAACTTCATTAGAGCTGACGATCAACTTGCTGATAATTTTACAAAGCCCCTCTTTGATGCTCATTTTTAATTACTTTGACTAGAACTGGACGTTTTGGATCCCAAGGCTTAATCATGTTGCATTATCTACTAATATTGTGGCATTTTTTTATTATTATTTTTGATTTTCATGTGTTACTGCCATGCGGTATCCCTAGTGCTGGTGGTAAGTTGCCTGCATGTTTTTCTTTGTTTTTTTGATGTGTTTATGCTTCTGGCTTTTTTTATATTTCTTCGGTTATCTTATAATCAAAAATCCAATAAAATTTTGAAAAATCCCAAAACTCTGAAAAAATATTTTATCTTTTCAGTTTGGCTTGTTTGATTTTTAATCTTTTTATTAAAAAATATATATAACCCCAAAATAAAAAAATTGAGTTATCATTCTTAGGACACGCATTACTAGAACCTAGAGCTTAATGATTACGTGCAATGTTTGATTTAAGATTTTTAATCCCTATTAACATTGTCTGATTATGCCATGATGTGTTGATTCTAAAGCTGATTAGCTACTGAGTGCAACTAAACAGGATAGTGTATGTTGATATGCCTCTAGGTATGTGTGAGGTTTTAGGTATTATAATGGCATTACACTGCTCACACATCCCTAGAAAATGCACTCGTGTAGAAATTCATGCGTACATGTTATAACTCGTGATATTGTGTCTAACACGATAGAAATAACTGGAATAATCAATGTCAAGGTGTTACCGTTTTTATATAAAGCTAGGACTTTGGGCACATATTCTATTGAAAATTTCGTTCATATACAAGTTAAAGTGTATCTATCTATGTGGGTAGATTTTGATTGATTCGGGATCCTTGAACTCAAAGAAGATATAAAATTGATAGTGAGAAAAAATTGAATGACAAAATAGGTAAATCATATACTATCAAATCATGAGTCATGGATACCCCCCCCCCCTCCCCCAAGCACTACTCACTCCTCCTGGTAAGTCTTCATGAGCATTGTGAGGATGAGCACCTTGGTCAAAAGAAGCATTTCAATCTTACGCAATGACTATAATTTGAGTTAGTGGATCTTGTTCGAATCTCGATATGAAGTAGATAACAAGGTAAGATGATTTTTCACTTTATTTCTCTTGTACTAGTGTATTGAATTATTGAGATAAAATATGTGCTAAAGATTATTTTCACTTGATGTAGTCTTCTTTTGATGCTATATGTACACATGTCATTATTCTATCTAACGCTTCCATTCATAAGAATTGGACTTACGCTGCATTATATGTCTATAGCACATAGGTACTAGTATACGATTTCTATTCCTGGCCCTTACAATGTTACACTATATTAACTCTATAAATCTCCTAGCATTGTACTCCAAATTGTGTGTATTTAGTTTCTTTTGTGCTGCCACTTTTTTTACTCTGAAAGCTCGTCAAACCAATTAGTTTCTCTTGTGATGGGAAGGTCTGTATTCATGGTTTCCACTCCAATTTTTGCCCCTATTGCTTACGATTTTTTAATGCATGTGCGACCGTTTTCTAATCTCTTTAGTATCTCATGAGCATAGAGGGAGAGTTTAGTGTTCACGAGACATTTTCGTTAATCTCCGACCCTTTCAATAATATCTAAAGTGGGAGAATCAAGTGTTCATGAGTTTATCCCATGCTAGTTGAGTGTTGTCTAGTAATCCAAGGGAAGATCTCGTGTAGGGGATCGCACACATGGGGCATTTAGGGGGACCACACACATAAGGGGAGCACATCTGTATGGGGAGCCATATTGATTATTTCTGTATTAATTATTTCTACTAGCTATATTTCACGCTTACTGATTGGATTACACTATACCATGTTGTTACTGTTTTTATATCTCATGAATGGAATTTGATATTATCAAAAGGGGGGGTTTGTAGGAGCCTATGGTTCACATCTCTTTTGTTTGACAATATCAAATCATGCGTTGTATTTGATCATACGAGTGTTGGGTATAGTGTGCAGGTTTACAAGCACAAAAGAATAAGAAAATCAATCACTGCGAGCTACCGCCGAGCGCTAGAGCTATCGTCTGTAGTTGCTATGGATTTAATTCTGTAGGAGCTCTCGGTGACCTACCGAGTGGCTCTAGCCATGCCACCGAGACCTAACTATCTAGACGAACATCATGTCCTCATGCTACTGCCTGGAAATAGCTTCACACTGCGCTACAGTAGTGCAAAAAAGAAGAAAATGTTTTATTAGGATATTTTCCAAATCTACTGGATAGCTGTCACCTACAAGCACATCGACCTACCTGCGGGCGCTAGCTCTAATACCGGTTGTAACATCCCAAATCGCACTAGGCCCCTCGTACGTGTTTTTGAGTCAGGAGAGCTGACTTGGGTTCAGGGGGAGTGCTGACAACAGGGCAGCACATGTGAAAAGGAGGAGAAATAAGTCAAACAAGAGACACTGGTAGAGACACGGGCGTGTCCCTACCCATGTGCGTGTGTGTAGAGTTGAACTCGACACAGCGTGTCGAGATCGACGAACTTCGTGTCGAGATCGATGAATTGTATGACACAGGTAGCGACACAGGTGTGTCCCTACCCGTGTGTCGACGTGTCGAGTTGAGCTCGACGAGTCGTGTCGAGATCGACGAAAATGGGTTCGATGAAGTGTTCGGGTGAGACACGCCCCGTGTCACGGGCGTGTCTGGGGCGTGACCTAGGGCGTGTCCTCCTTTGTGTCGACACTCAAGACTTTGGTCGACGAAAATGGTCGACAAAGGGAACACAATCAGTGTCACGGGCGTGTCCCATCCGACACGGGCGTGTCGGAGGGCGTGTGTTCCCTCTGTTCGATGACCAGCGCTCGTCGTTTGTCGAGTGTCAAGTATGGGGTACACGACTTGTGACACGGGCGTGTCACCGGGCGTGTCCCACTTATCCTAGAGTAGCTCTCGTGTAGGTCTAAATATACTCGAGTAGGTGGAGAAGTACTCGAGTAAGAGGGGGTGACACGGGCGTGTCCTACCCGGGTACTCGAGTAGTTGGTTTTCTCTCGAGTAAGTCCTCTCAAGTAGGTCTCGAGTGGGTTACACAGCCCATGTCACGGGTGTGACTGGGCTGACACGGGCGTGTCCCACCCGTGTGTCGTGTCGAGTATTGAACCGACGCACAAAAACCGTTGTAATGCTTCGCCTAAGCAGGACATGGGTAAGGATACGGGCGTGTCCCTACCCATGTCACTTTTATATAAAAGGGGAAGTGATAACCCTAGCCATTTTCACTCCTCATTCTCGCCGTTTTTCTGAGAGAAACTCCTGTTGAGAGAAGGAAGTCGCTGGATCTAGTTCTAGGGGAGAAGATTCGCCGTCGCCGTGGAAAAGACGATGTCGCCGAGAAGAGTCACGAGATCCATGGCCGTAAATGGTGGAAACGCCGGAAATGAGGTGAGCTTCCTCCCCTCTCCCTTGGTGCTAGATCTTTAGTAATTTTCTTAGGATAGATATCGACTCAAGAGAGTCTTGATGGAGAGAAGGAGTTTTCTAGGGACGGCCATGCTAGGACATGTGTTCTAGGTTTTAGATCTCTTCAACCTCCCCTTTCTCCTATGTGATTATGGGTGGATGGTTTCGTGAAGAATCATGGCCACATGAGGGTGAATAAGGGAGGAAGAAATTTTGGAGTGATTTTGGAAGATCGACTTGGAGAGGAAGATGAACTGATGCCATTCTTTCCTCTTTACAAAGCGTGCAGAATCTGTATTCTACGCGCAGCGATCGTCTTGGCCATTTGCATATTGGATGTGTCTAGATCTGGGCTTTTGCCTAAACATGAAAGTTGAAGACCTTGAAAATACCTTTCCAACGAGTGGTTGCACGTATTCATGCGAAGCCTGTGGCCACAGAAAAGTCTGAACGAACATGACATCCGATAAATCCTGCATGCAGAAATTGTGTTCTGTACGCAACGGACTTCAAGCTAATTTCAAATAGGATACACTCAAATCTGGGTTGTGCGCTGAATATGAAAGTTGTAGCCCATGGAAAGAACGTTTTATTGAGGGTTACACGTCTTCACCGGATTCCTGTAGCTTCGGGAATCTCCGGTCGAAATTGCTGTCCAGATTTATTCTACACTTAAATTCTGGGGTTTATATAATATGAATTTGAATTCGGTGGAATCGATGTTGCTAATTAACTCAAGATTTTGATGAACTATTTTACGTTGACCACCGTAGTACTATGAATGATAAATCTTGTTAATTAAATTTCATAAAACTGAATTGAGGAGCAAGCTTTAATGCTTGATATGACTTGCTAAAATTGATAGATTATTATAAATGCGCACCATGTTTAGAATGTGATGAATGAAATGACTGGATATAATTGGTAGATTATTATTAATGCGCATCATGTTTGTAATATGTTGAAATCATTTGGAATGACAAATAGAAGGATAAGCCATGGCCAGGAGTATGTATGATGGTTAGAATGAAATGTAGTAGTTCAATACTTAGTGCGTAGACTCCCTACGGGTAGTATTGTGAATGAATGTAAGTGCGGTGTTGACCGTCACTAGTTGGTTTGTGTTGAGATGTGGTATAGATGGATGGTTGGGCTGTGCCCTCGTGCTTACTTCCGAGGCCCCTTCCATGCCACGGTGTCATGGAATTTGCATGTGGTGTGAGTCGACACGCGGTGTCGTAATCCTGGTTTAAGGATAGTGTGGCAGGTCTACGGGCTCGCCGATCGTCACACCGACGGGAGTTGACGATTAGACTTTGGGCGGTTGGGCTGTGTCCTCGGTGTTCACGTCTCGAGGCCCCTTCCGTGCCAAGTGAATGGTTGGGCTGTGTCCTCGTTCCTTCTTCTGAGGCCCCTTCCGGGTCACACCAGGCTAGTTCGGGCTGTGTTCTCGGTGCACATCTACCCGAGACCCCGTCGGGCCATAGTACGTATGGGCTCCGCTGTTGTGTTCTTAGCGTTGAGGCGTACGGAGGCCTAGGTGAAGTAGTGTGGATAACCGCCTAGTAGTAGAGATGCCCACTCTACTATCACCGCCTGGCCACGGCGGCTGATGCCTGAGAGGTTAGCTACCTGCTCGAATAGTGGGAACTATAGTCTGTGTCGACATAGCAATTGTATGTGTGTGATCATGGGTGAGTCATTGCATACCATACATATCATTTCATAACATTGCACAAACAAGACCCTCATCGTATAAGTTTGTATGGGCACTCTTATACCATGAGTTACTTTTATATAACCAGATCCTTAACTTATAAGTTTGTATGGGCATTCTTATAAGTTAAGTTACTTTCCTGCTGTAGTTACTTGTACTTGTTGATTTACTAATATTGTTATTCAAGTAGAACTGCTAGAATAGTGGGAACCTTGGACAACGACATCACCCTCACTGAAGTGAATGACAGGATCCTAATGTGCTTCCCAAGCTCATGGGATTCAAGGATCTGGCCTATCAAAGAAACCAGAAGCCTAAATGAGATATCCACTGAATCTCTATTAGGCAAACTTAAGTCCTATGAACAGCTGATTAAATCCAGGGAGGCAGCTGAGCAGAGAACACCCCCTCCAGCAAGAAAAGAGCATAGTATTGCTTTCAAGGCAGCTGAAGAGATAGAGACTCCTTCAACAAATAAAGAACTCATGAGTCTTTTTGCTAAAAGATTCTACAAGTTGGCAAGAAAAGATTTCAGGAGGAAGTCATCCAGACAGGATGACAAACCAAGGTATGATATAACACCAACTAAAGAAGTGGTATGCTTTGGTTGCCGGAAAGCTGGACACTTCATCTCTGAGTGTCCATAGAATCAGAAGAAAGAAAAAGAAGAGAGAAAGATACCAGGAGACAGCACAACAGCAGACCTTCTTCCAGCAAATACAAGAAGAAGGAGAAGGATTTTGTGGATGAAACCTGGAGTGAGACTGAAGAAGAATCAACATCTTCTAGCTCCAGTGAAGATGAGTAAGAGGTAAGGGCCAAGGAGGTTTACCTCATGGCAATTGATGCCTCCAAGAGCTATTCAGAAGAAGAGGACTCAGACAATGAAGCAGTTTCAGATTCTGAAGCTGACAATGTATTGTCTTCTTTTGATTACAGTTCTGATTCTTTCAAATTTGAATTTAAAACAATGTGTATAGACTTAATAAACTCATAAAAGGAGATTAAAACTCTTAGGGAAAAATTAGGAAACCTAGAGAATGTCAACTCTGAAAATAATAGGTTAAAAGATGAATTAACCTTAGCTAATGAACAAATAATAATGTTAAAGACTGAGCTTTGTGAGGCTAAACAACTTGAGGAAACTCTTAATGGAAGAAGCATCAAGCTGATGGACATCACAAGCACTGTAAATATCAGACTCAATGGCAAGCTAGGCTTGGGTGCTTCATCAGGTTTCCCCCCCCCCCTCCTAAAGAAAACTATTCTGACTACCCCTATTAAATTTGTTTCTAAAAAAAGGAAAGAGAAAATAATCAATAAACAAACAGTAGAAAATGTTCCCAAATCAATAGGTCTGAAAACCAAAAATCAGAAAACCTTAAGTAAAAACAAGGTTCAGCAGAATTCGTCGAACTTAGATCGACGAAATGCAGCCAGTTCGTCGAACCCAGATCGACGAACTATGAACAAAAACTATAGTTATAATTATTCGTCTAACTGTGATCGACGAACTCTATATGGTTCGTCGAGCAGAGGTCGACGAACGTGGGGCACAGAAAATGAATATGTTCATTCTCTGGGCAGAGATCGACGATCTCAACCCAATTCGTCGAACTCTGGTCGACGAACTCACAGAAATTTGTCAAACCCAGAAATACTTAACCAAAACTGCAATCTTAACAACAACTCTAATAATTACAGGAAACCATTTAATCATGTAGCTGATTGGGTTATACCACCTACGAGATATCACCTTTTAGGATACAAATCCAAACCAGAATTTTCTGTCATTTCTAGCTTTTCATACCAGCAAAACAAAGGACCCAAGGTAACCTGGGTCAAGAACAATTAAATGTATTTCATTGCAGGTGAAAAGCTATCCAAGTGTGAATCGTACTTGGTACTTGGACAGTGGTTGCTCCAAACATATGACTGGCACCAAGGACATCTTACACAAATACAAGTCCAAGCTGGGGCCAAAGGTTATCTTTGGGGATTCCAAATGTGGCCAGTCAGAAGGTTTTGGAGAAGTGAAGATTGGAGCTGTTACTTTCAAGAAAGTAACTTATGTCAGAGGACTCAAGCATAATCTCATCTCCATAAGTCAGTTATGTGATAAAGGTTATCAGGTACACTTCAACTCATCCTCTTGTATTATTTCTAATAAGGAAAATCAAACTGTTTTAATTGGAAATAGACAAGGCAACATATATTTAGTTGATTTCTATCTGCCAATTCTAATATCTGCTTACTTAATATTACTAGTAATCAGAATAATTTATGGCATAAAAAGCAAGGTCTTGTAAACTTGAAAAACATTGCTAGGCTATCAAAAGACAATCTTGTTAGAGGTTTACCTTCTGGTCCCTACAAGAAGGAAGGCCTTTGAAGGGCTTGTCAACTAGGCAAGCAAACTAAATCTAGCTTTAAATCTGTTAATAAAAGTGATTCACCTAGGATTTTGTATTTGCTACTCATGGATCTCTTTAGACCCATTGTTGTACAAAGCCTAGGAGGGAAATTCTACACCTTAGTTATTGTGGATGACTTCTCCAGGTTCACTTTGGTATCCTTTCTGAGATCTAAGTCAGATACCTTCAAAGTTCTTACATATTTTATCAGGACCATATAGATTGAGTTCTCTACTCATGTTGCATTGATCAGAAGTGATCATGGCACAGAGTTTGAGTCTCTTCTTATGCATGAGTTTTGTGAGAAGGAAGGTATCAGGCATTGCTTCTCAGCTCCTAGAACTCCTCAACAAAATGGGGTACTTGAAAGGAAAAATGTTGGGCACATTGGAAAATGTGTACCAGATTTGAAAAGCCTCACCCTACTCAATGATATACATCAAGGTGTATTTGATGTGTTTTGAGTTTATATGTGCAGGTTAAGTAATTGCAGGAAATGCAGAATAATTTCTAAGTCCATGTGTCGACACCTAAAGAAGCAGTGTCGACACTTATGAAGGCTTGTGTCGACACTGGAGAAAAGCTGTGTCGACACTTGGAGTAGATTGTCTCGACACCAGGAAAGGCAGAGTCGACACCAGAAGAAATGTGTCGACACATACAGGCAGTGTCAACACACTGTGAAGAATAGTTGACATAAGTTGTGTCGACACTTAGAGGCAGTGTCGACACCCAGAGAAGCTTAGTCGACATCAAATGTGTCGACACCAGGAGGCTGTGTCGACACTCAACAAGCTTCAACAAAGTTAAAGTAAAAGAAGTACTTATGTCGACACAAATGAGATGTGTCGACACTCAGCAAGTTTTAACACAAGAATGCATGTGTCGACATAAAGGAGATGTGTCGACACACAGTAGAATTCAACTAAGTGTTAAAGAAGAAGTATTTGTGTCGACACACAGAATCAGTGTCGACACATTCTGAAGAAGCAGTGTCGAAAAGCTGTTACAATAACAAAAGAAGTTGTGTCGACACTACCAAGGCATGTGTCGACACTTAGTTCACTTGAGTCGACACTTAGTCTATTTGTGTCGACACATAATGAAGATCAGTGTCGACACTTTCATACACAGATCGTGATTTCAAGAAGTGACTGGATAACTTGACTGCTGCCATTTCAACCGGTCAACTGCAACTGTTAAAGCTGTGAGAAGGTTGTTAGAAACCGAATCAGCCGGTTACTATGGGGGAAGACTATATAAAGGCTTTCTCCTTCAATAGAAAAAGATGATCAATCACAACCAACTAACAACAACTAAGAGAGAAGTAATTATACAGAAGAGTTTCGACAGAAGATCTAGAAGAAGTTGGAGAGAGAGAGCTCCATCTAAGAAGAGCAGTTGCTAAACCAGGCTGCTAAGTAAGATTCAGATTAAGATCTGAATCTCAAGTCAGAAGCTGATTGAAGAATCAATTTCTCAAGAGTTCAACCCTACTGAGTTCAGATTCAAGAAGCTTTGAAGAAAGCTAAGGGAGGTTGATCTCTGCCAAGTTCTTCCAAGAACTCATCAAGAAGCCAGCCAACCCTTCTCTCTCTATTCGGGTTGTGGTTAATTACTTTGTAAACATGATTTTCTTTAGGATCTTGTATAGATCTGAGCTGTAAGCCTATTTTATAAAGGCTGAGTGTTGGAGATTTTGATCTCTGAGTGTAGGTCTTATTTAAGACTGAGGTAGGGCTTTGTGCCTATGTTGTAGGAGACTGTATTCTCTGAGTGTAGGCCTTGGTGAAGGCTGAGGTAGGGCTGTTTTCCTGAGTTGTAGGAGTGGGGACACTCTGAGTTGTAGGAACCTGGTTTGGGTTCTGAGCTGCTGTAAGATCTGAGGATCTGAGGTGAAGTGCAGAAGTTAGGCCGAATCTAGTACACTGCTAGATAGGCGAAGGGGGAAAGTGGATGTACCCGGACCTTGGGGAACCACAATAAATACTGTGTGCACTCTGTGAATGATTGTTTTTGTGATTGCTGTGCTGATAGCTGTAGAATTTGCAATTGCTGTTTAAATTTCAGAACAGATTGTCTGCCTTTAAAGCAAAAGAAAAATTACACCTATTCACCCCCCCCCTCTAGGTGTTTAGGCACTAATTCTTTCAAGTGGTATCAAAGCGAGGTTGCTCAAGAAAGGACTTAACAGTCAGAGTAAGATCCTTAAGGCAGATTTAAGAATCAAGAAAGAATCAAGAAAATGGGTTCAGGTGAAAATCACAAGGAGCTGGGGTCAATGAAATTGCCAATATGTAGAAAAAAGATATTTGGCATATGGAAAGAGAGGGTCAGGACTCTTTATGGAAGCTTCTGACCCAAGGATATATATTACAGTCAAAGAAGGCTCATTTGTGTCCATGAAGATATCCATTCTGGATGCAAATCAGAAAACTCCCAAGGACTTTTCTGAAATGACTAAAGATGAAATCATCCTGGCCACTATGGACAAGAGAGCTCAGAATATAATTGTTAGTGCCATTGATGATTCAACATTTCAGAACTTAATTCATTGTAAAACCTCTAAAGAAATATGGGACACATTAATAGTCTATATGGAGGGATCAGAGGAAGTAAGACAAGATAGGAAGTCAATGTTAAATCAGGAATATGAAAGCTTCATACAAGGAAAGTCTGATAGCATTACAGAATGTTACAAGAAGTTCTATAGGATAGTTAATGAGTTGATGTCCTATGGAAGAGACTTCAGTAACTATGAGCTGAATGACAAGTTCTTAAGATCCCTGACTAAGGACTAGGACACCAAGATTTGTGCCATTAAGGAAGTGGCCAAACTTGCTGATATACCTCCTCTAACTTTGTTTGAAAAACTGCTATCTTATGAGATACAGTTAATGGCTAGAAAGGAGGAAGAGAAGAATACTAGAGTGGAGCACAAGGAAAAGTCTGTGGCCTTCAAGACTGAAGTCACTAAGAAGTATAGAAGCAAGTCTCCATCTCCACCTAAAATAATTGCTGAGGCTGTCACAGAAAATTCAGATAGCAAGAGTTCTGATAACAGTGAAAGTGATGAAGACTTTGCTGCTTTTACTAGGCACTTTCAAAGATTTCTAAAGAAGAGGTAGTGGAGGTCTAAGCCTTCCACTTCTCAGCCAAAAAGATGACTACTATCAAAAGAGAAAGTCATCCAGGTATGACAGAAGTAGGTCCAAGCCAAGCAAAGCTACATCTTCAAAGATTGTGTGATATTGCTGCAATAGACAGGGACATGTAGTGGCTGACTGTCCTGAAAAGAGGAAGGAGTCAGCTGACAAAAAGAAGACTCAGGTTAAGAGCAAAAAGGAAAAGTCCTTTGTTGCTAAGAAAGACAAGAGTCTGACAGACCAGTCATCTTCAGAAACAGAATCAGAAGCTGAAGCCTACATTGGATTATTTGCTGAAGAGGAAGAAGATGAGTTCATGCAGCTAATGAACTCAATTTATGAGCATGAAGACCATCAGTGCAAGGGATTGATGGCTATATCTGAAGGAGACAAGAGCCAGGATCAGCCTGGACCAAGTAAGGTACAAAGTTGTTCTTCTAGTTCAATTTATAGTACTGAGTCAGAGTCAGATACATCTGCATCAAGTGATGTGGGTGGGTCTGAATCTGAAGGCGATATTCATCAGTTAATTGATGAATATAGGGACTTGTTGCAGGCCTTGAAGAAAAACAAAACCTTGGCCAAAACTCAGGCAAAGGAGATTGTTAGTCTTAAGTTGGCTGTAGTAGATTCAGAGAAGTTGTTAGATCAAAAACTGAATGAGATTGCCAGATTGAAAAACATAACTGTTATTCAAATGGGCACAATCACATCCAAGAATGATCAGATTAGAAATCTGGAGGTTAGACTTCAGAAGGAGAAAGAGATTGTGGCTAGCTTTTCTAAACCTAAATCTGTTTTACCATTGATTGATGAGTTTGTACCTCAAAAGGTAAGGCTGGATTAGGGTTTAAAAAACCTGCCAGGACTGCTAGGTCCAAATCTAAAGGCAAAGCCCCAGCACAGAACAAGAAGCCTGCTGTAGATAATTCAGCTAGGGTTGTACCTAAACAAAGATACAATAGGTTTGAGTGCTGGTGTTGTGGCAAGGTAGGCCACTTTGCCTTAGATTTTTGGCACAATTCTAGTGTCAAGGAGAGTAGCAATCTGCCTGGTAGAAGAGCTACAGGTAGATTTGTTAAAGTACAGACTAATTTGCACCAAGGACCCAAAAGTTATTTGGGTTCTAAGTTTAAGTAATCTGTGTTGTAGTTGAGTCCAAGCTGTCATGCCCCAATATGGTACTTGGACAGTGGATGTTCCAGGCACATGACTGGAACAAGGGGGTTGCTGAAGGACTACACACCTATCATGGATGGCCCTAAAGTTACCTTTGGTGGTTCAGAAAAAGGAATCATCAAAGGCTTTGGTAACATTTCTAGTAACCAGATTACTATCACTCAAGTGGCCTATGTGAAGGGTTTGAAACATAACCTCATTAGCATAAGTCAGCTGAGTGATTTAGGATATGACATCTCATTTTTCAAGAATGGTTGTCATATCAAAAGGTCAAGTGATCAAAAGATCATTTTGACAGAATATAGGAAGAGAAATGTTTATTATCTTGACTTTGTGTGTGAGAACAATATTTCTCCTATTTGCCTTGTAGCTGATGAGAGAGTCTCACATTCTGTTAAATGGCACAAGTGGCTGGCTCATCTTAACTATAAGACTATTGGCCAACTCTTTAGCAAAGAGTTAGTGAGGAATGGTCCTCAAGTTAAGTGTATAAAGGATGGGATATGCTCAGCTTGTCAAAAAGGCAAGCAGACCAAATCCAGCTTTCATAGCCTTGGAAACAAGGATTCAGTGAGGTGTCTATACCTCTTGCATATGGATCTATTTGGTCCTATGCCAGTTCACAGTCTAGGTAGGAAGGTCTACACATTTGTGGTAGTAGATGACTATTCTAGATTTCCTGGGTGTTCTTTCTAAGACAAAAATCTGAAACCCCAACTGTCTTATATAGTTTTGTTAAACAAATTCAGAATGAGTTGAATAGTACAGTGGTCAAAATTAGAAGTGACCATGGTACTGAATTTCAGTCTGAAAGTATGACAAAACTGTGTGAAGAATTTGAGATATTTCAAGAATTTTCTTCTCCTAGAACACCACAACAAAATGGTATTGCTGAAAGGAAGAATAGAACATTGATAGAGGCTGGTAGAACCCTATTGAGTGACACTTCTCTCCCAGAATATTTCTGAGCTGAGGCAGTAAATACTGCAGGTCATGTGATCAATATGGCTACTATCACCAAGTGCCACAAGAAGACTCCCTATGAGATTGTGAAGGGCAGAAAACCAAATTTATCCTATTTCAGGATCTTTGGTTGCAAGTGCTATATACTTAACAATGGCAAGTCTTATCTGACCAAGTTTGCTGCCAAATCTCAAGAGGGGATCTTTGTTGGGTACAACAATAATAGTAAGGCTTATAGGGTCTACAACTTGATTACTCAAGATGTAGAAGAGTCTATACATGTAGTCTTTGATGAAATAAGACTGATTAACAGTGAGTTGCCAAGTAGTGTATGCAGCTCTACAGGTATAAATGAGAAGATGGACAAGCTTACCATTACAGAAGGTTCTACTGCAACTCAGGAAGTGGAAAATGGTGGCTGCTGTCTAAGTGGAGTACAAGATACTCCTGATGCTGAAGAAAACCAAGAGGTGCAGCATGTTGAAGAGACTGGAGGGGTTCAACCTGAAGAAAAACTACCTCCAGCTAATAGAAACTTAAAGGATCATCCAGCCAATCAAATAATTGGTGATCCAAGACAAGGACTGAAAACAAGAAGCAGGAATCTTAGCACTATTCTTTGCTCCAGCTTCCTATCAGAAGTGGAACCAAAGAAATTTGAAGAAGCAGTTCTAGACCCTCATTGGATTGATGCCATGCAAGAGGAGCTGAATCAGTTCAGAAGATGCCAGGTCTGGAAGCTTGTTCCTAAACCCAGAGACCACAACATCATTGGAACAAAGTGGATCTTTAGGAACAAATTGGATGAGAATGGAATCCTTATAAAGAATAAAGCTAGACTTGTTGCAAAAGGATATAGGCAGGAAGAAGGTATTGATTTTGATCAAACCTTTGCCCTAGTAGCAAGACTGGAGGCAATCAGGATGTTCCTTGCATATGCAACATATCAAGGTTTCAAGGTATTCCAAATGGATGTGAAATAAGCATTCCTGAATGGAAATTTAAAGGAAGAAGTCTATGTAGAGCAGCCCTCTGGTTTTGTTGATCCTCTCAAACCTGATTATGTTTATAGACTTAGGAAGGCATTGTATGGGTTGAAACAAGCTTCAAGGGCTTGGTATGAAACCCTGTCTAGTTTCCTCATTGAGAACAAATTCTCAAGGGGGAAAATAGACAAGACTCTATTCCTTAGGGAATCTAAAGGAAAGATTATCCTAGTCCAAATATATGTAGATGACATAATATTTGGGTCTACTGAAAGTAATCTTTGCAGAAAGTTTGCAAAACTTATGCAAGGAAAATTTGAAATGAGCAGTATGGGGGAACTTAAGTTCTACTTGGGTCTCCAAGTAAGACAGACTGAAGATGGCCTGTCCATATGCCTGTCTAAGTTCACCCTAGAGTTGATAAAGAAGTATGGTATGGAATCATCCACTATCATGAAAACTCTTATGGGGTCAAGTATGTAACTAAGCAAAGATGATGCAGGGAAACCTGTAGATGAAACTTTGTATAGAGGGATAGTTGGCTCCCTTCTGTATTTGACTGCTAGTAGACCAGATATCATGTATGCCACATGTGTCTGTGCTAGGTACCAAGCATGACCTAAAGAATCTCATCTGACTGCAGTAAAAAGATTTTGAGATATCTTAAGGGCACACCTTATCTAGGCCTTTGGTACCCTAGGAATGGAGATTTTGTACTGACAGGTTATTTAGATGCAGATTTTGCAGGCTGTAAGGAAGATAGAAAGAGTACTACAGGAACCTGTCAATTTCTAGGTGGAAGACTGGTGTCTTGGAGCAGTAAGAAGCAGAACAGTGTGGCAATCTCCACAGCTGAGTCAGAATATGTTGCTGTAGGAAGCTGTTGTGCACAACTTTTATGGATTCAACACCAGCTAGTAGACTATGGTATTCAAGTAAGTAGAACACCTTTACTTTGTGATTCTACAAGTGCAATTTCTATAGCTAATAATCCTGTCTCACATAGTAGGACTAAGCATATAGAAATTAGATACCATTTTCTTAGAGAACATGTAGAAAAAGAGGACATTTCCCTAGAATATGTTAAAACAGATAATCAGATTGCTGATATGTTTACTAAGCCTCTTGATGAAACTAAATTCAATAAGTTTAAAATTGAATTAGGAATGTTGAACTTAGAATAGTTTGATAAAAAAATTGGCTAAGTAAAATGGTGTCGACACAAGGAGTTGTCTGTGTCGACACATAGAAGTGGTGTCGACATTGTAGAGAAATGATGTCGACATATCTAGAAAGTCTGTGTCGACACTTCAGAGAAATAGTGTCGACACATCCAGAGTAGGTGTCGACACATCCAGGGTGGTGTCGACACTTAGGTTTAACACTAATTTCGTCGAGTGAAGTATCGACTAATCATCGAACGCAGATGTATAAGTGTCGACACATCATAATTGGTGTCGACACATAGAAGTCAACACTTATGTCGAGACATTAGAAGTAAGTGTCGACACTTTTCAACAGTGTCGACACATTAAGAGTATTATGACGCGCCTTTTCACCTTCGTTTTTAGAAAGGTATAAATAGGTCTTCAACATTGTTTGTCGACAAGCTCTCAATAGTTTCGAGACCAAAACTTTGTGTCGACATCTCTCTCTTCTAAATTCAAGATTTTTCAAAACCCTAATGGCGCCAAAGCTCGAGGAGAACGTCAATGAAGGATATGAGCTAGTACGACATGCCTTTGACGATGCAGAAACAGAAATTAAGGAGATAGTAACCCTAATTACTGAGAATGGGTTGGAGTATCTAGTATCTGAGCCCACCAAGATTTGGAAGAAGGAGGTACTCGAATTCTATGGTGCAGCTACACTTGATGAGACTGGACTCAAGATTAAGTCCATAGTCCATGGAGTAAAAGTAAAACTCACCCAGAAGAGTCTAAGAAAAGTTCTACATCTACCAAGAACTAAAGAAGAGGAAGATGTACCTACATCTAAGATAAGGGAGGCACTGCAATGGTGTGGATTAGATTCAACCATGAAGATTGGTTCAGTTTTTAACAGGAAAGACATGAACATGCAAGGCAAGTTCTTGTCTGAAGTGGTAGGAAAGGTGATTCTGAGAAAACCAGGTGGGCATGATAGGATATCAGCTCACATGTTCAGCTTAATGACAAGAATCATCTTTAAGCTAAAAACTGATTGGTCAGCAGTGATGTTTGAAAAGATTAAGGAATGTCTAAAGAAGCCCAATCTGGGTAGAATTACGAGCCTGTACTTAGCTGACACTATTCCAGAAGTTATGAACCAAGCTGCTGGTTCTAAAATTAATCACATGAGGCGAATGGATGTCAGAATTATCTCAAGGTGGGATAGGGTGTTAAATAAGGACATGCCTACTCCAGAGAAGGACACACCTCCACAGAAGAAGAAGAAGAAAGCCATAATGGCTCCTGAACCTTCCAGTAGTTCAGAGGAGCAAGTAGTTTTTAGTTCTGATGAGGAAGAGGCTAGGCATGCTGGACAGTTACCAGTGAGAACTGAAGATGCACAGAGGCAGGGGGATCAACCATCTGCTAGCCCTATTCACCTGGATCTACTCCAGGGGAGCCTCAACATGTGAATGAGCCAACTCACTTAAACAGTGAAATGACAACTCAAACAATTCTTGAGGTAATACATGAAGTTAACCAATCAATTTTTCATATTGAGGATGAAGTATTAACTGAGTCTTTCATTGTTGTTGATCAGCAAACTCAGTTAAATAGTCAACCATAAGATGTTGTCATTGAAGATACATCAGTTGCTGATAATGCTCTTAAGATAAGAGAATCTCCAATCCCTTCTCAATAGGAGTATACCCTAGAAGAGCTATTCCCTGATTTGCTACAAACTGATTTTGAGGGAGAGAAAGCAGTTTTTGAGGGGGAGAAGGTAAATCTTGAGGGGGAGCATGTAAAGTTTCATGAGGAGACTGAAAGAAATGAGAATGAGGAGCAAAGGGTGCAGGGGGAGCTACCTAAGACTACCCAGGACTTGCATCCTAGTCCTAAAGATAGAGTTGACATGGTTAGTACTTCTGCTTCTAAGGATGAAGAAGCTACTAGAGCCAAGAAAAGAAAGCTTATGGTCTTCAAAAGAAGGAGTCAAAGCTACAAGAAAGCTTTACAAACTGTTGCTCCACAGCCTGCTCCAACAATTGATTATAGTTTTTTGTTAGTATCCATGCAAGTGAAGTTGGATGAGCAAAGGGTAGCAATGGAGAAGTATCTAGATGAAACTCACAAAGATCTTCAATTCTCCTTGGCAACAGATATAAAGTCAATAAGATTTTAAGTGAAACAACATAAGAAATAAAATGACTGATTGCTTCCACAAGGGTGGAAATGTTGTTGTTTACCTAGCTACTCATCAGGAAAATATAAAGACTCAAGTGGATGATATGGCTGTAAAACAAGGATATGTTCTTGAGAATCAGATTAGAATGAATGAAAATCTAACTGAATCACATAATGTGATAGTAACTGAAATGAAGACTATTGCAGCTGCTCAGACTGAAGCAAGGACTGCTGCCAAGGCTGAGTTTGACAAGCAATTACAAGAAGGAATAGCTGCTATAAAAACTGCTATTACAGATTTCCAAAAGACAATTTCTGGCCAGCTACTAAAATTAAAGGCCTTCTATAAAGATGGTGTCAATTTTATGGATGAACAAGTCAGATTCCAAAAGGATGATCTCAGAGATCGTGTGGCTAGAGAAGTCATAAAGGGGGAGAGGGTTTTAGTCAAAGCTGGATTTGACCATGCTAAATGGATTTCCAATAGCATCAGAGCTACACTTGGATATCCACCCCTATGTGATGATGATAATATAGCTGAATCTAGTGTGCATCCTGCTGATTTTGGAGGTGAACAAGCTGAAGTTGCTCAAGTAATCTATCCTCCAGCAAATTTTGAAATGATACATCAAGAAGTCCAGTCTATGTATAGCCCTCCTAAAGGTGCTCATAATGTAATCATTAAGAAAGTAGACAAGCCTATGTCAGAGGCAGTTTTGAAAGAGCAAGAAGCTCAATTATCTAAGAAGAGATTCAGAGAATAGACAGAGTTAAGGCCTGATTTTGAACAGTGGAGCCCAACTTCTAGAAATATTATACTGACTGCTTGGAAAGCTGCAAAGGACAATATTCTAGAGAGGGGTAAATGGTATTCTGAACAAGAGTGGAGAAAGCATGAAGCCAGGCAAGAGGCTATAGTTCAGTACAGAAGAACGACTAAACTTGGGAAGCTACCTCCTAATGCACAGGAGCCTAGCAAGTATTTCCCAAAGCCTTATCATTATTTTGAAAGACAAAAGATAAGGGCTGAAGAGCTAAAGAAGAAAGGTCTTAAGGGAAAGAAGCCTGATGATAACACTGATGCTCCAGTTCTAGCCAAGATTCAATCAGGAAAGAGCATTGTCATCAAGGAGCCAGTGCAGCCTTAGAATAGAATTACTTGAGTTTACATTTTGTAATATTTAGTGTTAAAACATCTATGTAAACTTTTGTTCATGAAACTATTGGAAGTTTTAACAAAATAATGTTTAATGTTCAATCTGTTACATTATTATTCTGTGAAGATTGTTTATACATGTTTTGTTTAGTAATTACCCTGTCTTATAATTCTATTATACATCATATTGTGTATTTATTATGTATGGTGTATATCATTAACTAAGGGTTATGACTTCTCCAAATAGGGGGAGATTGTTGGGTACATTGGAAAATGTGTACCAGATTTGAAGAAGCCTCACCCTACTCAATGATATACATCAAGGTGTATTTGATGTGTTTTGAGTTTATATGTGCAGGTTAAGTAATTGTAGGAAATGCAGAATAATTTCTAAGTCCATGTGTCGACACCTAGAGAAGCAGTGTCGACACTTATGAAGGCTTGTGTCGACACTGGAGAAAAGCTGTGTCGACACTTGGAGTAGATTGTGTCGACGCCAGGAAAGGCAGAGTCGACACCAGAAGAAATGTGTCGACACATACATACAGTGTCGACACACTGTGAAGAATAGTCGACATAAGTTGTGTCGACACTTAGAGGCAGTGTCGACACCCAGAGAAGCTTAGTCGACATCAAATGTGTCGACACCAGGAGGCTGTGTCAACACTCAGCAAGCTTCAACAAAGTTAAAGTAAAAGAAGTACTTGTGTCGACACAAAGGAGATGTGTCGACACTAAGCAAGTTTCAACACAAGAAGGCATGTGTCGACACAAAGGAGATGTGTCGACACACAGCAGAATTCAACTAAGTGTTAAAGAAGAAGTATTTGTGTCGACACACAGAATCAGTGTCGACACATTCTGAAGAAGCAGTGTCGAGAAGCTGTTACAACAACAAAAGAAGTTGTGTCGACACCATCAAGGCATGTGTCGGCATTTAGTTCACTTGTGTCGACACTTAGTTTATTTGTGTTGATACATAATGAAGATCAGTCTCGACACTTTCAGACAGAGACAGTGATTTCAAGAAGTGACTGGATGATTTGACAGCTGTCATTTCAACCGGTCAACTGCAACTGTTAAAGCTGTGAGAATGTTGTTAGAAATAGGATCAGCCGGTTACCATGGAGGAAGACTATATAAAGGCTTTCTCCTTCAACAGAAAAATATGATCAATCACAACTAACTAACAACAACTAAGAGAGAAGTAATTATACAGAAGATTTTCGACAGAAGATCTAGAAGAAGTTGGAGAGAGAGAGCTCCATCTAAGAAGAGCAGTTGTTGAACCAGGCTGCTATGTAAGATTCAGATTAAGATCTGAATCTCAAGTCAGAAGCTGATTGAAGAATCAATTTCTCAAGAGTTCAAATTCAAGAAGCTTTGAAGAAAGATAAGGGAGGTTGATCTCTGCCAAGTTCTTCCAAGAACTCATCAAGAAGCCAGCCAACCCTTCTCTCTCTATCTAGGTTGTGGTTAATTACTTTGTAAACATTATTTTTTATAGGATCTTGTATAGATCTGAGCTGTAAGCCTATTTTTTAAAGGCTGAGTGTAGGAGATTTAGATCTCTGAGTATAGGTCTTATTGAAGACTGAGGTAGGGCTTTGTGCCTGAGTTGTAGGAGACTGTGTTCTCTGAGTGTAGGCCTTGGTGAAGGCTGAGGTAGGGTTGTTTGCCTGAGTTGTAGGAGTGGGGACACTCTGAGTTGTAGGAACCTGGTTTGGGTTCTGAGCTTCTGTAAGATCTGAGGATCTGAGGTGAAGTGCAGATGTTAGGCCGAATCTAGTACACTGCTAGATAGGTGAAGGGGGAAAGTGGATGTACCCAGACCTTAGGGGAACCACTATAAATACTGTGTGCACTCTGTGAATGATTATTTCTGTGATTGCTGTGCTGATAGCTGTAGAATTTGCAATTGTTGTTTAAATTTCAGAACAGATTGTCTGCCTTTAAAGCAAAAGAAAAATTACACTTATTCACCCCCCTCTAGGTGTTTAGGCACTAATTCTTTCAAAAAATAGGACACTCATTGAAGCTGTAGGTACATTGCTTGCAGATGCTTACATGCCCCTAACCTTTTAGGCAGAGGCTTGTGAGCATAGGAAATTATGTCCTGAACAGAAGTTTAATTCACAAACTAAAAAATAGAACTCCCTATGAATTACTTAAAGGGAAGAAACCTAAAATCAACTATTTTAAAGTATTTGGATGTATATGTTATATTCACAACAACAACAAAAGATATATTAGAAAGTTTGAGGCTATGGCTGAAGAGGGAATTTTTCTAGGATATTCCCAAGTAAGCAAAACCTATAGGATTTTTAACAAATCATCTCTAAAAATTGAAGAGTTTATTCATGTTACGTTTGATGAATCTAACATGTCTTACAAGGAGAAAGAGAATTCTACCAATAGCACCTTGCAGGTACCTAACTTGTGTGGGAGCATGGATGGACTAAACCTCACCCAAGATGTTCCAACACATCCTTCTCCACAAGTCATTGAAGAAAGTGAAGATGAAGGCACTGAAGGGATTGACATTCCCTCAACAGCACACATAATTCCACAAGAGGAATTAGTTCCTAATGCTGTTGCAGAACCAACTTCACCCACTGATTTTGTCACAATAAGGGATCACCCCAGATCTCAAGTGATTGGAGACATATCAGCAGGTGTACAGACCAGGCATCAACTCAACTAAGATTTGATGCATGCATGTTTTCTCTCTCAGGTTGAACCTCTATCCATCCATGATGATGAGCAAGATCCCTACTGGATCATTACAATGTAGGAGGAATTAAATCAATTTGAGAGATGTAGAGTTTGGTATTGGTTCCAAGACCCCAAGATTATCCAGTCATTGGAACTAAATGGGTATACATAAATAAATTGGATGCCCAAGGTACAATAGTGAGGAACAAGGTTAGGCTTGTTGCTCAAGGATACAGTCAAGAGGAAGGAATAGATTATGACCAAACCTTTGCACCTGTGGCAAGGTTGGAGGCAATCAGAAAATTCCTGGCCTATGCAGCCTACAAGAGATTCAAGGCGTATCAGATGGATGTGAAGAGTGCATTCCTCAATGGAGTACTTAAAAAAGAGGTTTATGTTTAACAACCTCCAGGTTTTGTCTCTCCAACTCACCCTTATCATGTTTTCAAATTGCATAATGCTCTTTATGGTCTCAAGCAAGCTCCAAGAGCTTGGTATGAGACCCTAGCTAGCTTTTAGATAGAGCATAAATTCATTAGAGGCATAGTAGATAGAACACTTTTCACTAGGCATCATAAGGATCAAATATTGTTAGTATAAATATATGTGGATGACATCATATTTGGGTCTACTGATTCCAAATTATGCAAGAGGTTCTCTGACCTCATGCATTCAAAATTTGAAATGAGTAGCATGGGTGAGCTTTCCTACTTCCTTGGTCTCCAAGTGAAGCAGTTGTCTGATGGCATCTTCATCTCTCAAGCTAAATATGCTAAAGAGCTTATAAAGAAGTTTGGGATGGCTGATGCTTCAGCAAAGAAAACACCTATCGCTACTAATGCTGTGATTGACTCTGATGCACAAGGGAAACCTATGGATCAGAAATTATATAGGGGCATTGTTGGGTCCCTACTATATCTTACAGCAAGCAGACCTGATATCATGTTTGTCACATGCCTTTGTGCTAGGTTCCAAGTGAACCCTAAAGAATCTCATCTAATTTTCTTAAAAAGAAATTTTGAGATATATAAAGGGTTGTCCTAGTCTAGGCCTATGGTATCCTGCTGAGTCAGAATTTGATTTAACTGGATTTTCAAATGCTGACTTTGCTGGATGCAGTGTTGATAGAAAAAGCACCCCATGGACTTGTCAGTTCCTTGGTATGAGGTTGGTATCTTGGTTTTGCAAGAAATAGTCTTCTGTATCCACCTTAACTGCTGAACCAAAATATATTGCAGCAGGCAGTTGTTGTTCTCAGATGCTGTGGATCCAAAACCAACTCCTAGACTATGATCTAAACTTAAATAATTCAACTCTCTTTTGTGATAACACAAGTGCTATAACAATAGCACAAAATCCAGTCCATCACAGTTGGACTAAGCATAAAGACATTTGGCATCACTTCATTAGAGAGTGTGTAGAAAAAACAAAATTAATCTTGTCTATATTTACACTGATTTAGAAAGAGCTGATATATTCACCAAACCTCTGTATGACAGAAATCACATATTCTTTATAAATCAGCTTGGAATGATTAATGGAGAAGATTTGGTTTAGTTTCTGTCTGGACTCGACGAATTATCTAGAGTTCGTCGAATGGAGATCGACGAACTAGGGAAAGTTCGGTAGATATTCGTCGAACGGAGACCGCCGATTCCACTTCAGAAAACTTTCGTCGAACAGAGCTCGCCGAAATATCTTCAACTCTTCGAGCTGTGCTCGACGAATTATTTCACTATCAATTATTTCGTCGATCTCAGGTCGAAGAATTTCTTATTTTTGTGGAACGAAGTTTGTCGATTTATATTCCAGAAAATCTTATAACTAGGTTTTCTTCGACCTCTGTCCTGCGCTTTTTGTTCCCTTGCACTTGATCGACGTTTCTCTCTTTTGCAGGTGATTTCATGGCGATTCAAGCAAGAGCCCTAGACGCTATGAAGTTTGACACAGGATTTGATGTCGACTTTGACTCATTTCAACACTCTGATCCAATTTTTCTTAACATTCTGACTCTACTGGAAGAATAGAATTTGAAAAACCTGATGATAACAAGAAAAAAGCTGGCTGGAACAGAAATTAGAGAATGGGTCTATACTTCATCTACATCAGAGGAAAACACCATGACAGGAACAATCGCGTGTAATGTCGTTACTTTGACTCCCGCAGTTTTGACTGAAATTTTTGATTTGATAAATGGAGAAGAAGAACTGGATATAAATACTATAGAATATGATATGATGATAAGTTTGATGGGTTATGCTGGAGATAACCCAAATAAGTTGTTGAAGAAGCACCTATCTGTAGAATATAAGTTTCTGGCAGATATAGTGGGAAAAGTCTTGCTGGGCAAGCACACTGCCCATGACTACATCACCAGACATCAATTCTTGGTCATGTGTGCAGTGGTCAATAAGAAGAAAGTGGATTGGGCACAGATCATCTTTGATCTGATAAGGAAAAATAATAATAAGAAAGAAGTTTGCTTTGGAAGGATCCCGGGGATCTTCCTGAAGGAGAATGCTGCTGAATCCCTGGTCTCACAGACCATATTCATAAATGCCAGCAAGAGGCTCACTTGTGCCTTGTTTGGCAAGGTGGGAGAGGACCATATCCAAGCCATCCAAGGCTTCAACCTCTACCACCCCAGCTTCTGAAAGCACAAGGGTTGTTAGAGCCACTCCCCACCCTGCTGAAGAGATCATCCCCACACCTCCATCCCTTCCAGCAACTCAACAACAATCACCCTCCATAGTTCATACTCCCTCTATTCAACCACATCCATAACTCCAACAACAACTCCAACAAGTTCATGTCCCTACTACAGGTACATTATCTGCCGCCTCTCCAACCCTAGATCTTACCAACATCCCCTCATATCTTATTCAGGAATACCATCAACCCACTCCACCTCAATCACCCCAATCCCCCAATGATATACCTTCTCCAACACCACCTTCATCTCCTCTTCCACCACACTTATCCTCCATACCATCCTTCAATCTGCTGACATTTCCTCCCAATTCTCCTCCTCCTCCACATCAATCCACACAAGATGTCCACATGCAAGATGCCCCTCCTCCATCCTCACCCACATCTACCATCCCTCCCACTGTTTCCACCTCCACACCATCTGGCACTCCAACACTGGACCCCTCCACCATTTCATCTGTCCTTACTCTCATCACACCCCTCATCAAAACTCTAATAGCAGAGTACATTACAACTCTTGCCACTTCCATTTCCTCTTTATCTGCTCAAATATCTGCCCTTTCTGCAGCTCCCTCTTCATTTAGGGGCCTGGCTCCAGTTATTACTGAAACCAGGCAGGGGGAGATTCTTGATGAAGAAGCTGCAACAGCTCCAATAATAACAGTAGTTCTAGTAGCAGAACCTCCAGCTCCAGCAGATGTAGAGGCAGTAGCAACAGCAGTAGATACAGATTTAATTGATTTAATTCAGTTTATTGAGACTGACATGGATATGGAAGATACAGTCCTAGAAGAGTTAATTACTGCTGGTGATTTCATTTTAAATCCCACAGTAGATTTGGTTAATTTGTTAAACATTTTTGATACTGCATACTTGAGATTTTTTCCAGCAGAGTATACTAAGCCATCTTTGGCTATTATCCCATATACCTATCCAATAAGCCCTAAAATAGCTAAGCAGCTTAAGGACAACTTTGCTTCTCAAGAGGTTCCTACTTCACCTCTTCCTAAAGTTGTTTCCCCAATTGTCTCTTCCCCTTCAGTCCCAACGTTTGTAATGGATGACTCCCCCTTGCCTGATCTGGATGAGTTAATCAGGGCTGACATTGAAGAAGAGAATAAGGCAGCTATGAAAGCACTATCACAGTTATTTCTCCAGCTCCTCTTGAAATTTCTCTTCCAACTCCTGCTCCAGCATCTACTCCAGCTCCATCCCAAATTGAGAAACCCATTATATCTGATGAAACACTGAAAAAGCTAGATGCTTTATATGATAATCCACAGGATAGCAGTGATGATGATGATGAG
Source organism: Platanthera guangdongensis (assembly GCA_039583875.1). Taxonomy (NCBI): domain Eukaryota; kingdom Viridiplantae; phylum Streptophyta; class Magnoliopsida; order Asparagales; family Orchidaceae; genus Platanthera; species Platanthera guangdongensis. Next base: position 171,357,027 of record CM077152.1, read on the forward strand.
GATGATGAGGATTCTGATGAGGTTGCTAAAAAAAAGAAGAAGTCAGTATCTAAAAAGAGAAAAGCTCATCCTCATCCTGCTCCTAAGCCAAATCCAGCCAATGACAGTCACTACTATATTCTCCAAAAGATAACTCCATATAAAGGGATGCCAGCTTGGATGTGGTTATCCAAAAATGAACAAAAAGAGAGGAAGAGAAGCAGAAGACACTCTCCTCCTCCATCTCAGAAATACAGAAAAGATCCACCTCCTCCTCGTCCTCCAGCTGCTGGTGCTTCAGGCACAACTTCCCAAAGATCTATCCAATTCCAAACATATCAGATACATCAAGGGAGATCTTCTTCTGATAGCAGCCAGCATAGGCATTACTCTTCACGCAAGCAACATCAATTTCAGCATCAACCACGGCTGCAACAACAACCACAGCAGCAGCATCAACAACAGCTATCATTCCCTGCAGATCAGAAAGCTGAAAGTCCTAAAAGGCCAAATTCTCCTCCTGTTCCTTTTGAAGATCCTCAAACAGCTAATACAGCTAGAATGGCCAGGTTCCAAGAACTTGTAGGCCTTTCTATGATTAACAAGGCCAAAGCTGAAGGAAAGGATCCTTCTGGGTATTCCACAATGTCTAAGTACAGGAAAGAAGAGCTGAAGAGGTTTGAGAAAGCAAACAAGTTTTTCAATGTTGATGACTACATGAAGTTGCACCCAGAAGTAGTTGTCCCCAGAGCCACATCTTTGAAGATTATAGGGGTTGCTGATATGACCATGACAAAAGTGCAAGCTTCAGATCCAAACAAACAAATTGTCTTTACTAAGCCTGGAGATAAAGGTAAAGAAGTAATGCCCAAAGAGAAGAAACAAAAGAAGTAATTCTGAACTGCTTTACTTCTGTTATGTTCTTATAACTGCTTTCTATTTTTGAACAAAGCTTATGTACATATGTATATCTGATGCATGTGTTATTGATCTCTGCCAGATATATTCTTTATTTTCTTGTGATTTTCAATTTTGATTTCAGCCTGTAATTAGTGACCTCACCCAAATAGGCGGAGATTATTGGATCCCTAGTAAGATTTGGGAAATGAACAGAAAGAGAGGAAGAGAAGCAGAAGATACTCTCCTCCTCCATCTCAGAAATACAGAAAATATCCACCTCCTCCTTGTCCTCCAGCTGCTAGTTCTTTAGGCACAACTTCCCAAAGATCTACCCAATTCCAAACATATCAGATACCTCAAGGGAGATATTATTCTGATAGCAGCCAGCATAGGCATTACTCCATATAAAGGCAGAAATACAGAAAAGATCCTTGCCTAGGTTCTATAACAAGGCCAAAGCTGAACATTCCACAATGTCTAAGTACAGGAAAGAAGAGCTGAAGAGGTTTGAGAAAGCAAACAAGTTTTTCAATGTTGATGACTACATGAAATTGCACCCAGAAGCAGTTTTCCCCAGAGCCACATCTTTTAAGATTATAGGGGCTGCTGATATGACCATAACAAAAGTGCAAGCTTCAGATCCAAACAGATAAATTGTCTTTACCAAGCCCGGAGATAAAGGTAAAGAAGTAATGCCCAAAGAGAAGAAACAAAAGAAGTAATTCTGAACTGCTTTACTTCTGTTATGTTCTTATAACTGCTTTCTATTTTTGAACAAAGCTTATATACATATATATCTGCTGCATGTGTTATTGATCTCTGCCAGATATATGCTTTCTTTTCTTGTGATTTTTAATTTTGATTTCAGTCTGTAATTAGTGACCTCACCCAAATAGGGGGAGATTGTTGGATCCCTTGTAAGATTTGGGCTAGGTTCACTAAGTTAGGATCATATGACCCACAATGTATAACCAGGGTCATGGTTGTGTCCTAGAGTCTAGGCCAAGTCCTTAGAATCAACATCACATGGACTAGCTATCAACAAGACTGTCAGAGACTCAAGACTTAGAGTTTTTCTAAAGACCAAGTAAAATGAGTTCGACGTTCGTCGAACTCAGGTCGACGATAGTCGTGCTCAGCTCGACGATCTCAAAGTAAATTCTCTGAGCTGAGCTCGACGAACTTGGTACTCAGGTCGACGAACTTTGGACACTATACTTCAACACTTCAAGATCAGAAAACATCTCTTTATTCTAAGTCCAGAGTCAGACTTTGATCGACGAACTTGATTCTCAGCTTGACGAACTGTGAACTCAGCTCGACGATTTCTGTTATCATTTTGACGAATCCAGACTTAGTTATTTTCCATCCTTCTATCGCCTTCTTATTGCAATAATTCCTGAGTAATTAATGCTCAAATATTCTTTAGAATATAACCGTTAGACAGAGCATTGATTAAGGTCTTCTCCAGGACTATTGCCTGCCGTTTTTCCATGGGACAGTTGGGGAAATAATTCAATATCGTTTATTCTCAAGGCCGTTAGCATTGATTGCAGAGGATTTCAAATTTTCAAAAGACCATTTTTGACAGGAAATATAAAAGAGATTTTCTCTCTTCTTCCTGGATAAAGATAGACAGACAGATAGAACAAGATACTCAATACAGAGAGATGACTGGTACAGAAAATAGTCATTCTGAAATAAGAGATTCATTGTTGTCTGTCGACATAGAATTCTAATACAACAATAAGCCATATTCCTGAAGATCATCAGCTATCTGAAGAAGAAGAACACCTAATCAAATTCAAGAGTCTTCTGTCTTCAACACTCCAGGATACTTCAAAGGACAACTACATCACTATCTGTCAAAGGAGTTCCGGAACAGCTGCTGATCAAGGCTGTACTACTGAAGGCCTATCACCCTGCAGCAAGGCTTCCTCTACCTGAATCATTCTATATCTCAGGGGGAGCATGTGCTAAAATCAATTATCCACAAGTCTTCTCAGTTGTATTTTGAGAAAGAGAAGACACAATCATCTTTCACCCCCCACTATATAAAGGGTTATAACTCCCTTCAAAAGTTATTACTGGTTGCAAGTCACCTGATCAAAAGACTTGAGAATTGGTTTTTGAGCACCTGATCAAAAGCTCATTGGTGTCAGGCACCTGATCAAAAATCTGAGTGGATTCCTACCAGGGTGGTAGAAGAGTGGATGTACCCAAGTTTAGGGGAACCACTATAAATTCTTGTGTTGTCTGGATTGCTCTTTTCTTTTGTTTTTGTGTTGTGGCTGTTTGTTAGGATTATTGTTTTAATTTTGTTCCTGCACTAGATTAAATTAGAAGAAAATTTTATAAACCCTGAATATTCTATTCACCCCACCTCTAGAGTATTCCTGATCTAACAACCCACTTTCAAAGTTCAAAACATAATGATAAAGTTCTATAAATACACACAGTAGTAAGCAGTAAATGAAACTAGAAAAAGCAGCAAAGGAAAACCCCAGAAATCCTTCACTCCTCAGCTGAACGCTGACTTGTGATAGATGCCCCTAGTCATGCGAGATGAGGGCGAGGCGAAGGATTTAGGGCCCAGGGAAGACGAGTCTCCCTTGCTGAAAGAATTGGTTTCAAGACCACCTAAACACCTAGAGGGGGGGGGGGGTGAGTAGGTGCAATTCCTTTTTACTCTAAGGAGAAATATTAATTCAGATAATCAAATAGAATCAATCAGTTCTACAGCTACCACATCACAGATATCACAGAATCACACATAATCACAGATGGCACACAGTTTTATAGTGGTTCCCCAAATGATGGGTACATACACTTTCCTCCTTTGCCTATCTAGCAGTGTGCTAGATTCGGCCTAACTTCTTCCTTCCTTCTTAGATCAACAGATCTTACAACTCAGAACCCAGTCAAGGTTCCTACAACTCAGAGTGAGTCCACACTCCTACAACTCAGGCAATTAAGCCCTACCTCAGCCTACACCCAGGCCTATAACTCTGAGAATCAAATCTCCTAACTCAGGCACACAGCCCTACCTCAACCTTCCCAAGGCCTATAACTTAGAGATGAAAATCTTCTACCTCAGGCACTCAGCCCTACCTCAGCCTTTATAAATTAGGCTTACAACTCAGATCAATAATGATCTTACAGAAAAAGATATAAAATAAGTTTTATCTTTCACCCAAGTTGAGAGAGAATGGGTAGAAAGATTTCTTGATCAGTTCTTTAAGAATCTGATTACCCAGAAATTAACCTGACTTTGGCTTTCTTCAAAACTTCTTGAATCTGAACACAATAAGGTTGAATTTCTTGAAGATGATCTTCAATCAGCTTCCTTCTTAAATCCAGAAATCAATCTGAATTCTTCTTTACAGATAGTTCAGGATCTGCTCTTAAGAGACTAGTTGATGATAGTCTCTTTCTTCACTTGAATTGTTGGAGCTCTCTCTCTACAAATTCTTCTGAAGAACTTTTGAAATTCTTCACTTAGATCCACTTGAAAATCTCTGACTGGATTTTCTTGTGTATGTTGGATCTTCTGTTGTAATTGTGTTGTGTACTTCGTCTTCTTTTTCTTTCCGTTTTTTTGTGGTTGTTGTTCTTTTCAGTTGATAGAATCTGTCTTTATATAGACTTCATCCAAGGTTACCGGCTGATCCGGTTGCTAACCAACTTCTGACAGATCTGACAGTTGCAGTAGACTGGTTGGTTATGGCAGCTGTAAAGTCTCTCAGTCACTTCTTGAAACTTTGTCTCTATCAGCAAAGTATCGAGTCTGAACTTCACATGTGTCGACACAAGCAGACTAAGTGTCGACCCAATGCTTGGTGGTGTCGACACAGCTCTCATGGTGTCGACACAGCTTCTCGTCATAGCTTTTGTAAGAATGTGTCGACACAAGTCCTATGTGTCGACAGTCACTTCTTGTCTTGGCACAATTAACTTTGAAGAAATCTGATGTGTGTGTCGATACAAGTCCTGTGTGTCGACACAGTTGATGTCGACTGAACTTTCTGTGTGTCGACACAGTTGATGCAGTCTGAACTTTCTGTGTGTCGACACAAGTCCTGTGTGTCGACATAATTCCTTCTGGTGTCGACACAGCTTTTCCAAGTGTCGACACAATTGGATCCAGGTGTCGACACAGCTTTTCTCAAGTGTCGACACAAGTCTTCACAAGTGTCAACACAGCTTATTCTGGTGTCGACTCATGGACTTAAAAACTTTTCCTGCAGATTCTTAACCTGCACATGTAAACTCAAAATAACATCAAATACACCTTGATGTATATCACTGAGTTGGGTGAGACTTCTCCAAATCTGGTACACATTTTCCAATGCTTCCCAACAATCTCCCCCTATTTGGAGAAGTCATAACCCATAGTCAATGATATACACCATTTATAATAAACACACATTATGATGTATATAAACATTACATGACAGGGTAACATATAAACAAAACATGTATATCATTACAGAATGATGCAAACACAATGAGCATGATTCTTTATTTTGTTTAAACTAACAAAAGATTGTCAACAATTAGTTTACATAGATTTTTGTAACAACTAAAGATTACATTGTTGTAAAATCTAGTTTAATCTATTCTAAGGCTTGTCTGGCTCCTTGATGATTATGTCTTTGCCTGACTGGAAATTGGCTTGTACTGGAGCTACAGTATCTTCAGCCAGCTTCTTGCCTTTCAGATCTTTCTTCTTTTGTTCTTCAGCCCTTATCTTTTGCCTTTCAAAATAATGAAAAGGCTTGGGGAAGTACTTGCTAGGCTCCAAAGAATTAGCAGGTAACTTCCCAGCTTTTGCTTTCCTTATATATTGAAGAATGGCTTCCTGCCTGGCTTCATATTTGTGTCATTCTTGCTCAGTGTACCATTTGCCTCTTTCATGGGTCTTGTCCTTTACAGCTTTCCAGGCAGTCAATATAATATTCCTGGAAGTAGGACTCCATTGTTCAAAATCAGGCTTCAACTCTATCTGTTCTCTAAATCTTTTCTTTGAAAATTAAGCTTCTTGCTCTTTAATCAAAGCTGGCTCTGACATTTTTTACTTTCTCAATGTTAACATTTTTAGTACCCTCTGGAGGGTTGTACATCTAATCAACCAGGTGTTGAATTTGCTCAAAATTAGAAGGGGGATATATGATTTGAGCTACTTCCTGCTGACCCCCTTCAATTCCTACAGCTTGAATTCCTGAATCAACTGTGTTGTCATCATCACATAGGGGTGGATATCACAGAGTTGCTCTAATAGCATTTGTTATCCATTTAGCATGCTCGGAGCTAGCATTGACTATCACCCTCTCCCCCTTTATAACTTCTCTTTCAATATGATCTCTAAGATCATTCTTTTGGAACCTGATTTGAGTTTCCAGAAAATTTGTTACCTCTGTATAATAAGCTTTAAACTTTTGAAGCTGAGCAGATATAATCGTCTGAGAGGCTTGAAGTGCAGATTGGAAAGTGGATAAATCCTCTTGAAGTTTCTTATCAAACTCAGATTTATCTTTAGCCCTTGCCTCAGTCAGGGCAGTAGTATTTTTTAATTCTGTAACAATAACATTATGTGATTCAGTTAGATTGTCATTCATTCTAAGTTGATTTTCTAGGACATAGCCTTGCTTAACAACTATATCATCAACTTTAGTCTTTATTCCTTTTTGTTGTTTTGCTAGGAAAACCACAGCATTACCTCCTTTGTGAAAGCAGTCTGTCATCTCCTTTTTATTCTGGTTTACCTCAAATCTAATTGATTTTATATCTTGAGCCAAGGAGAATTGCAAATCTTTATGGGACTCATCCATATATTTCTCCATGGCTATTCTTTGTTCATCTAATTTTACTTGCAAAGATACCAATAAGGAGCTATAATCTTGTGCAGGAACTGTTGTGGAGCAGTTTGCAATGCCTTTTTTATAGCTTTGGCTTCTTCTTCTGAAAACCATCAGCTTTCTCTTCTTTGCTTGAGATTCTGCTTCATCTTCAGAAGCTGAGGTACTTGCAATATCAACTCTTTCCTGAGGACAAGGAGGCAATTCCTTTTCAGTCCTAGGTTGCTCCCCCTCAATGTCAGCTTTCTCCCCCCCAGTCCTGACTTGCTCCCCATCAGTTCTGACTTGCTATAAATCAGGTAACAACTCTTCAAGGGTAAACTCTTGTTGAGGTTGGACTGGTGGCACTCTTAACTCTGGAGCATCAGCAGCTGGAGATGTATCTTCCATGATAACATGTTGTTCTTGATTGTTGAGTTGAGTGGTCTGGTCAACATCAACCAAGGGCACAGTTAGTGTTTCATCCTCATTATTGAAAATTGTTTGATTAACTTCTTGGATTACCTCAAGAATAGTCTGAGTAGCCATTTCACTTTCTAAGTGTGTTGGCTCTTCCTAAAGATGAGGCTCCCCCTGCATCTGATCATCATGTCTAATGTCTTGAGCTGGTGATTTCCCAGTATTCTCTGGCCTCTCTTCAACAGCCATGTCTTTTACCAGCACTCTATCCCATCTAGAGATTATCCTTAGATCCATTCTTCTCATGTGATTGATCTTGGATCCAGCTGCCTGTTGCATCACTTTTGGAATTGCTCCAGCCAAGTATAAACATAATATCCTTCCCAGATTAAGTTTCTTGATGCTTTCCCTAATCTTGTCATATATGACTGCAGACCAATTGGTGTTGATTTTGTAGTTAATCCTGGTCATGAGGCTGAACATGTAGGTTGAGACATTATCATGTCCTCCTGGTTTGCATAAGATTACTTTTCCAACTACTTCAGAAAGGATTTTTCCTTGAACATTCATTCCTTTTCTATGCATGGATTATCCAATTTTCATGGTGGGATCTAATCCACACCACTGGAGTGCTTCTCTGGTCTTGGTAGAGGTAACTTCTTCGTCTTCTTGATTTTTGGGCAGATGAAGAGTTTTTCTTATGCTATTCATGGTGAGTTTGATTTTATTACCATGAACTGAAGACCTAATCTTTAGTCCAGGTGAATCCTGAGTTGCAGCTCCATAGAACTCAAGGATTTCCTTCTTCCATATCTTTGTAGGTTCTGATGTCAAATACTCCAATCCATTTTCTGCAAGTATGGCTATCACAACTTTAATAGTTGGTTCAGCATCATCAAAGGCATTCCGTACCAGTTCATAACCCTCGTTCACGTTTTAGTCAAGTTTCGGCGCCATTGGGATGGTGAGAAAGCTTGAATAGAGAAGAGAGAGTTTGTCGACACAAGAATCTAGTCTCAACAAAAATCTGGAGAGCATGTCGACAGGGTTTGTGCTTGACCTATATATATGTGTCTAAACATAGAACGTCAAAGGGTGCGTCAAAATTTACTTAGTGTGTCGACACTATTGAGATGGTGTCAACACAGACAGCTAAAGTCTCGAAAGAAGTGTTGACTACTATGTGTCGACACCAATTCTGTGTCGACATACTTATTAGTTCAACAGAAATTCTATATCGACTCTAATTCTAAGTGTCGACATAACTTCTGAAGGTGTCGACACAACTCCTCTGAAGTGTCGACACCAATTTTCTAGATTTGTCGACACAATTTCTCTGTGTCGACACACACCTCTTTTTGTGTTGACACAAAATTACTTAGACAAATTTGTCAATCTATACTATGTTCATCATACCTAATTCAAGTTTAAAATTATTGAATTTAGTTTCATCCAAGGGCTTAGTGAACATGTCAACAATTTGAAAACTTGTATTGACAAATTGTAAACAGATATCCTCTTTTTCTACATGATCCCTAAGAAAATGATATCTTATTTCTATATGCTTTTTTTATTATGAGAAATAGGATTATGAGCAATAAAAATAGCACTTGAAGAATCATAGAATAATGGGGTTCTACTTACCTGGATACCATAATCTTTAAGCTGATGTTGTATCCACAACAGCTGTGCACAGCAGCTTCCTGCAGCTACATACTCAGACTCAACCGTGGAGATTGCCAAACTAGTCTGCTTCTTACAGCTCCATGACACCAATCTCCCTCCTAGAAATTGATAGGTGCCAGTTGTGCTTTTTCTATCTTCTTTGCATCCTGCAAAGTCTGCATCTGAATATCCAGTCAGTAGAAAATCTCTATTCTTAGGGTACCAAAGACTTAGATTAGGTGTGCCCTTAAGATATCTCAAAATCCTCTTAACAGCAGTATAATGAGATTCTTTTGGGCAGGATTGGTACCTAGCACAGACACATGTAGAGTACATGATGTCAGGTCTACTAGCAGTCAGATAAAGGAGGGAGACAGCTATCCCTCTATACAAAGACTCATCTACAGGTTTTCCCGCATCATCTTTGCTTAGGGATATACTTATCCCCATTGGAGTTCTTATGGTAGTGGATGACTCCATACCATACTTCTTAATTAACTCCTGGGTGAACTTAGACTGAGATATGGACAGGCCATCATCAGTCTGTCTTACTTGGAGTCCCAAAAAGAACTTAAGTTCTCCCATGCTACTCATCTCAAACTTCCCTTGCATAAGTTTAGCAAACTTCCTACAAAGGTTATTTTCAGTAGAACCAAGTATTATGTCATCAATATATATCTAGACTAGAATTATCTTCCCTTTGGATTCCCTAAGAAATAGAGTTTTGTCTATTTTCCCCCTTGAGAATTTGTTCTCAATAAGGAAAGTAGACAAGGTTTCATACCAAGCCCTAGGGGCTTGTTTCAAACCATATAGGGCTTTCCTAAGCCTATACACATAATTAGGATAGAGTGGATCAATAAAACCTGATGGCTGTTCTACATAGACTTTCCTCCTTTAAGTCTCCATTCAGGAATGCTGACTTAACATCCATTTGGAACACTTTGAAACCCTGATAAGCTGCATAGGCTAGGAATAGCCTTATTGCTTCCAACCTTGCGACAGGGGCAAATGTTTGATCAAAGTCTATGGCCTCTTCCTGCCTGTATCCTTTGGCAACCAGCCTTGCCTTGTTCTTAATTATGATCTCACTCTCATCTAGCTTTTTCCTGAAGATCCACTTATTTCCTATGACATTGTGGTCTTTTGGTTTAGGAACTAACTCCCAGACCTTGCATCTTCTGAATTGATTTAACTCCTCCTATATAGCATCAATACAGTGTGGGTCTTGTATAGCTTCTTCAAATCTTTTAGGTTCCTGTTGAGACAAGAAGCTTGAGCATAGTACAGTGTTCAAGCTCCTGCTTCTAGTTTGAACCCCTTGTCTAGGATCACCAATAATCTGGTGTACAGGATGATCCTTTAAATGTCTAACTGTTGGAGGAAGTCTGTCTGCCGTTTGACTTTCTCCATTTTCTTCATTCTGCTGTACTTCAGTGTCTTCTTCATCCAGAGAGACATGTTCTCCCCCTGGACAGCAAGCATCTTTATCTTCATCCAGTCTAGCAGTTTGATCTTCTTTGATAGACAACATCTCCATCTTCTCTTTTATACTTGTAGAGCTACATGAACTACTAGGCAACTCACTGTTAATAAGTCTTGATTCATCAAATATAACATGAACAGACTCTTCTACAACTTATGTAGTCAAGTTAAAGACTCTATATGCCTTACTATTGTTGTTGTGCCCAACAAATATCCCATCTTGGGATTTGGCAGCAAACTTTGTCAGGTAAGACTTGTCATTGTTAAGCACATAGCACTTGCAACCAAAGATCCTAAAATAGGATAAGTTTGGTTTTCTGCTTTTCAAAACCTCATAGGGTGTCTTTTTGTGGCTCTTAGTGATAGAAGCCCTATTGAGCACATGACCTGCAGTGTTTACTGCCTCAGCCCAGAAATATTCTGGGAGAGAAGTGTCACTCAATAGAGTTCTACCTGCTTCAATGAGAGTCCTATTCTTTCTTTCAGCAATTCCATTTTGCTGAGAAGTTCTAGGTGAGGAGAATTCCTGATGAATCCCAAATTCTTCACACAACTTTGTCATATTTTCAGATTGAAATTCAAATCCATGGTCACTTCTGCTTTTGACAACTGAATTATTTAGTTCATTCTGAATTTTCTTAACAAAGTTGCAGAAAACATTTGGGGTTTCAGATTTCTGCCTTAGAAAGAAAACCCATGAAAATCTAGAATAGTCATCTACAACCACAAATGTGTAGACTTTCATACCTAAGCTCTAAACTGGCATTGGACCAAATAAATCCATATGCAAGAGGTATAAACATCTCACTGAGTCTTTGGTTTCTAGGCTATGAAAGGAGGATCTGGTCTGCTTGCCTTTTTGACAAGCTGAGCATATTTCATCCTTAATGCACTTAACTTGAGGACCATTCCTCACTAACTCGTTATCAAAGAGTTGACCAATAGTCTTGTAATTAAGTTGAGCTACCCTCTTGTGCCATTTGACACAATGAGAGGCTTTCTCATCAGCTACAAGACAAATAGGAGAATCTTTATTCTCATTCACAAAGTTTAGGCAATACACATTTCCTTTCCTATAACCAGTCAACATGATCTTCTGATCACTTGACCTTTTAATATGACAACCATTCTTAATGAATGAAATATCATATCCAAGATCACTCAGTTGACTTATGCTTATCAAGTTATGTTTCAAACCCTTCACATAATCCACTTGTGTGATAGTAATTGAGCTGTTAGAAATGTTACCAAAACCTTTGATGATTCCTTTTTCAGAACCACCAAATATTATTTTAGGTCCATTCAATATGGGTGAGTAGTCCTTCAACAATCATCTTGTTCCAGTCATATGTCTGGAACATCCACTGTCCAAGTACCATAAAGGGGCATGGCCACTTGGACTTACTTGCAACAAATAATTACTTAACCTTAGAATCCAAATTGTTATTGGGTCCTTGGTTCAGGTTAGACTGAAATTTAGCATAACTTGTAGCAGCCCTTCTTCCAGGTAAGCTGGCATTCATCCTGACACTAGTGTTATGCCAACAGTCAATGGCAAAGTGTCCCACCTTGCCACAACACCAGCACTCAAATCTATTATAACTCTGTTTAGGTACAGCTTTAACAACTTTGCTGTCAACTGTTCTTAATACTGTAGGTACAATGTTTCTTTGTTTGAGTGTTGGCGACCTCTTGTCATTCAGAATATCAGACTTACCATGACCATGTATGATATCATGATCATATCTCTTGCTAGGCTGTTGCACTTTTCTTAGGGCAATAGGAGGATTGAAGACAAGTGGCTTAACTAGGGCTTTCTTTTTCCTTTTGGAAATAGATGCCCTAGTATTTCCCTTAAAACCCAATCCTGCATTACCCTTTTGAGACACAAAGTCATCAATTAAGGGTAGGACAGATTTTGGCTTAGAGAAACTAGCCACTAGATCCTTTTCCTTCTGAAGTCTAACTTCCAGACTTTTGATTTGATCACTCTTGAATGTGATTGTTCCCATCTGAATAACTGTTATGTTTTTCAGCTTGGCAATCTCATTCATCTTTTGATCCAGCAGCTTTTCTGAATCAGATGCAGCCAACTTAAGAGCTGCAATTTCCTTAGCCTGAATTTTAGTCAGGTTTTTGCATCTCTTAAATGCCTACAGCAAATCATCATATTCATTTATAAGTTGATGAATATCTCCTTCAGATTCAGATCCATCCACATCTTTTGATGCAGATGCATCAGATTCTGAGCTAGTGAAATAATCAGAGTCTTCAGATAAACTTTTTACCATACTGGGACCAGGCTGATCCTGGCAGTGATCTTCATCAGTCAGGGCCATCAGCCCTTTGCAAAGATGATCTTCAGTTCCATTTATTGAGTCCAGTAATTGCAAGGCCTCAGTCTCTTCTTCTGTTACAAACAGACCAATATAAGCTTCAGTATCAGATTCAGAATCTGAAGATTATGGATCTGTCCAGCTTTTCTCTTTCTTTGCTACAAAGGATTTCTCCTTCTTGTTCTTATACTGAGACTTCTTCTTATCTGCAGATTCCTTTCTTTTGTCTAGACAATCAGCTACTACATGTCCAGGTCTGTTGCAGCAATAGTACACAATCTTTGAAGTTGTAGTTTTGCTAGGTTTTGACCTACTCTTGTCCTTTCTAGATGACTTTCTTTTCTGATAATATTAATCCTTGGACTGAGAGGAGGATGGCTTAGTTCTCCACTGCTTCTTCTTCAAAAATTTCTGAAACTGCCTTGTAAATACAGCAAAGTCCTCATCAGAATGATTGATGTCTGAAGTGTGACTATCAGAACTTTCAGAGATCACTTCTGCAGATTTCTTTGGAGGAGATGGAGACATCCTCCTGTCCTTTCTTGTGGCTTCTGCCTTGAATGCCACTGACTTTTCTCTATGGTCAACTTTAGTATTTTTCTCCTCCTCCTTTCTGGCCATGAGTTGCATTTTATAAGAAAGAAATTTGCCAAATAGTGTTGGAGGAAAGATTTATGCCAGTCTAGCCACTTTCTTGATAACACAGATCTTGGTATCCCAATCCTTAGTCAAAGATCTAAGGAATTTATCATTCAACTCATATGTACTAAAGATCCTTCCATATGACATTAGTTCATTCACAATTCTGAAGAACTTCTTATAAAACTCAGTAATGCTGTCTGATTTGCTTTTTCTAAAGTTCTCATATTCCTGATTAAGCATTGACTTTCTATCTTGCCTAACTTCTTCTGATCCCTCCATGTAGACTATCAATGTGTCCCACATCTCCTTGGAAGGTTTTACAGTGAATCAGATTTTGAAATGTTGAGTCATCTATGGCACTCACTATAATATTCTGAGCTCTCTTGTCCGTAGTAGCCAAGATAATCTCTTCCTTAGTCATTTCTGAAAAGTCTTTTGGTGTCCTCTGATTAGCATCAAGAACTGAGACTTTCATTGGTATATAAGGCACTTCCTTAACAATTATATATATTCTTGGATCAGATGCTTCCATAAACAATCTGACCCTTTCTTTCCATATTCCAAAGATTTCTTTCCTGTAGATGGGCAACTTCATGGAACCAAGTTCCTTATGATTTTCTCCTGAACCCATCTTTTCTAATTTATTCTGCCTCACAGATCTTACTCAGAATGTTAAGTCTATCTTTGAGCAACCTCCCTCTGATAGAACTTGAAAGAATTGGCTTCAAGACAACCTAAACACCTAGAGTGGGTGAATAGGTGCAATTCCTTTTTACTCTAAGGCAGAATATTAATTCAAATAATCAAATAGAATCAATCAGTTCTACAGCTACCACATCACATAAATCACAGAATCACACACAATCACAGATGGCACACAGTTTTATAGTGGTTCCCCAAATGATGGGTACATCCACTTTCCCCCTTCACCTATCTAGCAGTGTGCTAGATTAGGCCTAAGTTCTTCTTTCCTTCTCAGATCAACAGATCTTACAGCTCAGAACCCAGTCAAGGTTCCTACAACTCAGAGTGAGTCCACACTCCTACAACCCAGGCAATTAAGCCCTACCTCAGCCTACACCCAGGCCTATAACTCAAAGAATCAAATCTCCTACCTCAGGCACACAGCCCTACCTCAGCCTTCCCAAGGCCTACAACTCAGAGATGAAAATCTCCTACCTCAGGCACTCAGCCCTACCTCAGCGTTTATAAATTAGGCTTACAACTCAGATCAATAATGATCTTACAGAAAAAGATATAAAATAAGTTTTATCTTTCACCTAAGTTGAGAGAGAATGGGTAGAAAGATTTCTTGATCAGTTCTTGAAGAATCTGATTACCCAGAAATTAACCTGACTTTCATTTTCTTCAAAGCTTCTTGAATCTGAACACAACAAGGTTGAATTTCTTGAAGATGATCTTCAATTAGCTTCCTTCTTAAATCCAGAAATCAATATGAATTCTTCTTTGCAGATAGTTTAGGATCTGCTCTTAAGAGACTAGTTGATGATAGTCTCTTTCTTCACTTGAATTGTTGGAGCTCTCTCTCTCTCTACAAATTCTTCTGAAGAACTTTTGAAATTCTTCACTTAGATCCACTTGAAAATCTCTGACTGGAGTTTCTTGTGTATGTTGGATTTTCTGTTGTAATTGTGTTGTGTACTTAGTCTTCTTTTTCCTTCCGCTTTTTTGTGGTTGTTGTTCTTTTCAGTTGATAGAATCTGTCTTTATATAGACTTCATCCAAGGTTACCAGCTGATCCGGTTGCTAACCAACTTCTGACAGATTTGACAGTTGCAATAGACTGGTTGGTTATGGCAGCTCTCAAGTCTCTCAGTCACTTCTTGAAACTTTGACTCTATCAGCAAAGTATCGAGTCTGAACTTCACATGTGTCGACACAAGCAGACTAAGTGTCGACCCAATCCTTGGTGGTGTCGACACAGCTCTCATGGTGTCGACACAGCTTCTCGACATAGCTTCTGTAAGAATGTGGCGACACAAGTCCTGTGTGTCGACACAGTCACTTCTTGTCTTGGCACAATTAACTTTGAAGAAATCTGATGTGTGTGTCGACGTAAGTCCTGTGTGTCGACACAGTTGATGTCGACTGAACTTTCTGTGTGTCGACACAAGTCCTGTGTGTCGACACAGTTGATGCAGTCTGAACTTTCTGTGTGTCGACACAAGTCCTGTGTGTCGACACAATTCCTTCTGTTGTCGACACAGCTTTCCCAAGTGTCGACACAATTGGCTCCAAGTGTCGACACAGCTTTTCTCAAGTGTCGATAAAAGTCTTCACAAGTGTCGACACAGCTTCTTCTGGTGTCGACTCATGGACTTAGAAACGTTTCCTGCATATTCTTAACCTGCACATGTAAACTCAAAACAACATCAAATACACCTTGATGTATATCACTGAGTTGGGTGAGGCTTCTCCAAATCTGGTACACATTTTACAATGTATCCAACACTTGCCCCTAACATTGTACTTCTCACACCGGCGGGCAAAATTCTGCGCCTTGCGCAGGAGCAGCTCCTTTCATTTCAGATCCACAGAAGGGGATCGCTAGGGTGGTATGATCACACCGACCAATTCAACAGCAAGTTTATCTTTCGCATCTGGGGGCATCCTTTCCTCACCCGCAGCGGGTGAAAGATCAGCCCAAGTTACCTGTTTAATAGTTTTACAAACTTTGTTAGAACAAATAGAAGATTTCAATTCAGTTTTCTGCACGCTATCAACGAGCGTGCTCAGCTCATGTTTCTTCTCAACGGAATCTTGTTTCACGTCAAGTGAGTCCGTCTCTATCTCTCCATCGCCCACCATGAGCAGTTCTATCACTTTCTTAACCTGCTCTTACTCCTTCAGTAGAAGACCTATCTCAGCAGCACTAGATACATCATTAGATAACGAATCATTTAATTACAAAAATTCTCCATGTTCATTTGAACTAATATGAGGAGGTGAAGATTGTAGAGTCAGATTTACCTTAGGAGCCAAAGTGACACCACTCGCATTAAATTGTGAGGTAGCTTCACTGGATTTCAGGAATGGGATTCCCAAGATGGTTTTTGACGTATTTCCCAAGGGCCTAACACCTGAAAGTCGGTGACTACAGCAGCCCCATTCATAATTACTTCCACATCCTTTATCTCACCATTGATCTTAACTACCGATCCATCCGCTAGCACTAGAGAATTCTGGACATCAGATTCGATACTTCAATTGAATTTTTAAACATCTTACAAAGCAAGAATGTTGCAGGATGATACAGAATCGCATAAAGCTATTGTCTCTACCGCATTGATCTCACATTTGACGGCCAATTCATTATTATCACACTCCTCCGCAGCCCCAACACTCTTCCCTTTCTCACGGGGATTTTTATCTGTGTCACTAGGGAGGCTGCCGCGAGTATGCTTGGAGAACGCAAGGGCCAGTTGACCAAGCTGTGTCCCAAGTTCCTCATAGATGCGTTTTGAGTGGCCATATTTGATTGGGCCATCTCCACAAACTTCTCCATCATCTCTTCCACAACACTTTTACGAGTTCCTTGCGCGTTAGGAATGTAACCCATATGCGGCGATCGCGACTGGCTACTAGGGGCTATGGCATCAAACTGATGTTGGCCTCCCTGCCATCTTTGACTGGGAGCATTCTGATTCCATGAGAAATTGGGATGATTTCTCACATTGGGGTTATAAACATTATTAAAAAGGAACATTGTGATTTTTACTATTTATAAAATTCACATTTTCATCAGACATTATACCTGACGGCTCAGCAATGCTTTCTCCAGCGGTGCACTCATAGGCATGATGGCCACGGTTACCACAACCCTAACAAGATATGTCCATATACCGAGCTGGAGGATGGGCCGATCTGGTCAACATTTTCCTTCCATCTAAAGTGTGATGGCTCACCTCCGATTGCTGCACCACAACGTTAACTTCAAACAAAGTCCTCGCCCCTCTAGGGGCATTTCTCCTGGCGGTCCAATAAGTGCTATGGGATGCGGTATCTCAAAGTAGCCTCAATGCCTCCTCCGGAGATAAGTTCATTATCGTGCCACCAGCAGCTGCGTCGATCATTGCCCTGAAATTAGGTTCAATACCAAAATAAAATATTTCAACTAGATTCCACAGCTCACAGCTGTGCTCTGGGCATCGACACTGTAGTTCCGAGAATCCCTCCCACACCTCGGATAGCGTCTGATGGTCTAGTTGCCGGAAAGTTGCAATAACCCCCCGAGCATTCAGTATCTTATCCACCGGGTGGAACTTTGCAAAGAACATAGAGGACAAAGAATCCCAAGTAGTAGCGGTCCCTGGAACAATGGTATGCAGCCAGGTCTTTGCCTTGTCCCTCAATGAGAACGGGAATAACCTCAGCTGCACAATGTCGTCAGAAATTCCAACATACCGGAATGTGCCACAAATCTCCGAGAACTCCGCCAGATGGAGCTGCAGGTCCTCACTCGGCAATCCCGAGAACTGCGTATTATTCCTGATCATATTCAGGATGGCGGGTTTTATCTTAAAGTGGTTGTTTACGATGGCCGGCCCGAAGCCAGGGTAAACACTTCCTACAGTTGGGATTGTGAAATCACGCATTGTCCTAATGCGTGGCTCGACCACCTCTTGGCCAGCAATAACCCGTTCTCTTTGGCCACTTCCTCCTATGTAACGCCCCCGGTTTTTCTTTGTTATGCTTGATCTTTGGCTGGCGTTACGATGGCGTATTTTCCGGCTTTGTGCCGTTGTAGAGCGTGGTTTTAGCTCTTAGGGTTCCCTATGTAGCCTGTTTGTAGCCTGTTAGTAAGACTCCCCAGCTAGCCGGAGTCTGTTTGATGACTCGGCTGGGCCTCTTAGGGAATGCTTGTGTTTTGGCTTCGGGAAGTGTTATCCCGGGTTTCGTTCGTCGAATGCTAATTTCGACTTCACAGTTGTGTTCGTAGCGTGGGTTTTTAGCTGCGGCGTGAATTTCGTCTTTTTCCGAGAAGTTTCAGGTTTCGTGTTGTTTTGATATTGAGTGTAAATAATTATTGAAATGTTGATTGTTTATTATTAAAACTGATATATGTATATATAGTCTTGGGTCAGAATTAGGGCTGGGTTCCTTTTGTTCTTTTCCTGTTTCTCTGCTTGGAAGAAGACGTCGCCTGTACGAGAGGAAGGGCACCGCCGGCCTACCCTAGCCTTCGGACGCCGATTCCTGGAGATTTAGCGGTCGGAATTCGATTTCGAGAGTGGATCTGGACTGCCCTCGTCGGGATCTGCTTTCTTTCTGCTCCTCAGCTTGCTGCTCTGCGGCCAGATCCGTGAGCGGGGGAGGCCGCCGACCGAGTTCCTGGTATTGAGGCAAGTGATGTCCCCTCATCCTTGCCAAAGCTGATCTTTGTCTTTATTTTGAGCTAATTTTTATCTCTTTCTTGTTTAGATCTTAGGTGTAAGCTAGGGTTTGTTCCCGATCATACTGTGGTTAGTGTAGAAAGTTCCAGTTAAATCTCAGTTTTCCGAGGGATTGTGTCTATTAGGGACAGTTTTGGTTCGGGTTAGGTCGAGTAGCTTCCATTGCCGGTGGATGTCGTACCCTAGAGAGAGAGAGAATCCTCGTTCTCGTTTCTGGTTGTGTGCTGGATCTGGCGCCTGAGGCCAGTCAGGGTGTCGACACCGTGGTGTCGACACCAGCCTGTGAGGGTGTCGACACCGTGGTGTCGACAGCAGCTAGTAGGGGTGTCGACACTTGGTGTCGACAACAGATAGTCAGGGTGTCGACACCTTGGTGTCGACACCGGCCAGTCGGGGTGTCGACACTTGGTGTCGACACCGGCCAGTGGGGGTGTCGACACTTGGTGTCGACACCGGCCAGTCGGGGTGTCGACACTTGGTGTCGACACCCGCAGCGGCAGTGTCGACACCTTGTGTCGACACCGGCCGCATTGGTGTCGACACTTGGTGTCGACACCCGCAGCGGCAGTGTCGACACCTTGTGTCGACACCGGCCGCAGTGGTGTCGACACTTGGTGTCGACACCAGCAGCGGTTGTGTTAACACCTTGTGTCGACACCGGCTTGTCGTGGTGTCGACACCTCGTGTCGACACTGGGTGCTGCCCTTGTTTTGGGGTCAGGGAGACTCGGGGGTGGTTTTGGTTAGGCGTGCAAGGCCGCGTCGGTTGGACCCGACGTTTTTGCCTTGGGTTCGTGTGTTTCTTAGGACTGTTAGTGGGACTTTTCCCTAGGAGGGGGGCATTGGGTGCTCGGCTAATTTTTGCATGCCGACTCTTGGGTCGTGGCAGGTGGTGGAGTTTTGGTGGCCTCTGGAGGGGTGGTTTTATGTGGAGAGCTGTGGCCACCGCCTTTTTGCCCCGGTTTGGGTTGGTGTGTGTGGGACCCTAAAGCTGTCACTGTATGACCCCTTAGCCCTTTTTGGGTCTGATTTTGGTTATGCATTCAGACCCATGTTTTGACCACTGCCACTTACCCACGTGTTAGGACTGTTAGTCCCTTTCCTGTTTATGCTTTCCTTTCTTTTGGCATATGTATATGTCTTGATGCTGTTGCAGGCTCTCTTGGTAGGGCATGTTGGTTTTATTGCTCACACTTGGCGTGCTCTGCGGTGTTTTAGACAGTACTCTTTTCTTACTGCCATTCTCTTTTTCTTTTGCTTATAGCAGTTTGTTGCCGGGTTGGTAAACCCTTCATCTTATTTACTCATTAATCTATTGCTCTATTTACTCTTTGATTGTTCCCTTGCCGAGGTGTTCCTTTCTTGAATGCCTCAGGTCCAGGTTGTAGCCAGTTCAGCGGCTAGGTCTTTTGGAGGGGCTTGTTGGTGGCCTCTAGGGTAGCTGAGATTGCTGATCCCCGTTTGTTGTGAGGTAGTTCTTTACTCTTCTGTATAGACATACATACTCGCCAGTGGGTTCGTGTCAGGTTGTTGGCGCCCACTGGTGGCTTCTTGTGATGCTGAATATGAATTTAAACTGCTGTTTTTGCCTATTTGTGGTTGGTTACTTACTTCTAGGAAGGATTTATGCTAGGTTGCATGTTAGATATTTTAAAACCTAAAAGCATTATTATATGTACCCCATGCATAACATGTTTCTAAATCAAAGACACTATTTTTCCTCAGCGTAAAACACTATTTTCCATACCTACTATATTCACCTTAGAGTCGTGCACGCATAAGTCGTCCCCCGGGGACACTTATGCTCATTTAGGGTGTCACTTAATTGAACCAAAGTATTTTCTGCTGCGTATATATATAATTTTAACTGTGGACTAGCTGATCCACCGAGCCGAGGGATACGGCCATTCAACATAACTGATTTTCTTTCATATTTAATCAACAACTTTTCCTTAAATTTAACGTCTGGAGTTTGCCTGAGCGTGTGCAGTTATCCCCTGCACGACGTGGCTTCACGGCACGTGTTTTCTCTTACTCTGATACGATTTTTACCGTTGAAAAAATGCGGGTTGTGACAGTTGGTATCAGAGGGAGATTGCTTGACAAATGGTTGGGCAACCTTTCCCTTGTCTGCGTTAGTGTTTAGCATCATACCATTCACACACCGATATGTCATCAGCACGTCTTGGCCGAAGTACGAACACTACACTCATGAGCATGAAGAAGTATACAGGGCATATTATGTAGTATGAGATGCATAATATGTGTTTGTATATGGATCCACCATAGGAGGCAACATGTGAGGGTTATGTAGTATGGGATGCATAACCTCACCACATGAATGCGGCTAGCACGTTTTCTTTTTCGTTACATGGGAGTGTTATGTAGTATGGGATGCATAACATTTTCATGTGTACGCCGCCCATGGCATGCACTAAGGCCTTTTTAGAATGCATAGCACATCATGCATAGCATAACATTTCATAAGCACAACGTGCCAAGATAAAGATTTGCAAGATGACATATGTACACACATGGTTTTGAGTCAAAAAGAATACAAATGCATGCATTCATGGTTTAGGCACATGAGTCAGTATGATGGTGGTGAACCATCTTAAGATAAGCATGACATCATCATGGTAAAAAACAGCTCCCAGAGCAAGTTTTGCAGTTGAAGTTCATATTTAAGTGTGTTTGTCTGTACCGGGTAGTTTCGTTCTAGTTGATGGGCTAGGATTTGTCTAAAGCTTGTGCGATTTTAGGATGGCGAGACGTCCTGCGACGAGATCGACCCCCCAATCCGAGTGTGAGACGTCAGGAGCGCAGAGCGATGCATTGGAAGAAGCCTGCGGCAGAGTAATGAGTAGTTATCGAGGCAGGTAGTGGCTATGCAGGCTCAGATTCAGTCCCTTGTAGTAGTGGTGGCGGGACAGACCCCGAGAGCTCAGAACCCCGCAGAGGGGGTAGCTGTCCCTGCCCCTCCTGCTCCTCCCGTGCCTTTGGTTGTGGTGCCTCCGGAGATGGCGTTCATATCCCAATTTCAGCGGCTGAGACCCCCTACCTATGATGGGCAGGCAGATTTCATGATTTTGGATGATTGATTGATTACCATTGAGGAGATGTTCTCTTACTCAGGGATTACAGACGATCAGAGAGTGATGCTCGCTGCCTACCAGCTCAAGGGCTTAGCAAAGATTTGGTGGCTGAGAGAGAAAGAGAGCTTAGTAACAGGTTGCACTTGGGAGTAATTTAAGGTGCTGTTGTTACGTAAGTTCCTGCCTTCAGTCGAACGGGACCGGCTAATGAATGACTTTCTTCACTTAAAGCAGAGGAAACTCACGGTTAGTGAGTATGAGATTGAGTTTAGTAAGTTGAGTCGGTTTGCTCCGGGTCTGGTGAGTGTTGAGGCAGACCGAGTTAAGCGATTTCTGGGTGGACTAAGAAGCGACATTCAGCAGTTAGCGAATGCCTATGGAGCGGTCAGTTATGCCAGCGCGGTTGAAGCTGCTTTGAGAGTTGAGGCCATTGAGAATGCCAAGAATAGAGGCCAGCAGTTAAGGAAGGATAAGCGGAAGTCCGGTGGAGGGAAGAGCCCTCAGGAACCTGATGCTGTCTCGAGAAAGAAGGTCAAAGAGATTTGTAGCTTTTGTGGCCGGTCAGGCCACCCCTTCGAGAAGTGTTTCAAAATGTTGGGAGTGCAGAAGAAGGAACAGGTGCACGCGATTCAGGGTACTTCCAGGGGAGACTTGGTGTGTGCCTTGTGTGGAAGGAAGGGGCATGAGGCTGCCCGTTGTTGGTTAAAAGATAAGGTCTATTTTTAGTGCGGCCAGAAGGGTCATCTCAAGACAAGGTGCCCTCAGACCCAGTCTATTCTGGAGCCAGTTCCCCTCCAGGCTCTGCCACCGCCTCAGCGAGTGGATAAAGGAAAAGGAAAGCTGAATGTGCTTTCGGCAGACGAAGCGCAGACCTCGACCCAGGTTATCTCAGGTTCGACTCCTCCCCAGTCGTTTCGTTACGTTCCCTTTTTGGTTGTAGTTTTCGTTTAGCGCCTGTTGCCTTAGATGCATGTGCAATTCATAGGGCAATTTAAGGTAAAGAACCGCTGAGTGCGCGTTCTCTTCGATTCCGGCGCTTCCCACTCGTTTGTGGCTAGAGCCTTCATGGAGCGGTTCAGTTTGGGCCTAGATCGTGTTGGTGGTGCCTTTTGCGTTAAGTTCCCCTCCGGTGACTCTGTGGTTACGGACCTGGGTATCCTCGATTGTCCAATTTTGTTGGGAGATTTTCTAGCCAAGGAGGATTTGAAGGTGATTGACCTGGAGGACTTCGACGTTATTTTGGGCATGGACTGGTTGTCAAGGTACGATGCTGTGATCCAGTGCAAGGGTAAGCGCTTGGACTTCGTCAAAGACAACGGTCAGCCAGGGAGCGTTTTTGGGTATTCTCTCCAGGAGTCTCCAATCATTTCTGCGGTGTGTGTTCGGAAGTTGCTTGTTTCTAGCTGTTTTGCCGGTGTGGTTTCTCTGGTAGGGTCGATTGTTAGTGAGCCCCGTTTGGAAGAGATTCCTGTGGTGTGTGACTTTTCTGATGTGTTTCCAGACGATCTTCCCGGTCTTCCACCCGATCGAGATGTCGAGTTTGCCATAGATTTGGAGCCAGGTACGCGTCCTATCGTAAAGGCGCCGTATCGGATGGCCCCACGAAAGCTGGAAGAGTTGCGAATTCAGTTGGATGAGTTATTGGCAAAAGGCTTTATAAGGCCGAGTTCTTCGCCTTGGGGTGCGCCAGTGCTGTTCGTTAAAAATAAGGATGGGTCGATGAGGTTATGCATCGACTATAGAGAGCTGAACAAGGTTACTATTAAGAACAGGTACCCTTTGCCGCGAATCGACAATTTGTTTGACCAACTGCGTGGTAGTGTCGTGTTTTCCAAGATAGATCTTCGTTCGGGCTATCACCAGTTGAGGATTCGGGAGTCAGATGTTCCGCGGACGGCGTTCCACTCTCGTCATGGGCATTTTGAGTTTTTGGTTATGTCATTTGGTTTGACTAATGCGCCCTCAGCTTTTATGGATTTGATGAACAGAGTTTTCAAGGATTTTCTAGATAAGTTCGTGATTGTCTTTATAGACGATGTTTTGGTGTATTCTAAGGATGCAGAGGAGCATGATCGACATTTGCGGCTGGTCTTGGCGACTCTGAGAGACCATAAGCTATACGCCAAGCTGAGCAAATGTGAATTTTGGTTGCCTCAAGTTTCTTTTCTAGGCCACGTGATTAATAAGGAGGGAATATCGGTGGACCCAGAAAAGATCGCTGCTGTTATGGAATGTGCGAGACCTGTTACCCCCAAAGAAATCAGAAGCTTCTTGGGTTTGGCTGGTTATTATAGAAGACTTGTAGAAGGTTTCTCTACCTTGTCCGCGCCGTTGACCAAGTTGACGCAGAAGAATGTAGCCTTTATATGGGATGACAAGTGTGAGAAGGCTTTTGAGGAACTAAAAAGAAGGCTATGTTCGGCTCCAATTTTGTCTTTGCCTACGGAGGGTAGTGAGTATGATATATATGTGGATGCGTCGCATGTCGGTCTGGGCTACGTTTTGATGCAGGGCGGAAAGGTGATTGCGTACGGGTCGAGGCAGCTAAAGACTCACGAGAGGAACTACCCTACGCATGACCTGGAGTTTGCAGCTGTGATCTATGCATTGAAATTGTGGAGGCATTTGCTATATGGTACGCAGTGCAAGATTTTCACGGATCATAAGAGTCTGAAGTATGTCTTCACTCAGAAAGAACTGAATCTGTGCCAGCGGCGGTGGTTGGAGTACGTGGCCGACTATGATGTTGAAATTCAGTATCATCCAGGCAAGGCGAATGTGGTGGCTGATGCCCTGAGTCGGAAGTCAAGTAAGATTTTTAATCTTTCCGCCGAGCGTCTAGTGGAAGAGTTTCTGTTGATGGACATTTCTGTGGGAAGCTGTGATTCGCAGAGTAGCATAGCTGTAGCAGAACCTTCGTGGATTACGCTTACGAGACTGCATCAAAAGGACGATCCCGATCTTCTGCATTTTTATCTTCGAGCTGAGAAGGGTGAATTACCAGATTTCTCTATAGATGATGCGGGTACCTTGAAGTACCGTGGCAGGTTTTGCATCCCCGCAGTTGGAGATATCCGGGGCATGGTGTGCAGAGACGCCCACGGATCTAGTGTTGCCTACCATCCAAGGTCTACCAAGATGTATCATGATTTAAAACAGATTGCCTGGTGGTACGGGATGAAGAAGGACATAGCCAGATTTGTTTCAGAGTGTTTCACTTGCAGGCGTGTGAAAGCCGACCATGGGAGGCCTGGTGGCAGGCTGACTCCCTTGGAGATTCCGATGTGGAAGTGGGAGAGTATCTCGATGGATTTCATTACCGGCTTACCGAGATCTCCTAAGGGGCATGATTCAGTTTGGGTAATTGTAGACAGATTGACGAAGAGCGCTCATTTCGTACCGTTTAAGATCGATTATCCGATGAGGAAGATAGCCGAGCTGTATCTGGAAGAGGTTGTCAGATTGCATGGTGTACCCGTAAGTATTATATCAGATCGAGACTCCAGGTTCACGTCTCGTTTTTGGAAGAGTCTTCAAGAAGGGTTGGGTACAGATTTGAGATACTCCACTGCTTATCATCCGCAGACCAATGGTCAGACAGAGCGAGTAAATCAGATTGTGGAAGATATGATCTGATGTTATATTCTGGACCACGGAGGAGCGTGGGACGAGCGCTTGCGGCTTATGGAATTCGCATACAACAACAGTTATCAAGAAAGCTTGCAAATGGCTCCCTTTGAAGCTTTGTGTGGGAGGCGCTGCAGGACTCCCTTGTTTTGGGCTGAGCTAGGCGAGGGACCTTTGTTGGGTCCAGAAGCGCTTGAGGAGATGGAAACCGCTGTGAAGCTTATTCGTGAAAAGCTTCGGTTAGCCCAAGAGAGATATGAGAAGAATGCCAATCGGCGTAGATCGGACTTGGAATTTACTGTGGGGGACTTGGTGTTCTTAAAGGTCTCCCCGTTGATTGGAGTCAAGCGGTTTGGCAAGAATAGGAAGTTGGACCCGAGGTACGTGGGGTCGTTTCCGATTGTTGAGCGGATTGGGGTATCAGCCTGCAGGCTGGCTTTGCCCGCAAATTTCCCTGGCGTGCATGATGTCTTTCACGTCAGTCAGCTGCGAAAATGTGTGATGAATGGCAGGCAGGTTTTGGATTCTGTGCCTCAGTTGGAGCCGAATCTTTCTTATGTGGAGGTGCCTGTTCGCATTTTGGATTCTCAAGTTCGGGCGTTGCGGAAGAAGACTATTCCGATGGTTATGGTTTTATGGAGGAATCAAGATGTGGAAAGCGCGACTTGGGAGTTGGAGTCGGCTATGAGGGAGGCTCACCCTCATCTGTTTCCCTGATCTTGTGCTTGGTATGTTCTATTTTATTATTTATTTAGCCCTTTCCCGGCTTTTTCTCTCTCCTTCTTTATAGGTGTGTTGTGAGTAAAGTTTCGAGGCAAAACTTTCTTTTAGGGGGAGTGGATGTAACGCCCCCGGTTTTTCTGTGTTATGCTTGATCTTTGGCTGGCGTTACGATGGAGTATTTTCCGGCTTTGTGTCATTGTAGAGCGTGGTTTTAGCTCTTAGGGTTCCCTGTGTAGCCTGTTTGTAGCCTGTTAGCAAGACTCCCCAGCTAGCCGGAGTCTGTTTGATGACTCGGCTGGGCCTCTTAGGGAATGCTTGTGTTTTGGCTTCGGGAAGTGTTATCCTGGGTTTCGTTCGTCGAATGCTAATTTCGACTTCGCAGTTGTGTTCGTAGCGTTGGTTTTTAGCTGCGGCGTGAATTTCGTCTTTTTCCGAGAAGTTTCAGGTTTCGTGTTGTTTTGATATTGAGTGTAAATAATTATTGATATGTTGATTGTTTATTATTAAAACTGATATATGTATATATAGTCTTGGGTCAGAATTAGGGCTGGGTTCCTTTTGTTCTTTTCCTGTTTCTCTGCTTGGAAGAAGTCGTCGCCTGTACGAGAGGAAGGGCACCGCCGGCCTACCCTAGCCTTCGGATGCCGATTCCTGGAGATTTAGCGGTCGGAATTCGATTTCGAGAGTGGATCTGGACTGCCCTCACCGGGATCTGCTTTCTTTCTGCTCCTCAGCTTGCTGCTCTGCGGCCAGATCCGTGAGCGGGGGAGGCCGCCGACCGAGTTCCTGGTATTGAGGCAAGTGATGTCCCCTCATCCTTGCCAAAGCTGATCTTTGTCTTTCTTTTGAGCTAATTTTTATCTCTTTCTTGTTTAGATCTTAGGTGTAAGCTAGGGTTTGTTCCCGATCATACTGTGGTTAGTGTAGAAAGTTCCAATTAAATCTCAGTTTTCCGAGGGATTGTGTCTATTAGGGACAGTTTTGGTTCGGGTTAGGTCGAGTAGCTGCCATTGCCGGTGGATGTCGTACCCTAGAGAGAGAGAGAATCCTCGTTCTCGTTTCTGGTTGTGTGCTGGATCTGGCGCCTGAGGCAAGTCAGGGTGTCGACACCGTGGTGTCGACACCAGCCTGTGAGGGTGTCGACACCGTGGTGCCGACACCAGCTAGTCGGGGTGTCGACACTTGGTGTCGACACCAGCCAGTCAGGGTGTCGACACCTTGGTGTCGACACCGGCCAGTCGGGGTGTCGACACCTTGGTGTCGACACTGGCCAGTCGGGGTGTCGAAACTTGGTGTCGACACCGGCCAGTCAGGGTGTCGACACTTGGTGTCGACACCGGCCAGTCGGGGTGTCGACACTTGGTGTCGACAACAGCCAGTCGGGGTGTCAACACTTAGTGTCGACACCCACAGCGGCAGGTGTCTTGTGTCGACACCGTCCGCAGTGGTGTCGACACTTGGTGTCGACACCCGCAGCGGCAGTGTCGACACCTTGTGTCGATACCGGCCGCAGTGGTGTCGACACTTGGTGTCGACACCAGCAGCGGTTGTGTCGACACCTTGTGTCGACACCGGCTTGTCGTGGTGTCGACACCTCGTGTCGACACTGGGTGCTGCCCTTGTTTTGGGGTCAGGGAGACTCGGGGTTGGTTTTGGTTATGCGTGCAAGGCCGCGTCGGTTGGACCCGACGTTTTTGCCTTGGGTTCGTGTGTTTCTTAGGACTGTTAGTGGGACTTTTCCCTAGGAGGGGGGCATTGGGTGCTTGGCTAATTTCTGCATGCCGACTCTTGGGTCATGGATGGTGGTGGAGTTTTGGTGGCCTCTATAGGGGTGGTTTTATGTGGAGAGCTGTGGCCACCGCCTTTTTGCCCCGGTTTGGGTTGGTGTGTGTGGGACCCTAAAGCTGCCACTGTATGACCCCTTAGCCCTTTTTGGGTCTGATTTTGGTTATGCATTCAGACCCATGTTTTGACCACTGCCACTTACCCACGTGTTAGGACTGTTAGTCCCTTTCCTGTTTATGCTTTCCTTTCTTTTGGCATATGTATATGTCTTGATGCTATTGCAGGCTCTCTTGGTAGGGCATGTTGGTTTTATTGCTCGCACTTGTGCTATGCGGTGTTTTAGACAGTACTCTTTTTTTACTGCCATTCTCTTTTTCTTTTGCTTATAGCAGTTTGTTGCCGGGTTGGTAAACGCTTCATCTTATTTACTCATTAATCTATTGCTCTATTTACTTTTTGATTGTTCCCTTGATGAGGTGTTCCTTTCTTAAATGCCTCAGATCCAGGTTGTAGCCAGTTCAGCGGCTAGGTCTTTTGGAGGGGCTTGTTGGTGGCCTCTAGGGTAGCTGAGATTGCTGATCCCCGTTTGTTGTGAGGTAGTTCTTTACTCTTCTGTATAGACATACATACTCGCCAGTGGGTTCGTGTCAGGTTGTTGGCGCCCACTGGTGGCTTCTTGTGATGCTGAATATGAATTTAAACTGCTGTTTTTGCCTATTTGTGGTTGGTTACTTGCTTCTGGGAAGGATTTATGCTAGGTTGCATGTTAGATATTTTAAAACCTAAAAGCATTATTATATGTACCCCATGCATAACATGTTTCTAAATCAAAGACACTATTTTTCCTCAGCGTAAAACACTATTTTTCATACCTACTATATTCACCTTAGAGTCGTGCACGCATAAGTCGTCCCCCGGGGACACTTATGCTCATTTAGGGTGTCACTTAATTGAACCAAAGTATTTTCTGCTGCGTATATATATAATTTTAACTGTGGACTAGCTGATCCACCGACACGAGGGATACGGCCATTCAACATAACTGATTTTCTTTCATATTTAATCAACAACTTTTCCTTAAATTTAACGTCTGGAGTTTGCCTGAGCGTGTGCAGTTATCCCCTGCACGATGTGGCTTCACGGCACGTGTTTTCTCTTACTCTGATACGATTTTTACCATTGAGAAAATGCGGGTTGTGACATCCTAGGCCATTATTCTCCATTCTTTCTTCAGCAGCAGCATGCAGGCGAGCTCGCCACGCACGTGCAGTGTATAGCTCAACCACAACATCTTCAACCCTTTCACCTGAGTTAGGATCTGTCATACAACATAAAAAGGTATCTTTCAAAAATACCAACAGCACTTGGAAACTTAATTTAAAAGAAAAATGCACACAACGGTGGCACCCTCCGGCAATGGCGCCAAAAACTTGATGTGTTCACCGCAAGTGTACCGGTCGCTGTCAAGTAATAAAGTTGAGGAGTTGAATCCCCAGATATGGATCTGTCAAGGAGTGCAAGTAGGGAGTGTGATTTCGCTATTGAAAAGGTGATTGCAGGCGTTAACGTAAACATTGGGGGTTTTGGTTTGGATTCCTAAGTTAACAACAATAAGAAAACTATTGCGGGTCGTCGTCACCGCGTCTCTTTGGTGGATTACTCAAGAGAGTAATACGGAAGATGGATGAGCTAATGAGGGTCGCAATCACCTCTTCGCAACGCACGCTTCTAGCAATCGCTAGAACGGCACAATCATAACTTGAACAAGAGAAAATCTGAAGTTCAACAGCAATTTCCAGAACTAAAATATATCAAACATGTTGAAATATTCAAGCTATCATTGTTCTTACACATCAATCCAACACCCAAATATGTAGAAAAAGAAATACTACATGTAATGGGGAAGAGAAACAACCAAACGCATGAAGTCTCCCCGAGATTCACGGCCGGATTCAAGGGTTGTCGGGCCTTGTCCTAACTCGGTCTACGGTTGACGTCCGGAAACCAAAAACGGATGTCACTTCATTCAAATATCTCGTCTTCTTCGCGAATAATCGCTGGTTGGTTCTATCCAGAGAACTTCATGGATGCAGCAACATTTGAGCTTGACATGGAGCTTGGAGCTTGGAGATGACAGTGGTGGTTGGAGATGAAGCTTTTGCAAGCTCTTAGAGGAGAAATGGTGGTCGGATCGACTCTCCAAGGAGGAGAGAGAAAATAACGGCTAGGGGAAAGTTTTGCCGCTCAAAAGGGCAGAAAATGGCGGCTGGGTCGGAATGGATCGGAACTCCTCCCAAGAAGAAGAAATATGTGCTTTAAATAGAAGCAGGTCAAAAAAATAGGCACACACGATTTGGCACACGACCGTGCACAGACCGTGCGATATTAACTTTCACAACAAGCCTGCAGAAGGAGAAACATTGACCTATGCGTTTTACTCGCGCACGGACAATTCTGCCCGTGCATGAAGGAAATCACACGGCTTGCGACAGAAAGCTAGAATGTAGGGACAAACAGGAGAATCGTGCTTTTTACTCGTGCACGAGCGCTTCCGCCCGTGCGTGAACAAATCTCACGATTAACCGCAAAATGAACAAACTAGAAAGCTACAGGAAAATCGTGTGTTTCCTTCGCACACAGTTACGATGAAACCATGCATTAACAGTGTGTGAGGATCGTCGAACTCAGCTCGATGAAATTCATCGAGCTCAGCTCGACGTTCTTCCAGCAGAACAAAACGAAAGATCAGGCTCAAACCATACGCGAATAAAATGCATGACCGTGCGTTTTCCTCAAAACAGAATTCCTGTCATTGGGAAAACGCACCACCAGCACAACAAAACCAAAACTAAAGCACAAGCTCCTAGCAATAAAAATACAGCAAAGAAACAGCAGGAAAGATCCATGGGGAGCACCATGTGCTTACCCCCAACAACAGAATGCGCAAATGAACACGCTTGGGCCAAAACAGTGAACAAATGGTCAAGTGAATATCTAAATAAAAATATAACATTTCCAATTGAAAAAGTAGTGCACGTGCAAGAAAATAAGCTCAGATGAGTCCGAAAAACCCTATAAATATCGGACACATCAACAACACAAGATGGCTGACAAAAGCTTCTTGGCAAAAAGACAGTTGACACTGTCTGATAGTGAGTCTGGTTCATTAGGATCAGAAAAGAAGGAGGCTCTCATGGGCGTGATGGCTATTGAGGAAACTCAACCAGGAGAAGAAGATCAGGATTGTTCAGATCATGTTAAGGTAAAATCAATCTCTCATAGTTTAGCCTTAGATTCTTTTTCTGCATCAGAAAATGAATCATGTGACTCTTCTAATAGTAAAGACCATGATCCAGACATTGAAGCAGATTTTAACTCCCTTATCAACAGATATGGGAAATTACTAAAGGCCTTGATTGCAAGCAGACAGCTTGCTAAGGAACAGGCAAGTGAATTAGATTCCTTGAGAGGAGTATCTTCTCAGTTGATAAGTGTCAACACAAAGTTGGACCTACAAAAACTGAAAGTTATAGAATTAACTAACAAGATAGATAGCCAGGCAGAGGTGATAATAGAACAGGTCAAGACTGTAAAAGACCTGCAAGCAAAGCTTGCTCAAGAAAGACAGCTCCTGACTCAATTCTCAAAACCTAAGTCAGTTCTACCTATCATAGATACCTTTTCAGCACCATTTAGAAGTGGTGTAGGTTATGTTAAGAACTAAAAGTTTAATAAGAAGTTTGTACCCAAGGGTAAAACTCCAAGTGGTCCAGATAGGCAACCAGTCAAGTATCTGCCTTCTAACAGATGCTTGAGATCATGTGTTCCTGGACACATGATGTCTGTGTTCTCTACCAGTAAGGTCAATAAAGAGCCTTGCTGGAAGGATTAGATATCAAAAGGCAATATAGGCCAAGAACCACGACAAAAGGTGATCAATCCAAGAAGCCAAGGAATTCTTGGAGCTGATCCCAGTATATCCCACTTAAATCTGAAAGGTAAGGGTGTGAAATTTGCACCTCTACCTTGGAAATTGGATGATAATTCTGTGTTGCACAAAAAATAACTTTGAATGTGCAACCAAAGAAAAGATACAACATATTTTAGTGTTGGTGTTGTGTGAAGTTTGGGAATTTTGCCCTAGATTGTTGGTATAATCCAACAGCTCCTTCATATAAGTTTTGACTAGCCTTATTTAGAAAGACTGTTGTGTTTCACACAGCAAAGCTTAATAGGAACTAAGGCCACAAAACTTGTTGGGTGCCTAAGGTGAACTAAATTTTTGTTTGCAGGTGGAGCCAAGTACCACTAATAGGCCTATATGGTACTTGGATAGTATGTGTTCCAGGCATATGACTGGATCAAGGAGTTCACTAAGAGATTACACTCCAGTTAAGAATGGACCAAAAGTCATCTTTGGAGGGTCATAGAAAGGACTCACCAAGGGATATGGTAACATTTCTAATGGCCTAGTTACCATCACTAAAGTTGCTTATGTGGAAGGATTGAACCACAATCAGATAAGCGTAAGTCAGCTTTGTGATATTGGATATGATATTGTTTTCCACAATGACAAGTGTTTAATAAGGAATTCATGTGATCAGGAGATCATCTTGTCAGGCACTAGGAGTGGGAACATTTATTTTCTAAATTTCCTTAGTATTAATGAACAATCACCTTTATGTCTTGTAGCTTGCGAGAAATACACTTTGTGTGTATAGTGGCACAAGATGCTGGCTCACTTAATCTACAAAGCTATGAGTAAACTATTCTCTATGGATTTAGTTTAAAATAGTCCACAACTAAAATGCTCCAAAGAAGTCTTATGTCATGTATGTCAAAAATACAAACAAGCAAAAGTCTCTTTTAAGAGCATTCAGTCCAAAGACACTAAGAGGTGTCTATACTTACTTCATATGGATATGTTTGGTCCTTTGTAAGTTCTTAGTTTAGGTAGGAAGTCCTATACCAATGTGATAGTGGATGATCACTCCGGGTTTGCTTGGGTATTCTTCGTAAGGAGAAAGTCTGAAATGCTAGACATCCTTACCGACTTTGTCAAACGAACTTAGAATGAGATGGGATGTTCTGTGGTCAATCATAGAAGTGACCATGGTACAGAATTTCAATCTGAAAGGATGATAATTTTTTGTAAGGAACTAGGAATCTTTCAGGAGTTCTCCTCTCCAAGAACACCACAGCAAAATGGAGTTGCTGAGAGGAAAAATAGATCTCTTATTAAGGCAGCCAGAATAATGCTTAGTGATTCATCTCTCCCAGAATATTTCTAGGCTGAGGCTGAAAACACAGCATGCTATGTTCAAAATAGAGCATTGATCAACACATATCACAACAAGACTCCCTATGAACTAATGAAAGGCAGAAAATGAAATATGTCCTACTTTTATTTTTTGTAGTAAGTACTATGTTCTGGACAATGGGAAAAGTTATCTAACCAAGTTCTCAGAGAAATTCTATGATGGAATCTTTGTAGGGTATGGTCTTCATAGCAAAGCATATAGGATCTACAACTTGAAGCATCAGGTTGTAGAAGAATATATTAAGGTAGTGTTTGATGAATCATTTGTTTTATGTAATAAGATCTCTAACAGCTCTAGTATAGGTGTTGTAAACTCTAGATTGGAAAAGCTAAAAATAAGTCACTCACCTAACATAGAGTTAGACATTAGAGACAATATAGAAATTCCTATAGAAAATATTGCAACTGCTCAAGGGTATGAATAGAATCACCCTAATCCTCCTGCAGTACTAGGTGATGAAAGACACCTTCCAGTATCAGTTAGACACCTTAGATATCATCCTATATATCAAATAATAGGTGATGCTAGATTAGGAGCGACTACTAGATGTAGACATCACAATGAGGTTCTATACTTTAGTTTTCTCTCAAAAGTAGAACCTAAATGGTTTGAAGAAGCTAATTCAGATTCCAACTGGATTATGGCTATGCAAGAAGAGCTAAATCAATTTGAGAGATATAAAGTCTGGTGTCTACTTCCTAGACCTAGGGATCACAATATCATAGGTACTAAGTGGATTTATAGAAATAAATTAGATGAATATGGGGTTATAATTAAGAACAAAGGAACATTAGTGGCTAAAGAATATAGAAAAGAGGAAGGGTTATATTATGACCAAACCTTTGGACCTGTAGCTAGGCTAGAATCCATAAGAATGTTCATAGCCCATGAAGCATTCAAAGGATACAAGGTCTACCATATGGATGTAAAGTCAGCATTCCTAAATTGTACACTAAAGGAGGAAGTCTATGTAGATCAGCGACCAGGTTTTGTTGACCCTAAACACAAAAAACTATGTTTTCAGATTGCACAAGGCTTTGTATGGGTAAAACAGGCACCTTGAGCCTGGTATGACACCCTATCTACCTTTCTTATAGAGAATAAGTTCTCTAAAGGAAATATATACAAGACACTATTTCTTAGGAACATCAAAGGTTCAAGCATCTTAGTCCAGATTTACATAGATGACATAATATTTGGGTCTACTAATGAGAAGTTGTGTAGTAAATTTGCAAGGCTTATGCAAGACATGTTTGAAATGAGCAGCATGGGTGAGCTAAAGTTCTTCTTGGGATTCCACGTTAGACAATCTGAGGATAGAACATCCATCTCTCAATCTAAGTTCACTAAGGAGTTGATTAAGAGATATGGTATGGAGAAGTTTTCTACCATAAGAAATACAATGGGTTCTACAGTGTCACTGCACAAGGATGAATCTGGAAAACCAGTTGATGAAAACTTGTATAGAGGCATCATTGGATCACTCCTATATTTAACTAATAGTAGGCCAGATATTATGTTCTCAACATGTGTCTGTGCTAGGTACCAAGCATGCCACAAAGAGTCTCATTATACTGTTGTTAAGAGAATACTGATATATCTTAAGGGCACACCCAATCTTGGATTTTAGTATCCTAGGGATAGTGATTTTGAACTTACTGGGTATACCGATGCAGATTTTGCAGGGTGTAAAGAAGACAGAAAAAGTACTTCTGGAACTTGCCAGTTTCTAGAGAAAAGACTTATCAGTTAGAGTAGCAAGAAGCAAATAGGTGTTGATGTCCCTACAGCAAAATCAGAGTACATATCTGCTGGGAGTTGCTGTGTATAGTTGTTAT
This sequence comes from Platanthera guangdongensis, assembly GCA_039583875.1. Classification (NCBI taxonomy): domain Eukaryota; kingdom Viridiplantae; phylum Streptophyta; class Magnoliopsida; order Asparagales; family Orchidaceae; genus Platanthera; species Platanthera guangdongensis. The sequence continues at coordinate 171,392,093 of CM077152.1, forward strand.
GGAGTCAACATCAACTACTGGACTACAGTATACAGCTAAGTAAATCTATTATGTTTTGTGATTCTACTAGTGCAATTTCTATTTCTAATAATCATATTTCTCACAGTAGAACTAAACATATAGAAATTAGAAATCACTTTCTCAGAGAAAATGTTGAAAAAAGAAAATATAAGCTTACAAAATACTCCAACAGAAAGACAAGTTGCTGACATTTTTACAAAACCTCTATATGAAAGTAAGTTCAATCCTTTTAAATTTGAACTAGGCATGTTGAATATTGAATAAATACTTCCAATTAATTGTAACAAATATTTGTACAATTCTTAAAAAGATGACTAATTAGGTATACAAATATTTTAAAAAAACAACAAGAAAAACTTTAATTAGTCAAGAAATATAATTCAGAACACAAAATTTGTCTAAGTCAATGAATTGTGTCGAGATACCATAGTGTGTGTCGAGACTATTAGTACAGGTGTGTCGAGACACCACAGTGTGTGTCGACACTATTAGAAATGGTGTGTCGAGACACGAGACCGTATGTCGATACTGATTAGCAGATATGTCTCGAGACATTAAAATTTAGTGTCGAGATCTTAAAATCTGTTTCGAGAAACATAAACCTTGTGTCGACTTAGGTCAACACATCACGACAGATTAGGTATTCTTTGTCGACACTAGATATTTCCAAATAATGAGAAAATTACTTAATGCAGCGTGCTTTTAACCTTCAAAAGACTGATACTATAAATAGGAGGTATTAGGTTTTGTCGACTTCATTCGACAGAAATCTTGAGAGACTAATCACTGTGTGTAGAGACCTAGAAATCCATAGTCGACATCTCATAGACTCCAGTTCTTTCAACAATAATGGCACCAAAGATGGATGACTACATCAACGAGGGATACGATCTGGTGCACAACGCATTTGACTCTGCTTCTGATGATATAAAGAAGGTAATTTACATAATAAATGAGGCTGGTCTAGAGTATCTGCTTTCAGAACCGACAAAAAATTGTAAGAAAGAGGTATCTGAATTTTATTCTAATGCCTCATTAAACCCTAATTCAGACAAGATAAAATTCTGTGTTAATGGAGCAAGGATAAATGTAACAACCAAAAGACTAGCAAAAGTCTTTCAGATTCTAAGAACAACACAGGATGATGAACTAGATTCAAGCAAGACAGTTGAGGCTCTAGATTGGTGTGAACTAGCTCCAACCACTAGTTTTGGAAATTCCTTAAATAGAAAGGTAATGAATTCCCAAGGAAAATTTTTATCTTAAATAGTAGGAAAAGTGCTCCTCTGCAAGACTTGAGCATATGACAGGTTTTCTAAAGTCATGTTTAACCTGATGACAAGAATTATCTTCAAGATCACCACTGACTGGAATAGGGTGATATTTGATAAGATTATAGAAGGAATTTAGAAGCCCAATATGGGCAGAATAATTAGCTTATATCTAGTAAAGGTCATCTCAGATAATATAATTTAGAAAAATAGGACTAAGATAAATCATATGAGGAGAATGGACCTGAGAATCCTGTCTAGATGGGATAGAATCTTAATTAAAGAGACATCAGAACCTAAAAGGACAAAAGAGGCAAAAAGCAAGAAATATGTGGTTGAGGAAGTTATATCTTCTAGTGATTTTGAAAAAGAGGTACACTTCAGTTCAGATGATAATGTAGTGGAAGCACAAGCCAGATCTCCTAGGCTTTCTCCTGAGACCAGTGTACAAGTGCAGGGGGAGAACATTCCAGATGAAGAACTAGCTGATAGGGAGAACCTCAATACATTACCAATGGATACAACAACTACAATAATAATGGATGTTGTTCAGGACCTAGAGAAATCCAAAGATCCTGAACATGAAATCTCTGAACAAGTGCGTGAAGAAGAAGTTCTTCTGCCAACATAATCAAATAACCAGGAGGAGAGAATTGAAGATTATCAGATTGAGATACCTGATGCAGAAATTCAGCATCCAGATATTATAATGGACAATATCAAGATTAGTGGCTGAGGCGGTGTTTGCTATGATAAATGCCCAGCATGCAAGACAAATGCAGTAGCCTGCCCCTACAGTGGAGCAGGTACCACTTCAAGCGGCTGAACAGAGAAGGGTGGATCAAGTAGTGGTGGAGCCATTGTTACCTAGGAGAGCAACTGAAAAGCAGTTCAAGCATGTTATGGGCTTCAATCCTCCGGTGTTCTCGGGGACGGGAACCATGTCCCAAGCTGAGGATTGGTTCTCCCGAGTAAAGAGAGTCTTGACTGCTATGGAAACAGAAGAGTAGCAGAAGACCACCATAACTACTTTCCCGTTGGACGGAGATGCAAGGATGTGGTTGGAAGGTTTAGAGCTTCATCACCTGAGGGGAAGGCAACTCACGGACATCTCGATGGAAGAATTTTTGAGACTATTCTTGGCAAGGTACCTTCCCTTGGCTCATAGGATCGCGATGGAGAATGAATTCCAGAAGTTGACGCAAGGAGAGAGTAGCATGGAGGAGTATCTCAACTAATTTACATGATTGGGTAGGTACTCTAGCTCTGCATTTGCTGATGAGGAGCGTAAGACAAACCGTTTCTATGAGGGTCTAAGGGATGACCTAAGGCTACTGCTCTCGGGGCCTATGACACATGGCTTCTTGACCTTGGTCAATATGGCCCGGTCTTTGGAGAAGGATCTAAGGAATGTGCAAGCGAAGAAATACACTAGTGTTAAGAAGACAGAGTTCAACGTGCAGACTACCTTGAAGTCTGGGTATCGTAAGTTCTATAAGAAGGCTAGGACTTCGAGTCCAGCCCCTTCTTCCGGTGCTTCGGGGGAAACTACAGGGCGAACACCGGGCGCATTCTATAACTGTGGAAAGTCGGGACACTTTACCTTAGACTGTTGGAGCTGACGTCCAAAGTCCGAGAGGAAGCAGAGAGCAAAATATGAGAAGAAGGGCAAGGCGGTGGAGTCAGCCGCATCCCATTATGCCGCAGCTCAACCTAGAGTCTATAACCTTGTCCAGCAGGAGGCCATAAAGCAAGCTGATGTGGTGACAGGTACGGTTTAAATTTATTGCAAGTTAGCTTTAAATACTTGTTACCTTGCGCATGTTAGCTTATTACTGCTTGTATAGGCTTTGTTTTGATTTACGATAATCCGGCGAGAGCACTCTTTGATACGGGATCTTCGCACTCCTTTTTGTGCGAAGGATTTATATCGCGCAATGGAGTACCTTCTTCGATGGCAAAGGACAAACTGGATGTGTTGTTGTCAAATGGGTGTTCGATGAGCGCGGATAGAGTCTGTGGCGTAAAGATACGAATTTTGAGTCAGGAGTTCGACTTGCAAGCATAGTTACTGCCGCTAGTGGAGTTTGACGTGATTTTTGGTATGGACTAGCTCTCGGAGCAGCAGACATACATTGATTGCAATCGCAAAGAGGTCAAATTGGGAATTGGTCGTGAGACGATATTTGCAGGCTTGAAAGGGTCGAGCAAGACTTTGATATCTGCTCTTCAGGTGGTTAAGGTGGTTCGTTCTTGTTCAGATCTGTTCTTCATTCTAGTGGAGGTTTTGAAGCCTAAGCCTGCTTTGGACAGCATCCCAGCTGTATTCGAGTACCCTGACGTGTTCCCTGGCGATCTCCTTAGAGCCCCACCTCAGTGGGAGATTGACTTCACTATTGAGGTAGTGCTAGGTGCCAAACCTGTGTTACGCTCCCCGTATCGGTTAGCGCCTAAGGAGATGGCAGAGCTGAAGGTTTAACTTCAAGAGCTGTTGGAACAGGGTTATGTGCGTCAAAGTTTGTCTCCTTAGAGTGCACCGGTCATTTTTGTTAAGAGTAAGGATAAAAGCTTGCGACTCTATATCGATTATCGAGAGCTGAGTAAGTTGACGGATAAGAACAAGTACTTGATCCCAAGGATTGATGATCTGTTCGATCAGTTAGTCGGGTCATCGGTGTACTCGAAATTTGATCTAAAATCCAGATATTATCAGCTGGGGATAAGAGAATGTGATATACCCAAGACGGCTTTCATCACATGATATGTGGACTATGAGTTTACCGTCATGTCGTTTGGGCTGACTAATGCGCCATCCGTGTTCATGGATCTGATGAACAAGACTTTCGGAGAGTACCTGGACCACTTCTTGATCGTCTTCAGCGACGATATATTGGTGTACTTGCAGTGTGAAGAGGATCACTTTAAGCATCTACATTTGTTGTTAGAGATGCTGAGGATGAACCAACTGTACGCCCAGTTCTCCAAATTCAAGTTTTTTTTTCCTCAGTAGCATTCCTTGGCCACATAGTTAGTGGAGAGGGAATTGCGGTGGATCCGACGAAGATAGTTGTTATACGGGAGTGGCCTGTGCTGTCTATGGTAGCGAAAGTCTGGAGTTTTCTGGGACTTGCAGGCTATTACAGGGACTTCGTGGAGAACTTCTCGGGAATAGCATTACCCATCATGACTCTGACAAGGAAAGAGAAAAAGTTTGTTTGGACGCCTGAGTGCGCACGAGCTTTCGAAGAGTTGAAAATTCCGTTGACCGCTACGCCTGCTCTATGTAAGACCCCCCCCCCCCCATTTTTCTCCTATCGTCACCGGGGTCTTAGGCCCAGAACTACCATTTTGCGGTGACTCCTTCACGCCCTGAAGGGTCATCACCACAAAGCGCCGATTCTGGCGGCCGATTTCGATCAAAAAAAAGTTGCATAAAGAAGTAAATGGAAACTTGCAGTCCACAGAAAATCACATAACAGTAAATAAGTCTCCACGACGGGAGTGTCCACAGAATAAAACATCAGAGTAGCAAAATACGGGCTTATGCCCGGTACATCACATCCTCACTACAAAATCACTCATGCGGAAGCAAAAGCAGAAAAACTACTCAAGGTCGAGACTCACGGTCCCGGCTGTATGAACTCCGGAGCTAGACTGCCCCACCTCCAAGCGCACCGATCTCTGGGGCTGCTCCTCCATGATGGTCTCCACGATCCCCTAAATGACGCGGTTCGAAAACCGTTAGTCTAAAAGACTAAGTCCTATCATCCCCCGCCCCTTCCCCCACGGCCCCTAGGCACCGAGCGGAGAGGAAGAAAGGGGAGTACTTGAAGGTGGAGAAAATCAAAAGCAGATGGCAGCGAACCTATACTAGCAAATTTTATAGCATGTATAGACAATAAGCTGAAATATGAAAAGTAACCTTCACTTATGTGAGAACACATAAGCCAAGGGGTCTTCTGTAAAGCTCCCATCGTATAAAAAGTCCCATACCAATTTATAGGTTGGGATGTCGGTTATCACACAGTATTAAATATATATGTCAAAATTAACCTTAATTTATAAACTTGCCCACACAAGCTTATAGACCAAGGGGTCATTTTGCAGGTCCTAAAGTATAAGCGTCCCATTCCACTTATACTTTAGGTGTCAGGGTTAAATGAATCGATTATGCTACGCCATGCAAGTGGGTATGATGGATCATGCAAGTGCAACACACACACCCGACTCTGTGCACACAGACCTTTAGTTCCCCCTTTCTGGAGCCGTAACCTCCCAGGATACCTCCGTAGTGGCAGACGGAAGCGGTGGGTTGGGCCTCACCCACCTCTAAACCAGTAAAGCACTACCGGTCAGACCTATCGTACGCCTCAATTCTTGGTGCACGAAGCGGACTCCTGCATACTCTTGCCGGCTGGCGCACCGGACTTCTGTTGGCGAAGTGCTAACCACACTTGCCGAGTCAACGTATTGGCGTCGGTGCATCGACCCTCCAATACCGAAGACCCACCACCTTAATTTCCTTTCCTTTTATGCACATGCAAATTTAGCGTAATCAAAACTCGAGCCGAAGCTCCCCGGACAAACACGTCCGTCAAAAACAATCGAGCCGAAGCTCCCCGGACCCAAAGTCCATCTTTTAACCATCCGAGCCGAAGCTCCCAGCTATCTTCTGGTGCCAACAGTGTTTGTGAAATGTGCAACCCTAATTACTAAGTTACTCTTTTCAGCTTGTTAAAACAGTTTACGTTAACCCAGGATTGCCCATGGTATTCCCTGTGAAGGGCTCTCAAGGGGCACTAGGAACTATGTTGGGATTACACCCAGCGTTCCCTTTCGCAAGGTACTTATTTTATTATTGGTTGATTCCCTTACCCATTCCTTCCTCATGTTACGATAGGCTAATTCTAGGGTGATTTGACTCCACTCACCTCGGGGAGGACGATCTTTCGTCGGACCCGAGCGCCTCTAAACCCTAGACAAAGTAACACCCTACTCACTTATCTTCCAAGATGCACCTAATTCTATTTATCCTTCCAGCAAACCAATCAAGACCCATCACATGTGCTCTAATTCATGTCCCAAATGATTTCCTGCAGTTTTACTAAATGCAGACCACTTAAGCTATATAACCCGTAAAAAGGGAAGTATGTCATATGATCACCCAATGCACATGTAATAATTATTAGAGGTCTATATGGGCATATGTAGACTGAATCCACAATCTTCTAATTTTTATAATTTAAATGCTAATTTATTTATTTATTTTAAAAGCCAAAAGCTCCAAGGTTGAACAGGAAGTACAAGATTTAAGCAAGATAAAGCTCCACTAAAATTATGATAAATGCAAGATGGGTTATAATCTAAAAATCCAGAATCTCCAAATTTTCCATCAAGATTTTAGCTCTTAAATTGTATTTCCAATTTATTCCAAAATAAATCATTAAAAGGGGATGCACAATACAAATACTTCCAAAAATTCAGAGAAAATTCCAAGATGATTGTAAGGGCACATAAAACCTCTATGTAAACTTTCATAATTTGTTTGAAATAATTATTCCCCAAATTAATTAATTATCCTATTCTCAAAAATATGGCCTTGTAAAGAAAGTTCTGAAAACAGACCTCTAAAAATTATAAATAAATTGCTACAAGTACTTTTTGGCCTAGATACCTCAAAACCTAAGCCTCATGATTTTTAAACAGATATATCATCAATAATGAATTTTCTTTACCAAAGCCCCTTCCTGACTTTAATGAAGGAAGTACCACATAAAATAAATTAAGAATTGTGATAAAATTCAGAGATGTTCAACTAGCCCTATAATAACATCTGACCAAGTTTCATCATATTTTAAAGTACATAACATCCTTAATAAAATAAAATATCATTTTGGGCCTTTTGGTAATTAACAAATGAAGTACCAAGAATAAAATCCATAAAATTCTACAAAATTTACCAGAGGTTCTAGGTGGCCTAAAACCTATTCTACCCAATTTTAATAATAATTGGGGGAGGTTTAGTGGTTGAATCTTCAATTTTGTGCTCCTACCCTAAAACTAGGGTTAGGGTTTTGAGGTGTCTACCTTGCACCAATTCTTCTAAAGTTCCTACCAGAGATCTTAGGTTGCATTACCCTAAATTCTACTGGGTTTTCAAGGCCATGCAAGGGCATTTTCCCCATGTCCTTCACAACCCCCAAAAGTCCTTCCTTAGGGTTTGAGGTTGAACCCTAGGGCAAATCAAGCCTAAATCATCCCATTTTCCATAAGAGGATGACATTAGCCTTGCCAAGTCAGTGTCCAAAATCTCTGCCTCTGTTGATGGGAGGAGACCACCCTAAGTCCATAGTGCACTTGTGGTCAAAAATACCCTCTTAGGGCCAAACTAGGGTTTGGTGATTCCCTACACAAAACATATCCAAATGTGCTCATATTTTGTACAGAACTAGGTCTTGATGCTAGGGACCACTACCAAAATTTGGGAGGGTTTGGAGATGTTTAGGACACCTATTTAATTTATTTATGGATTACTAAATTTTACTAAAACTATAGAAATTGTTTCTCCAAAAATTCCCATTTTCGGACAGGCCCTAGGTATAGATAAGAATGATCCTCTGTCCAAATTTCAGCCAATTTGGACAAGGGATGAAGTTTGGGCATCCATTTGAATCTCAGGACAGCCCTAGGTACAGGTCCCACCAAAATGGGTGCCCTGGTCCCATCAGAGGGCCAAAGTGGTCGAAATCAATTGTGAATTAAAGTAGACCCATAGGGATACAACTTTCATATTGAACGTTTTCCCACCAGGTGGCCCTAAGTATTTTTAATAATTAATGCAAAACAGCCTAGAAAACAGGACAGAAAATTCAGAAATCAAAACTAAATAAAAGAAATGATGCTGCACGCATCTTAAAGCAAATCGTGGGGCTCCTGGTCATCTTCTTCCTCCAGCCAAGGGCCATGATTGGCCGAACCTGGAGCTTATTCCAAGTGCATTTCCCGGCCACACGGCCACCTCCCTGGCCGTCCACCACCGCCACCACCTTCGTTGAGGTGGGGGCTATCGCCGGGCGGCGGCACGGCCCCCGGAGGGGTGGTTTCCGGCGAACCCGACCACCATTTTTTTTGGAAAAACCATGAAAATGAAAACTTGGATCGGCTTAATTGAGTCCGATTCTTGTCCTAAACGATTCCTAAGATCTACCCACGGAAGGAGTAGAGGAGGACCTTTAACCGAGCTTGTCGTCGAGTATGGTGGTGGTGCGCCATGGCCGGTGGTGGAGCTTTCCGATGCTTGCAACTTCACTACCAAACCGCCCGGTTTCTTTAGGTGAAGGGTGGAAACGATATCTCTTGGACCATGGAAGCTTTTAAAATCATCAAATGGGTTGGGGGAGAGGGAGGGTCATGGCTTCAAATCCATTAATGGTCATGAATTGGAATTTCGATTTTGGAGAAAATCCATGGAAATTCACCTCCCCTTTGTCCCAATTCGTTTGGAAACTCCTCAAAACTGATAGGGGAGATGAATACTAATTAATTGGTGAAGAATGGAGGGGTGGTTCACCTCCCCCACCATGAATGGCCTTCTCTTTCTTCTTTCTCTCTCTTCCCTATTGGAGGAATTAAATTCAGCCACCTTGGGTGGCTGGCCATGGCTATTAAACTCCTTAAAACTGATGAGGGGCAATGTATTCAGCCTTTGGAATCAATTGGAGAGACCCTTGAACTCCCTTGTCCATGAATGGCCTCTTTTCTCACTTTCTCTCTCCTCCATTAAAGAGAAAAATGGAGCTTTCTCTCTCCTACTCACCATGGCCGAATTTTGATCTCTCCTCCAGCCTATTGGCAGCCCACTAACTCATATTAACAATAAAATGAGGTTAGCCCAAGTGGGGGAAATGGGTTTGAGCTTGGGATAGCCCATTTAGGCTAATTTGACCTAACACTAGAATAGAGTTGACCTTGGTCAACATGACCATTTGAGTTGACCCAAATGGGTCCTCGGTGACCCATTGGACTCCCTTAAGGTCTAGGAAGACTTGAATAGTGTTGGTTGGTCATCTTGGGGGTCACATGCCCCTTGGTAAGGGCACTTTGACCATTTTAGGGCTAGAGTTGACTTGGGTCAACATAACCATTTGGGTTGACCCCATTGGGTCCTTAGTGACACATTGGCTTCCCCAAAGGTCTAGGTAGGGTTATGTAGGGTTACCTTGCACTTTGGAGGTCACATACCCTTGGTAAGGGTACTTTGACCAGATTAGGGGCTTGAGTTGACTTGGTTCAACCTGGCCTCTTGGGCTGACCCCAATGTGTCCTTAGTGACCCATTGACCTCACTTTAGGGTTGGGAGGGCATAGGTGGGGTCCTCTAGGCTGGGAGTAGGTCAATTGGCCCTAAGTAGGCTAGTTTGACCCATTTAGGGCTAGGGTTGACCTTGGTCAACTGATCCTCTTTGGTTGACCCCAATGGGTTCTTATGGCTCTAATGGGCCTCCCAAGGTATTAGGGGGTGTTGTGGTAGGGTCTTGGGGTCAAGGTGTAGCCCCATGGGCATCCTAAACTATTGTTTAGAATTCTACTATATGCAGACCATGATGATTTCCAACCTCATGCCTCCTATCTCTTGGCCCATTTCTGGCTTCCTAGGGTTTGTCATGACCTAGTCATAGACAAAACCACTCCTAGGGGTCTATTTGGAAATGGGATGTTACAAATCCCAATAAACAAAATAAACATTTCATCCCCGAAATCAAGGTTAAGCCTACGGGAATTTCTACCGAAGAAAAGAAACTTGTAACATCCCATCACGACGCCATGTTTGTTAAATTAAGTTTTGAGGGAACTTAAGTCTATACCCATTTCGCCTAATCGGTGAGCCAAGATCTCAATAAACAAAAGATAAGCCCCCAATAAACAAAAGATAAGCCTCTACCTGTCTAGAGCAGCCCTTACTAGTTTAAAGCAGGAAAATAAATTAAACATCTTGAGGGGTTTGTGAGGTATACCTGACTGAACAGCTCTGGGTATCTTTGTCGCATCAGGTCCTGCGGCTCCCAGGTATGCTCCTCCTGGCCGTGGTTCCTCCACAGGACCTTGACTAATGGGACCTTCTTGCGACGCAAGACCCGTACTCCTCGGTCGTCGATCCTAACCGGCTCAAAATGAACTGACCGGTCTGAAGCTACCGGCCCTTCGGTGGTCAAAATTTGCTGCTCCGGGCGTAGCAGAGCCCTCCTCAGCGAAGAAATATGGAAGACGTCGTGCAGAGCTTCCAGCTCTGGTGGTAACTCCAGCCTGTAGGCTAGGGGCCCGATCCGCTCCAGGATCCTGTAAGGGCCCATGTACCTAGGGCTGAGCTTCTTCCTCCGACCACGCACCCGCGAGACTCCATGCATGGGCCGGATCTTCAAAAACACACGGTCTCCCACCTGGAACTCCACCTGCCGATGCCGGGCGTCATAGTACTTAGCCTGTCTACTCAGCGCCTCTAGCATCCTGTCTCTAATCAGCCTCACCTGAGCCTCGGTGTCTTCAACAAAGTCTGATACCAACACCTTCGGATCTTCGGCCTGAACCCAAGAAAGCGGGGTCCGGCATCTCCTTCCGTACAAGGCTTCGTAAGGCGTCATCCTGATGCTGGACTGGTAGCTGTTGTTATAGGAGAACTCGACCAGGGGTAAGAGTTTCTCCCACGGTTCCCCGCGGTCCAAAATGCATAGCCTCAAAAGATCTTCCAGCGTCCGGTTGGTGCGTTCTGTCTGCCCGTCTTTCTGGGGATGAAATGCAGTGCTGAAAGTCAATCGCGTGCCTAAGTAAGCTTGCACGGATCTCCACTCCCTGGAAGTGAACCAGCCATCCCGATCCGACACGATCGTCTTGGGCACCCCGTGATATCGAACGAACTGCTCCACAAATTTCCGTACTAATACTCCCACAGCGTTGTCCTTCCTGATCGGAATGAACCTGGCTACTTTAGTCAACCGATCGACGATGACCCAAATCGAGTCATTCCCTATTTATGATCGGGGAAGTCCGTGAATAAAATCCATCATGATGTCTTCGAACTTCCACTCCGGTACCGGGAGTGGTTGCAACAAACCCGCGGGGTTTTTGCACTCTGCCTTCACTAGGTGGCAAGCTTCGCAGTGGGTCACAAACCGAGTGATATCCTTCTTCATGCCAGGCCAATACATAGTCTTCTTCAAATCCGCAGCCATCTTCGTGATGCTCGGGTGCACCGAGTATCTGCTGTGGTGGGCTTCCGCCATGATATCCTCCCGGACCTGGCCTCCTTCCGGTATATAAGTCCGACCTCTGAAGCATACCACGCCGTCCCTCATCGTGTAATCTCCTGCTGTACCGTTCTCCAAGGCCCAGAATATCGGCTCCAAATTAACATCTCGCCTCTGTCCCTCTCTGACTCTGTCCCGGATATCGGCTGTAGCACTCACCGCTGCTAAATACTCCGTGTAAAGCTCGGGTTCCTCGGATGACACCAGTGTGATGTGCATATCCTCCAATCTCCTTACCAGCTCCATAGACATAACCTGAGGCCCGACTTCAGAAGTGGCAGCTCTCCGACTCAATGTGTCCGCCACCACATTTGCCTTCCCTGGATGGTAGTGCATCTCATACTGATAATCTGCAAGGAACTCCACCCAGCGCCTCTGCCTGATGTTCAGTTCCTTCTGCGTGTCCACGTATTTTAGGTTCTTGTGGTCGGAATAGATATCGCAGTGGACTCCATAAAGATAATGGCGCCAGTCCTTCAAAGAAAAAACGACCGCCCCCATCTCATGGTCGTGCACCGGATAGTTCTGTTCGTGCTTCTTCTACTGGTGAGATGCATATGCAATCACATGGTCCTTCTGCATCAATACAACTCCCATACCCTGGTAGGAAGCATCGGTGTAGACCTGAAATCCTTCCCTCCCCGAGGGGAGAGTAAGAATGGGAGCCGAGGTTAGCCGATCCTTCAGCTCCTGGAAAGCTGTCTGGCACTGCGGGGTCCACACGAACGGTACCTCCTTCTTCGTCAAGGATGTGAGCGGGAGGGCGATTCGAGAGAATCTCTCCACGAACTTCTGTTAGTAACCGGCAAGTCCTAGAAAACTCCGTACGTCGGTGGCTGTCTTCAGCTGCGGCCAATCCCGAATAGCCTGAATCTTTGTCGGATCCACTGCCAATCCGGCTCCACTGATAATATGGCCTAAGAAGCCCACCTCCTTCAGCCAGAACTGACATTTACTAAACTTCGCATATAGATGGTTCTCCCGCAGTCGCTGCAGGGTCAGTGTCAGATGGCGAGTGTGCTCCTCCTCCGTCCTCAAGTAAATGAGGATGTCATCGATAAACACAATGACAAACACATCAAGATATTCCTTGAATACTTGGTTCATGAGGGTCATGAATACTGATGGTGCATTGGTGAGCCCGAAGGACATCACCGTAAACTCGAATAAACCATATCTGCTACTAAAAGCAGTCTTCTGAATGTCCTCCTCTCGAATCCGAAGCTGGTAGTATCCCGACCTCAAATCTAATTTCGAAAAGAACTGCGCTCCCTGCAGCTGGTCGAACAGCTCGTCTATCCTTGGCAGTGGATAGGTGTTCCGGACTGCCAGCCGATTTAGTGCTCTATAGTCGATGCACAATCTGAGGGTCCCGTCTTTCTTCTTGACGAACAATACCGGGGCTCCCCAAGGTGAAGAGCTTGGTCGGACGAATCCGGCTTCCACTAACTCCTGAAGCTGGCTCCGGAACTCTGTCAACTCCTTTGGGGCCATCCGGTAAGGTGCCTTGGACGCTGGCTTGGCCCCCGGCACAAGCTGTATCTGGAAGTCCTGCTCCCTGCGCGGGGGTAATCCGGGTAATTTCTCTGGAAAGACGTCCTCAAACTCCCGCACCACTGGAATATTCGATATAGAACTCGTGGCCTCCGCCATCTCAAATAGCACCTCCTAGACCTCCTCCCCCTGTAAATAGGCCTTAACGTCCTGTACTGAAGATAAGGGTATACGTGAGGCAGGTCTTATACCTTCGATGATGATGGTAGAGTCCTCGTGCCTCACGGTGATCCTCTTCGCTTGACAATACAACTGGGCATGATTCCACTGCAACCAAGTCATGCCCAGGATCAGCTCGAAGACTGGCATCCTCAGGACCGTTGCCGGAACTTCGAATGACTTCCCTCCAATCTCCGCCTCCATGCTGCAGTGGGCTGAGGTGAGTATCTCTGATCCGTCGGGTAGATGCACCCTCCTCATCCGGCCTGTGAACCGTTCCACTCCTTCCAGCCCTTCCAGAAAGGCCTCCGACACGAACGAGTGTGAAGCACCCGTGTCGAACAGAGTATAGGCGGGCTTGCCACTGATGAAAACTATACCTGAGACGATTAAATGTCTTAGTGTTTTATGTTGGAACACCCTATTACTAATTTGGGTCAGGATCACTATGTCTCTAGGAATTCCTGTTTGACCTCATGTATAGCTCAATAGGTCAATTAGAATTGAGTCTAAGGGTTAGAAGTCAAGGTTTGGAAGCTGCCCTCAAGACCAAGATTTTCTGTGTGGAGACTAAGTCATATCGTCGAGCTCAGCACGACGATTCGTCGAACTCCGATCGACGATCTTCTAGCTCAACTTCGACAGATCGTCGAACTCCATTTGACGATCGCTGAGCTCAACTTCATTATATCGTCGAACTCAGTTCGACGATCAGTGAGCTCTAGTCGACGATTTTGACTCTGCTTTGGATTTCTATCTCTGAGCTCAGTTCGACGATCTTTGAGCTCAGATCGATGATATTTTGCTCCTGTATATCTCCAGATCGCTGAGCTCAGCTCAACGATAGCAGAGCTCAGTTCGACGATTTCAAATAACTTCAAGGATGTTTCTAGATTCAAATTCAAATCAGTTAAGGAGTTATTCTGCAATTAATTCAGAGATTTACTAGCCGTTTTCATTCATTTCTGGACCAAGTTTCAAGGAATATTTCTATGGACTTTCCTCCAAAAGAGATTTTGCATTTAAGGATGCAATTAATGCAGACCAACGACTATTCTTCTCAGAGAATGTTTTTGTTCAGTACCAGAGAATAAAAAGATAGAATTTTGAATCTCACAGAGAGAATACAGATCACAGAGACAGACACACAGACAGACATTATAATCTTCAACAAAATATACTGTCTCAAGGATTCTCAAGAACACTCATCCAAGGAGATCAATCTTTTCAAAAATCTTCAGATCTCTTTAGTTCCAAAGTGTTCAAGGCCAACATATTTCAAGACACCAGACATTCAACATTTAAGTCATTGCTGAAATCATCTATTGCTGGAGTTCAATCTTTGAAGGCCTATCACCCTCAGCAAAGCTTCTTTTCCTGAAGATCTCAAGGATTCAGGGGGAGCTTTGACATCAATAATCCACATAGTCTTCTCAGTTGTTTGAGAAAGAGAAGACTTCCATCACTCTCTCACCCCCTCTCTGTAAAGGGTTTCTCAAACTCCCTTCAAAGGTTTGAGCTTGGTTTTTGAGCACCTTGTCAAAAGCTCATTGGTGGCAAGACACCTGATCAAAAAATCTGCTTTGGTTTTTGAGCACCTTATCAAAAGCTCATTGGTGCCCAGGACACCTGATCAACTCATTCTGCAGTGGATTCCTACCTAGGGTGGTAGAAGAGTGGATGTACCCAAGTTTAGGGGAACCACTATATTTCCTTGTGTCTTCTGGTTTTGCTTATCTTTATTTTTGTTTCTGGCCTTGATTTTTCTGTGATTAGTTTTTGATTAACTTAGTTCTGTGATTAGATTTATTATTGCTTCCCTGCTCACTCTTATTACAACAATTGTTGTAAAAAGTTTCAAAGCACCATATACTCTATTCACCCCCCTCTAGAGTATATCAGATCTAACTGCACTTTCAATTGGTATCTGAGGGAGGTTGGTTAAACATACCATACCTGATTGGTTGTACAGGCTAACACCTGAACCCAAAGATCCCAAGTTAGATCTGCTTTCTTTTGTATTTCATTATTAGATTTTGTTTTCACAAATCATGGCCCAAAACAAAGATTATGCTAGCACCAGACCTCCGGTGTGCAATCTATCCAAGTTTGCACTTTGGAAAGCAAGGATTAGGCTGTACATGAATTTTATTGACGAAGATATTTTTAATTCTGTGTTGACAGTGTGTCCAAGACCCCCAGAGAACACAAGTACAAATGCTGTTCCACCTCCATCAGGAACAGATGCTGATATCAAGAGATGGAAGGTAGCTGATGCCAAGGCTATGAACATCTTGGCCCAGACAACGTCTGATGACATATTTCAGAAGGTGGCTGAATGCAATTCAGCTAAGGAAATTTGGGACAAACTCTCAGAAATAGTCTCAGGCTCAGCTGATGAGAGAAAGGATAGGAGATCCCATCTCATCTCTCAATATGAGAATTTCAAGAAGGGAGAAACTGAGTTAGTGGGAGACATGTACAACAGGCTAAGTCTAATTGTCAGTGAACTCAGGACATTGGACAAAGAGATCTCTCTAACTGAAATCAATTACAAGATCCTAATGTGCTTCCCCAGCACTTGGGATTCAAGAATCTGGCCAATTAAAGATGTCAGAAGTCTGAATGAGATCACCATTGAAGCTCTATTGGGTAAGCTCAAATCTTATGAGCTACTCATCAAAAATAGAGAGGAAGAACAGAAGGCTGCTTCACCAGCCACAAGAAAAGAGAAGACCATAGCCTTCAAGGCAACGGAGGATCAGCCTGAAGACAAAGCCACATGCAATGATGAACTGCTAAGTCTGTTGGCCAAAAGATTTTACAAGATGGCCAGAAAGGACTTCAGAAGGAGATCATACAAGGAACATGATAAGCCAAGGTATGA
The DNA here is from genome assembly GCA_039583875.1 of Platanthera guangdongensis. Classification (NCBI taxonomy): domain Eukaryota; kingdom Viridiplantae; phylum Streptophyta; class Magnoliopsida; order Asparagales; family Orchidaceae; genus Platanthera; species Platanthera guangdongensis. The sequence goes on from CM077152.1 coordinate 171,408,285, forward strand.
CAAGTCCATTAATAATAATAATAAAGACATTATTTGCTTTGGTTGCAGGAAACCAGGGCACATAGTTCCTGACTGTCCAGAGAACAAGAACAAGGACAGAAGGGACAGGAAAGAAAGAAGAAAGGAGAAAGACTCCAAGAGGAATGGCAATGACAAACCCTCATCAAGTAGAAACAAACATACAAGAAAGGGGTTTGTTGCTGAATCCTAGAGTGAGACTGAAGAAGAGTCAGAAGCCTCATCCAGCTCCAGTGATGATGAGGATGATATAGAAGAGAAAGAGTTCTACATGATGGCAATCAATGCCTCACAGCACAATTCAGAGGAAGAAGAGTCAGAGTCAGACTCAGAGACTCAACCTGAAGAAGATCAGTTAATTGGTTCTTTTGATTTCTAGTTCAGAGGATTTTAAATCTGAATTTAAAGCACTGTGTTTAGACCTGCTAAAGTCTGAGAAAGAAATTATCTCTCTCAGAAATCAATTATCTGAACACAATACTTTAAAGTCAGAAAGCCTCAAACTCTCTCAGGAGTTGGAGTGTTGTAGGGAACAGATAGCTTCACTGAAAAGTGAGCTCTCTGAGGCCAAGAAGCTTGAAGAATCCCTTAATGGGAGAAGCATCAAGCTGATGGACATCACAAGCACAGTGAACTCCAGATTCAATAGTACACTGGGCTTGGGTGCTTCATCCAGCCAACCCATAGTTCTAACAACTCCAATCAAATTCATTTCTGAAAAAGGAAAGGGAGTTGTAGAGGTTGCTAGGAAAAATTCTGATGTACCCTAGAAAACTAAGTCCCAGCAGAAATCGTCGAACGGAGGTCGACGATCGCCGAATGAAGATCGACGATCACCGAACGCAGATCGACGATCTCAGGCAAAATCGTCGAACGCAGATCGACGATCTCAGCCAAAGTCGTCGAACGCATCTCGACGATCTAAAATACCTGATCTCAGCCATAGTCGACCGTCGAACAGAGATCGACGATCTGACCCAAGATCGTCGAACGCAGCTCCAAGATCGTCGAACAGAGGTCAGAGCTCTGGAAAATTTTTCAAGGGCAAATCAAAATTGAATCCTAAGGGTCCTTCATCCCAAATCTTTAACCCTTATACTGAATGGATTATACCTCCAAGGAGATATCATCCTGAAGGTTATAAGAGTCAACCTGGGATGTCTTTCATTTCAGAATTTAAAGGTTATCAACCTAGGCCCAAGGTAAACTGGGTCAAAAACAAATGAATTGTCTTATGTGTAGGTGAAGACCTATCCAACATCTAACCAGCATTGGTACTTGGATAGTGGGTGCTCTAAGCACATGACAGGGAACAAGGACAACCTCACTTCCTTTAGTGCCAAGCTTGGACCCAAAGTTATCTTTGGTGATTCAAACTTTGGACAGACTAAAGGATATGGTGCAGTCCAGATTGGATCAGTAACTTTCAAGAAGGTAGCTTATGTGGAAGGACTGAAGCACAACCTAATTAACATCAGTCAGCTGTGTGATGAAGGCTACCAGGTGACCTTCAGCAAAGCCTTATGCAAAATCAAGTCAGAAGACAACACAACTGTGTTGACAGGTAAAAGGAAAGGTAACATCTATCTAGTAGATTTTCTTTCAACTGATGTAGATATCTGCTTGTTTAATTCTGTCTGTAGACCAAATATTTTATAGCATAAGAGATTAGGACACCTAAACCTTAGAACTATTGCTAGGCTATCCAAGGACAACCTTGTTAGAGGACTACCTTCTGGCCCCTACAAGAAGGAAGGACTCTGCAGGGCTTGTCAATTAGGCAAGCAAACTAAAAACAGCTTTAAGTCACTTAATAAGAGTGATTCACCTAGGATATTGTATCTGTTACACATGGATCTTTTTGGACCCATCACAGTACAAAGTCTAGGGGGGAAATCTTACACTTTAGTAGTTGTAGATGACTTCTCTAGATTCACTTGGGTGTTCTTTCTAAGGAAGAAGTCTGATAACTTTAAGTGTCTGACAGAGTTTCTCAAATGTATACAGATTGAGTTCAATACTCACATTGCCCTGATCAGAAGTGATCATGGGACAGAGTTTGATTCTCTTCTTATGCAAGAGTTCTGTCAGAGTGAAGGGATCATGCATACTTTCTCAGCTCCTAGAACTCCTCAACAAAATGGGGTAGCTGAAAGGAAAAATAGAACCCTTATTGAATCTGCCACTACATTGTTGTCAGATGCTCACCTTCCTCTATCCTTCTGGGCAGAGGCAGTGAACACCTCCAACTATGTGCTGAATAGAAGTTTGATACATAAACTAAAGGGAAAGACTCCCAATGAATTACTCAAAGGGAAGAAACCTAAAGTTGACTATTTTAGAGTCTTTGGTTGCATTTGCTATATTCATAACAATGACAAGAAATATTTAGCAAAATTTCAAGCCAAAGCTGATGAAGGAGTGTTTCTGGGATACTCCATGATCAACAAGGCTTATAGGGTCTATAATAAATCATCTTTAAAAATTGAGGAATCTGTTCACATTTCATTTGATGAATCTAACATGTCTTTCAAGGAGAAGATTTCTTCTACCATAGAATCTTTGCAGGAACATTCTCTAGTTGAAGACTTGAACAAGTTACAAGTTACTCAAGAGGATGAAATCAGTGAAGATGAAGGAAATGCTCAACATATTGAAGAACAACTTGAAGAGCCAGTTGTTGTACCACAAGAGGAAACAACAACACAGGTTGGTGAACAATCAACACCCCCTGTTGATTCAGTAACATCAAGAGACCATCCAATTTCCCAAATAATTGGAGAAATCTCAGCTGGTGTGCAAACCAGAAATCAGGTCAACCAAAACCTGTTGCACACCTGCTTCCTATCTCAAATTGAACCTCAGTCCATTCAAGATGCAGAGCAAGATCCACACTGGATCATTGCAATGCAAGAGGAGTTGCATCAATTTGAGAGAAATAAAGTATGGGAACTAGTGCCAAAGCCTAAGGATCATTCCATTGTTGGAACAAAATGGGTATTCAGAAACAAACTGGATGATCAAGGAGTAATTGTAAGGAACAAGGCAAGGATAGTTGCTCAGGGATATTCTCAAGAAGAAGGGATAGACTACGACCAGACTTTTGCACCTGTTGCAAGACTAGAAGCCATCAGAATATTTTTAGCATATGCAGCACACAAAGGCTTCAAGGTGTATCAGATGGATGTCAAAAGTGCATTTTTAAATGGAGACATCAAAGAGGAAGTTTATGTCAGACAACCTCCAGGTTTTATCTCTCCAACTTATCCTGATTATGTTTTTAGATTGAATAAAGCATTATATGGTCTCAAGCAAGCTCCTAGAGCATGGTATGAGACCCTAGCATGCTTTCTCTTGGAAAATGGTTTTATAAGGGGTAGAGTAGACCAAACTCTTTTCATTAGAACCCATAAGTCACATACCCTACTAGTACAGATTTATGTAGATGATATTATTTTTGGTTCTACTGACTCCAAATTGTGCAGAAGGTTTTCTAACCTGATGCATTCTAAATTTGAGATGAGCAGCATGGGTGAGCTATCCTTCTTCCTAGGATTGCAAGTCATGCAACATGCTGAAGGCATCTTCATTTCTCAAACCAAGTATGCACATGAATTGGTTAAGAAATTTGGTATGTCTGCAGCATCTTGTATGAAAACACCCATGTCTACTAATGCTGTATTGGATGCTGATGAACATGGGAAACCTGTTGATCAGACACCATATAGAGCAATGATTGGCTCTTTACTGTATCTTACAGCTAGTAGACCAGATATAATGTTTGATACATGTATATGTGCTAGGTTCCAAGTAAGCCCTAGAGAGTCACACCTAACATTAGTAAAGAGGATTCTCAGGTATGTTAAAAGTTGTCCAAATCTAGGTCTCTGGTATCCAAAAGATTCAGCATTTGAATTAACTGGATTTTCTGATGCTGATTATGCTGGATGCAGAATTGACAGGAAAAGCACCAGTGGAACTTGTCAGTTTCTTGGTGACAGACTTGTCTCTTGGTTTTGTAAGAAACAAACATCTGTGTCAACTTCAACTGCTGAAGCTGAATATATGGCTGCAGGCAGTTGTTGTTCACAAATTTTGTGGATTCAAAACCAACTCCTAGACTATGGCTACAACTTAGAGAAGTCTAAAATCTTTTGTGATAACACCAGTGCTATTTCTATAGCTCAAAATCCAGTACTCCATAGTAGGACAAAACACATAGAGATTAGGTATCATTTCTTAAGGGATAATGTTGAAAAGAACAAAATTGAACTACAATATATCCCAACTGATTTACAAAGGGGAGATATTTTCACCAAACCATTGGATGAAAAGAAACACACCTTCTTCCTAAATCATTTAGGAATGTTAGATGGAGGAAGTCTTAAATAATGTCCAAGATTTTGAAAGCCTAAAAATTGACCAAGACTAGGCAAACATTCTGATTTTTCTTAGTGTCTAGAATTTTTCTGATCTCTGAACTGCGCTCGACGATTTGCCCCAAGATCGTCGAACGGAGATCGACGATTTCCTAAATCGTCGAACTGAGTTCAGCGTCTCTCAGATAGTATGAACTATCTCTTCCGGTCAACGATCGTCGAACGGCGCTCGACGATTTTGTTCTCTGAACGATCGTCGAACGGAGCTCGACGCTCTCCAATATCGTCGAACGGAGATCGATGATGTTGAAGACTCTTCAGATTCCATTAGAAGCCTCGATCGTCGAACTGAGTTCAACGATCTTTCCAATTCTGCGTCGAACCCTAATATAAAACTCATTTTTCGCCGTCGTTCTCCTTTGCGCTTTCGATTTCTCTGCAAGAATTTTCTTTCCCTCCAAACAGTTCTGCACTTGGTCGTTTTGTTTGTTGAATTTTTGCAGGTACCCATGGCTGTGTGAGTTGCTGTTTTAGCCGCAATGAAGTTTGATGCTGGTTTTGATATTGACATGGAATCATTCAGCACAACTGACCAGGTCTTTCAAGACATTTTGGGATTGTTCAAAGACCAGAATCAGACAGCAATAATGACCACCATGATCAAGCTGGCATCTGATGAGATAAAGGAGTGGGTCTATACTGCACACAATCAAGATAACAACACCATTGTTGGGTCTATATCTGGAACTCAGGTACCCTTAACCCCCACAATTCTAACAGAAGTTTTTGAGTTGAGAAATGGTGAAGATACTGATGACTTATCTGGAGAAGAGTATTCTGACCTGCTTGCAGAATGGGTCATTCAGAGGGAAACCCTAGCAAGCTCTTCAAAATGAACATGTCTGTAGAATACAGATTTATGGCAGATGTTGTTGGGAAAGTGCTACTGGCTAAGCACTCTGCCCATGATACAATTTCAAGGTATCAGCTCTGCCTCATGGGAGCTCTTGTAGACAAGAAAAATCTGAATTGGGGAGAAGTGTTCTTTGACCTTATCAAAAAGAAAATCAACAAAAGCTTTGTAAACTTTGGGAGGATCATTGGAGTGTTTCTGCAGCACAGGTGCCCTGCCTTGCTGGTCTCCTCTGGAATCCACATCAATGCTTCCAATAGACTGTCTTGTGCCCTCTTTGGAAAGTGGGACAGACAAATCAGCAAGCCCAGCAGGCCCTCCTCCAGCACTCCTTCAGGCACAAGGACTCTAAGAGTCACTTCTCCACAAGTCTCTGCCCTGCAGATGACCTGCCTGCTATTGTTGCCTCTCCTCCTCCTCCAATTCCATCCCTTCCCATACCATCTACCATTCCAGCTCCATCCACCATCATCATATCCAGCCCCTCTCCAACATCCACACCATCTCCAGCACCTATTCTTCCACAACCAGAAGACCACTTGCTGGGTACATTGGTCAAATGTACCTGATTTGAATAAGCCTCACCCAACTCAATGATATACATCATAATGTATTTGATGTATGTTTGAGTTACTTGTGCAGGTTAAGAAATCACTGGACTGAAGAAAAAAGTTTCTAAGTCCATGTGTCTACACCCAGAGGGAAAGTGTCGACACTTAAGAAAGCTTGTGTCGACACCCAGACAAGCAGTGTCGACACTTGGAGTCATTGTGTCGACACCTGGGATGCAGAGTCGACACCAGACAGAAAGTGTCGACACTTGGAGCTGTGTCGACACTCAGTGAAGAAAAGTGCAGACAGAAAGTGTCGACACAAGGAGGTGTGTCGACACCCAGTGAAGCTGTGTCTACATCAGAAAGTGTCGACACTTGGAGCTGTGTCGACACTCAGCAAAAGTCTGCAGAGTCTAAGTACAAGTGTCGGCACTCAACACAATGTGTCGACAATATGCAGAAGAGTCAGCACTTGAAGCATGTGTCGACACTCAACACAATGTGTTGACACTCAACAGAAGAGTCAACATAGAAGACTATGTGTCGACACCCAGAACAATGTGTCGACACACAGCTGAAGACTCAACACTGGAAGAAAGTGTCGACACATGGAGCTGTGTCGACACTTAGCAAAGAACAGAAAGAACAACAAATTATTCTAAGTACAAGTGTCGACACTATGGGAATGTGTCGACACTCAGCAGAAGTCTCAACAACAAGAAGGTGTGTCGACACAAGGAGCTGTGTCGACACTCAGCAAGATTCAACATAGAAGACTATGTGTCGACACCAAGAAGTAGTGTCGACACTTGACAGATTCAACACAAGAAGATGTGTCGACACAAAGGAGATGTGTCGACACATAGAAGAATTCTGCAAAAGCTAGAAGAACAAGTACTTGTGTCGACACTAAATTTCAGTGTCGACACATGCAGAAGAATCTGTGTCGAGACATACAAGGAGTTGTGTCGACACCTTGTAGACTTGTGTCGACACTTACACAACATGTGTCGACACTTGGACTATAAGTGTCGACACTTAAAGACAGAAAGTCTCGACACTTACAAACTGTTAGAGATTTTCAAGAAGTGACTGGATGACTTGACAGCTGCCGTTCCAACCGGTCTACAGCAACTGTCAGAGATGTCAGAAGTCAGTTATGAACCGGACCAGCCGGTTACCATGAAGAAGGCCTATAAATAGGCATCCACAGTTTACAGAAACTGTTGTTGTGATTGTTGAAGTTGTTGATTATATTGTTGAAGTAATTATAGTGTTACAAAGAGGATCAACACAAGAAGATCTTGCAGTTCAAGTGCAGATCTAAGAAGTTGGAGAGAGAGGGCTCCATCCAAGAAATCAGCCTCTGGAACTAGGCTGAGAAGAAGGATTCAGATTCAATTCTGGATCTTAAGTGGCAGAGGTCAAGGAACAACTGCAGAGGATTCAGCCTTATTCAGTTCTACTCAAGAAGCTTTGAAGAAAGCTAAGTCAGGGTGAATCCAGCAGAGTTCTTCCAAGAACTCATCAAGAATCTCTCAACTCCCCTCCTTTAATTCTGAGTTGTAGAGTTATTACTTGTATTACATTTTTAACTTGTAGGATCCATTGGATCTGAGTGATTGTAAGCCTATATTTATAAAGGCTGAGGGTAGGGCTTGTTTGCCTGAGTGTAGGAGATAGAGATCTCTGAGTGTAGGCCTTGTTGGCTGAGTGTAGGCCTTGGTTGGCTGAGTGTAGGCCTTGATTGGCTGAGTGTAGGCTTTGAGATAAAGCTGAGTTGTAAGGCTTTGGGCCTGAGGTGTAGGAACCAATTTGGGTTCTGAGACAGTTCAGGAGTTTGGCCGAATCTAGTACACTGCTAGATAGGCGAAGGGGGAAAGTGGATGTACCCATATCTTGGGGAACCACTATAAATCACTGTGTGCTGTACTGTGCTGAAATTGTTGCTGTGTATGCTGTGTTTGCTGTGATAAACTAGTTAGATTGCTGTGATATAACTGATTGCTGCCAATAAAGTTAGAAAAGGATTAGGTCACCTATTCACCCCCCTCTAGGTGTTTAGGTACCATATCTTTCACCACTTCCATCCATTATTCTCCTACCCTCCACCAGATGTCACTTCATCACCCAACCATCCATCCTTCACCCTCATTGATGATTCCTTTATGGATGATTCACCATCCTCTCCTCCTGAGTTACCCTCATCCTCCACTTCCTTTCAAGACCTTCTACACCAAATCATAGACCAACCAACATTCACCCCATCTATCTCCATCCCTCTATCTTCCATTTCCACCTTACCAACACCTCAGCCATCCCTTCCACCAGTCTCCAGCTCTCCTCTACCAGAACCATCAGCTGCTCCTCTATCTTCTACCTCTGCTCCATTCACCCTTGAGCAAGTAGACCTCCCAGCCCTTGCTGACAGGCTGTATGAACTGCTAGCCCCCAGGCTTTCACTTCTTCTAGAGACCTCCTTGGCTCCACTACACCTGTCAGTAGCAGCTCTCTCTGCCAGGCTCTCATCCCTCTTCCCTCAGGCAGCCCCTACAGCAGTGTGCCTTGATCCAGACTTGTCTGAATCTAGGCAGGGGGAGATGCCATATGAAGTGACTCTTCATGTTGCTGCTATTGCTGCTGCTGTTGCTGCTCCTGCTTCTGTGACTGCTTCTGTGAGCCTGTCTGCTGCTGCTGCTGCTGCTGTTATTGCTGCTTCTTCAGCTCCTCCTCTTGCTGTTGTTGTTGTGCCTCAAGCACAAAGTCCTCCTGCTGCAATCCTTGCAATAGACCTCAGGTCTTTGCTATCAGATTTTGATCAGTTTTACTTCAGCTGTCTGCCAGAAGTCAATGCTGTCCAGCCTCCAGAGGATCTATCCAAGGCACTTGTGCCATTTTCTTGCTGTGACCCAAGCATTCTCTCCTCCTTTGTCAATTCAGTTTATGCTGCTGCCTCTTCTGAAGAAAGAATTATTGTTGCTTCTGATGCTGTTGCCCCTACTGCTGCTGAACCTTCTGATACTGCTGCTGAAGTTTCTGTCATTACTGATGAACCAATTTCCAAGGAAATTCTTATGTCAGAGGCACCTGAATTTGAGCCTTCTGCAGTTTCTGATGACATTCCTCCTGATGATGTTGTTGTTAGTGAAGTTGTTGCTGCTGTCACCTCTCTAGAGCCAATAGTTGCTGCTGCTGCTGTTACTGCCTCTACTGAATCTGCTGCTGTCATTGTTGTTACTACTTCAACACCTGCTGCTACAACCTCTGCCTCACCTGCTTCTGTACAGCTCAAGAAGGACTTAATGAAGAAAATAGATGCCCTTTATGATTACCAGAGTTCTGAAAGTGATGAATTTAGAACAGACTCTGATGACTCTTCTGTTACCATTGCCAGGAAAAGAAAGGCAAGGAGCAAAGCTATGAAGAGAGTACCTCCTGCTAAAGTCAAAGACAACAATGATATTCCATACTACATTCTACATGACTGCCCTATCACTGAACACTGGATGCAGTACTCCAAGAATCAGCTGAAGGCAATGAAAATGAAAAGAAAATATGAAAAGGGTTCCTCTCAATTTCAACACTCTCATCCTCCTCCACCACCTCCTCCTGATGCAGGTGCAGGTGGAAGCTCTGCAGCTCAACCCCCAGCCAGAAGCCAGGCCCCCTATCAGCCTCATGTCAGATCTTACAATAGGGAAAGCCAATCCAGGCGTTCTCATTCTAGGAGAGGAGGATACAGAGGAAATCAAAGAGACCTCCAAGTCTACTCCAAAGGGTACTCCAGGCAACACCCATATTCTAGGGGAGGACAAATTTCAACTGATACAACATCTGGTCCTTTCCCTTATAAGCTGAAAGAAACTGTGTCTGTCAGGCATCCTCAAGACAATCCCTCTAACAGATATGAGCCACCTGTACCTTTTGAGGATCCTGAGAATAATCCAGCTGCTTGGACTGCCAGATTAAAGGAACTAGCTGCACTGGATCAGATTAAAAAGGCTAGAGAGCAAGGAATAGATTCATCCAACATTTCAACAATGTCTGAACAGAGACAGAAAGAGCTAGAGAGATATGCTTCAAGTAAATTCTTTGATTCTAACAGGTATATGGAATTACATCCTGAAGCTGTAGTTCCCAGGCCTAAAAAGCAAACATATTTAGGTGCAGCAGATGATACCAGATCAAACAAGGAAGCCCTCAATCCTAATAGAGAGATCAAACTTGTTAAGGGCAAAGAGAAGAAATGATATTGTAAGGTGACATTCTCTGTGATTTCTGATTTCTGATTATCTGGATACTATATATCTCTGTGGTTCTGCAATGTCTAGCTTGTTGTTTTTCTGTTTTGCTGTTTGTTGTTATTTAAATTTTTCCAAAGCTTGTAAATAGTAATCCTAACCCAAATATGGGGAGATTGTTGGAACACCCTATTACTAATTTGGGTCAGCATCACTATGTCTCTAGGAATCCCTGTTTGACCTCATGTATAGCTCAATAGGTCAATTAGAATTGAGTCTAAGGGTTAGAAGTCTAGGTTTGGAAGCTGCCCTCAAGACCAGGATTTTCTGTGTGGAGACTAAGTCATATCATCGAGCTCAGCACGACGATTCGTCGAACTCCGATCGACGATCGTCTAGCTCAACTTCGACAGATTGTCGAACTCCATTCGACGATCGCTGAGCTCAACTTCATTATATCGTCGAACTCAGTTCGACGATCGGTGAGCTCTGGTCGACGATTTTGACTCTGCTTTGGATTTCTATCTATGAGCTCAGTTCGACGATCTTTGAGCTCAGATCGACGATATTTTGCTGCTGTATATCTCCAGATCGCTGAGCTCAGCTCGACGATAGCAGAGCTCAGTTCGACGATTTCAGATAACTTCAAGGATGTTTCTAGATTCAAATTCAAATCAGTTAAGGAGTTATTCTGCAATTAATTCAGAGATTTCCTAGCCGTTTTCATTCATTTCTGGACCAAGTTTCAAGGAATATTTCTATGGACTTTCCTCCAGAAGAGATTTTGCAATTAAGGATGCAATTAATGCAGACCAACGGCTATTCTTCTCAGAGAATGTTTTTGTTCAGTACCAGAGAATAAAAAGATAGAATTTTGAATCTCACAGAGAGAATACAGATTACAGAGATAGACACACAGACAGACATTATAATCTTCAACAAAATATACTGTCTCAAGGATTCTCAAGAACACTCATCCAAGGAGATCAATCTTTTCAAAAATCTTCAGATCTCTTTAGTTCCAAAGTGTTCAAGGCCAACATATTTCAAGACTCCAGACATTCAACATTTCAGTCATTGCTGAAATCATCTATTGCTGGAGTTCAATCTTTGAAGGCCTATCACCCTCAGCAAAGCTTCTTTTCCTGAAGATCTCAAGGATTCAGGGGGAGCTTTGACATCAACAATCCACATAGTCTTCTCAGTTGTTTGAGAAAGAGAAGACTTCCATCACTCTCTCACCCCCTCTCTGTAAAGGGTTTCTCAAACTCCCTTCAAAAGTTTGAGCTTGGTTTTTGAGCACCTTGTCAAAAGCTCATTGGTGGCAAGACACCTGATCAAAAAATCTGCTTTGGTTTTTGAGCACCTTATCAAAAGCTCATTGTTGCCCAGGACACCTGATCAACTCATCCTGCAGTGGATTCCTACCTAGGGTGGTAGAAGAGTGGATGTACCCAAGTTTATGGGAACCACTATATTTCCTTGTGTCTTCTGGGTTTGCTTATCTTTATTTTTGTTTCTGGCCTTGATTTTTCTGTAATTAGTTTTTGATTAACTTAGTTCTGTGATTAGATTTATTATTGCTTCCCTGCTCACTCTTATTATAACAATTGTTGTAAAAAGTTTCAAAGCACCATATACTCTATTCACCCCCTCTAGAGTATATCAGATCTAACTGCACTTTCATTTTATAACGCGTTTTCTTTGCTATTTATTCTACCTAGGGCAGTTCTACTTGTTGGACAATTGAGAACGGGAATTTAGTTTAAACAATTTAAAACATCTTAGCTTACCTGTGATGACCCGTTCTGGATTTCGAGGCTGTGCCAAATCCAAGGCATATGCCTGCTCCCTTTCCTGTCTTCGGTCTCCTCCCTGGTAACCACGTCCTCGGCCGCATCCTCGGCCTCCGAAATGCTGGGCAGGTGGGCCACCCTGTGGTGCTGGAGGTGGTGCCCCCCTCATGGGGCAGTTTCTCCGGAGGTGTCCCACCTGATGATAATGGAAGCACTCCGGCGGGGGATACGCCATACCCCCGGGTCTCAGCATCTCTTGTATCCGAAGAGGTTGAGGGGCCAAAACCACCTGCTCTCTCGGCTCCTGCCTCACCTCCTGACGAGGCTGCTCCTCTGTCCTTCTCTCATCTGGTATGGTGCCTCGCCGCTGATAATTTCGGGCCCTCTAGCCCGGATCCTCCGCTTGCCGCTTCCGGCCCCGAGTGGTGTGGGCCTCAATCCTCTTTGCCATCTCCAAAATCTGGGAGATAGGCCCATCAGATACAAACAGCAAGGCCTCCCTCAACTCCTCTTTTAGGACCCTATAGAATCTCTTGACGTATCCTGCTTCATCCAGCTGGTAAGAACCCGCATATCGGGCCAAATGGTCGAACTCTCGGTGGTACTCCACCACCGTCCTGGTGCCCTGCCTCAGCTGCAAGAATCGCTCCTCCAACTCGTCCCTGGCCGACTGCGGAACAAAGTGCTCCAGCAGCGTGGCCCTGAATTCCTCCCAAGTAATTTCTGCAATCTCCCTATCGGCAAACGTCGTGTCCAACAGCGTCTTCCACCACCTCTTGGTATGGGACTCCAAGCAAGATACCACCAAGGCCACCCTCTCCTCCCAAGGGCATCGTATCCCAGTCAACATCTCGTACATAACATCCAGCCACTCCTTTGTCCGCACTGCCGACTCTGTCCCCAAGTATGACGGGGGAGAGAGTCCTCGGAAGGTGCTCATCCAGTTGGCCCCTGGGTTTGGCTGCTGGGCCGGAGCCTGCTGAGCCCGGAAGGCCTCCAAGATAGCTGTAAGGGTTTGCCCGATATCTGACTGAAGGAAAGGTGTGGGGACCATGGGAGGTGGTGCAATGTCTGGAGTCTGCTGAGCTCCACCTTGTGGGGTGGGCTGAGCTGGGGGCTGCAAAACGAACTACATTAGTAGGTAATCGACTCAATACCTAATAAAACTAGATAATTTACATGTGATCCCCCATATGGGCACACCACTGCTTCCGTACTTAGTTTGTCCCCAAACTAAACTCGCGCGGGGGTGACCCAGGGTTGTGGACTGCTACTTTTCGATCGAGGTCTGCTCTGATACCACTTGTAAGACACCCCCCCACCGTTTTTTTCCTATCGTCACCGGGGTCTTAGGCCCAGAACCGCCGTTTTGCGGTGACTCCTTCACGCCCTAAAGGGTCATCACCACAAAGCGCCGATTCTGCCGGCCGATTTCGATCACAGAAAAGTAGCATAAAGAAGTAAATGGAAACTTGCAGTCCACAGAAAATCACATAACAGTAAATAAGTCTCCACGAAGGGAGTGTCCACAGAATAAAACATCAGAGTAGCAAAATACGGGCTTATGCCCGGTACATCATATCCTCACTACAAAATCACTCATGCGGAAGCAAAAGCAGAAAAACTACTCAAGGTCGAGACTCACGGTCCCGGCTATATGAACTCCGGAGCTAGACTGCCCACCTCCAAGCGCACCGGTCTCTGGGGCTGCTCCTCCATGCTGGTCTCCACGATCCCCTAAATGATGCGGTTCGAAAACCGTTAGTCTAAAAGACTAAGTCCTATCATCCCCCGACCCTTCCCCCACGGCCCCTGGGCACCGAGCGGAGAGGAAGAAAGGGGAGGACTTGAAGGTGGAGAAAATCAAAAGCAGATGGCAGCGGACCTATACTAGCAAATTTTATAGCATGTATAGACAATAAGCTGAAATATGAAAAGTAACCTTCACTTATGTGAGAACACATAAGCCAAGGGGTCTTCTGCAAGGCTCCCATCGTATAAAAAGTCCCATACCAATTTATACGTTGGGGTGTCGGTTATCACACAGCATTAAATATATATGTCAAAATTAACCTTAATTTATAAACTTGCCCACACAAGCTTATAGACCAAGGGGTCGTTTTGCAGGTTCTAAAGTATAAGCGTCTCATTCCACTTATACTTTAGGTGTCAGGGTTAAATGAATCGATTATGCTATGACATGCAAGTGGGTATGATGGATCATGCAAGTGCAACACACACACCCGACTCTGTGCACACAGACCTTTAGTTCCCCCTTTCTGGAGCCGTAACCTCCCAGGATACCTCCGTAGTGGCAGACGGAAGCGGTGGGTTGGGCCTCGCCCACCTCTAAACCAGTAAAGCACTACCGGTCAGACCTATCATACGCCTCAACGCTTGGTGCATGAAGCAGACTCCTGCGTACTCTTGCTGGCTGGCGCACCGGACTTCGGTTGCCGAAGTGCTAACCACACTTGCCGAGTCAACGTATTGGCGTCGGTGCATCGACCCTCCAATACCAAAGACCCACCACCTTAATTTCCTTTCCTTTTATGCACATGCAAATTTAGCGTAATCAAAACCCGAGCCGAAGCTCCCCGGACCAACACGTCCGTCACAAACAATCGAGCCGAAGCTCCCCGGACCCAAAGTCCATCTTTTAACCATCCGAGCCAAAGCTCCCAGCTAACTTCTGGTGCCAACAGTGTTTGTGAAATGTGCAACCCTAATTACTAAGTTACTCTTTTCAGCTTGTTAAAACAGTTTACGTTAACCCAGGACTGCCCCCGGTATTCCCTGTGAAGGGCTCTTAAGGGGCACTAGGAACTATGTTGGGATTACGCCCAGCGTTCCCTTTCGCAAGGTACTTATTTTGTTATTGGTTAATTTCCTTACCCATTCCTTCCTCATGTTACGATAGGCTAATCCTAGGGTGATTTGACTCCACTCACCTCGGGGAGGACGATCTTTCGTCGGACCCGAGCGCCTCTAAACCCTAGACAAAGTAACACCCTACTCACTTATCTTCCAAGATGCACCTAATTCTATTTATCCTTCCAGCAAACCAATCAAGACCCATCACATGTGCTCTAATTCATGTCCCAAATGATTTCCTGCAGTTTTACTAAATGCAGACCACTTAAGCTATATAACCCGTAAAAAGGGAAGTATGCCATATGATCACTCAATGCTCATGTAATAATTATTAGAGGTCTATATGGGCATATGTAGTCTGAATCCACAATCTTCTATTTTTATAATTTAAATGCTAATTTATTTATTTATTTTAAAAGCCAAAAGCTCCAAGGTTGAACAGTAAGTACAAGATTTAAGCAAGATAAAGCTCCACTAAAATTATGATAAATGCAAGATGGGTAATAATCTAAAAATCCAGAATCTCCAAATTTTCCAGCAAGATTTTATCCCTTAAATTTTATTTCCAATTTATTCCAAAATAAATCATTAAAAGGGGATGCACAATACAAATACTTCCAAAAAATCAGAGAAAATTCCAGGATGATTGTAAGGGCACATAAAACCTCTATGTAAACTTTCATAATTTGTTTGAAAGAATTATTCCCCAAATTAATTAAATATCCTATTCTCAAAAATGTGGCCTTGTAAAGAAAGTTCTGAAAACATACCTCTAAAAATTATAAATAAATTTCTACAAGTACTTTTTGGCCTAAATACCTCAAAACCTAAGCCTCATGATTTTTAAACGGATATATCATCAATAATGAATTTTCTTTACCAAAGCCCCTTCCTGAATTTAATGAAGGAAGTACCACATAAAATTAATTAAGAATTGTGATAAAATTCAGAGATGTTCAACTAGCCCTATAATAACATCTGACTAAGTTTCATCATATTTTAAAGCACATAACATCCTTAATAAAATCAAACATCATTTTGGGCCTTTTGGTAATTAACAAATGAAGTACCAAGAATAAAATCCATAAAATTCTACAAAATTTACCAGAGGTTGTAGGTGTCCTAGAACCTATTCTAACCAATTTTAATAACAATTGGGGGAGGTTTAGTGGTTGAATCTTCAATTTTGTGCTCCTATCCTAAAATTAGGGTTAGGGTTTTGAGGTGTCTACCATGCACCAATTCTTCTAAAGTTCCTACCAGAGATCTTAGGTTACATTACCCTAAATTCTACTGGGTTTCCAAGGCCATGCAAGGGCATTTTCCCCATGTCCTTCACAACCCCCAAAAGTCCTTCCTTAGGGTTTGAGGTTGAACCCTAGGGC
Source organism: Platanthera guangdongensis (assembly GCA_039583875.1). Taxonomy (NCBI): domain Eukaryota; kingdom Viridiplantae; phylum Streptophyta; class Magnoliopsida; order Asparagales; family Orchidaceae; genus Platanthera; species Platanthera guangdongensis. Next base: position 171,424,445 of record CM077152.1, read on the forward strand.
AAATCAAGCCTAAGTCATCCCATTTTCCATACGAGGGTGACATTAGCCTTGCCAAGTCAGTGTCCAAAACCTCTGCCTCTGTTGAGGGGAGGAGACCACCCTAAGTCCATAGTGCACTTGTGGTCAAAAATACCCTCTTAGGGCCAAACTAGGGTTTGGTGATTCCCTACCCAAAACATATCACAATGTGCTCATATTTTGTACAGAACTAGGTCTTGATTCCAGCGACCACTCACCAAAATTTGGGAGGGTTTGGAGATGTTTACGACACCTATTTAATTTATTTATGGATTATTAAATTTTAATAAAAACTATAGAAATAGTTTCTCCAAAAATTCCCATTTTTGGACAGGCCCTAGGTATAGATAAGAATGATCCTCTGTCCAAATTTCAGCCAATTTGGACAAGGTATGAAGGGTGGGCATCCATTTGAATCTCAGGACAGCCCTAGGTACAGGTCCCACCAAAATGGGTGCCCTGGTCCCATCAGAGGGCCAAAGTGGTCGAACTCAATTGTGAATTAAAGTAGACTCATAGGGCTACAACGTTCATATTGAACGTTTTCCCACCAGGTGGCCCTAAGTATTTTTAATAATTAATGCAAAACAGCCCAGAAAACAGGACAGAAAATTCAGAAATCAAAACTAAATAAAAGAAATGATGCTGCACGGATCTTAAAGCAAATCGTGGGGCTCCTGGTCATCTTCTTCCTCCAGCCAAGGTCCATGATTGGCCGAACCTGGAGCTTATTCCAAGAGCATTTCCCGGCCACACGGCCACCTCCCTGGCCGGCCACCACCGCCACCACCTTCGTTGAGGTGGGGGCTATCGCTGGGCGGCGGCACGGCCGTCGGAGGGGTGGTTTCCGGCGAACCCGACCACCTTTTTTTTTTGGAAAAACCATGAAAATGAAAACTTGGATCGGCTCAATTGAGTCTGATTCTTGTCCTAAACGATTCCTAAGATCTACCCACGGAAGAAGGAGTAGAGGAGGACCTTTAACCGAGCTTCTCGTCGAGTATGGTGGTGGTGCGCCATGGCCGGTGGTGGAGCTTTCCGATGCTTTCAACTTCACTACCAAACCGCCCGGTTTCTTTAGGTGAAGGGTGTAAACGATATCTCTTGGCCCAGGGAAGCTTTTAAAAGCATCAAATGGGTTGGGGGAGAGGGAGGGTCATGACTTCAAATCCATTAATGGTCATGAATTGGAATTTCGGTTTTGGAGAAAATCCATGGAAATTTACCTCCCCTTTGTCCCAATTCGTTTGGAAACTCCTCAAAACTGATAGGGGAGATGAATACTAATTAATTGGTGAAGAATGGAGGGGTGATTCACCTTCCCCACCATGAATGGCCTTCTCTTTCTTCTTTCTCTCTCTTCCCTATTGGAGGAATTAAATTCAGCCACCTTGGGTGGCTGGCCATGGCTATTAAACTCCTTAAAACTGATGAGGGGGAATGTATTCAGCCTTTGGAATCAATTGGAGAGGCCCGCGATCTCCCTTGGCCATGAATGGCCTCTTTTCTCACTTTCTCTCTCCTCCATTAAAGAGAAAAATGGAGCTTTCTCTCTCCTACTCACCATGGCCGAATTTTGATCTCTACTCCAGCCTATTGGCAGCCCACTAACTTATATTAATAATAAAATGAGGTTAGCACAAGTGGGGGAAATGGGTTTGAGCTTGGGTTAGCGCATTTAGGCTAATTTGACCTAACACTAGAATAGAGTTGACCTTGGTCAACATGACCATTTGAGTTGACCCCAATGGGTCCTTGGTGACCCATTGGACTCCCTTAAGGTCTAGGAAGACTTGAATAGTGTTGGTTGGGCATCGTGGGGGTCACATACCCCTTGGTAAGGGCACTTTGACCATTTTAGGGCTAGAGTTGACTTGGGTCAACATAACCATTTGGGTTGATCCCATTGGGTCCTTGGTGACCCATTGGCTTCCCCTAAGGTCTAGGTAGGGTTATGTAGGGTTATCTTGCACTTTGGAGGTCACATACCCTTGGTAAGGGTACTTTGACCAGATTAGGGGCTTGAGTTGACTTGGGTCAACCTGGCCTCTAGGGCTGACCCCAATGTGTCCTTAGTGACCCATTGACCTCACTTTAGGGTTGGGAGGGCATAGGTGCGGTCATCTAGGCTGGGAGTAGGTCAATTGGCCCTAAGTAGGCTAGTTTGACCCATTTAGGACTAGGGTTGACCTTGGTCAACTAATCCTCTTTGGTTGACCCCAATAGGGTCCTTATGGCTCTAATGGGCCTCCCAAGGTATTAGGTTGTGTTGTGGTAGGATCTTGGGGTCAAGGTGTAGCCCCATGGTCATCCTAAACTATTGTTTAGAATTCTACTATATGCAGAACATGATGATTTCCAACCTCATGCCTCCTATCTCTTGGCCTATTTCTGGCTTCCTAGGGTTTGTCATGACCTAGTTATAGACAAAACCACTCCTAGGGGTCTAGTTGGAAATGTGATGTTACACTCTAAGTTCGCCGAGTGGGACCGAAGGCTTTGAGATATACAGTGATGCTTCGTGCAGTGGATTGGGTTGTGTTCTACTGCAGCATGGAAGTGTGATAGCTTATGGCTTGCATCAACTGAAGGTTCATGAGAGAAATTATCCGGTCCATGACTTGGAGTTAGCGGCTGTGATATTTACCCTGAAGCTGTGGACGCATTACCTGTATGGGGTGAAGGTCGATATCTATACCGACCACAAGAGCCTGAAGTACTTGTTGGATCAAAACAATCTAAACATGCGGCAGCGGAGATGGATGGAGTTCCTAGGGGACTACACATTCAAGATTCATTATGTGCCTGGGAAAGGCAATACGGTTGCAGATGCGTTGAGTCGCAGGGCCCCTACGCAAGCCAACTGTTTGTCGGTTCATGACGAGCGTTTGGTTCGGGAGTTGGAGGCATTAGAGATCTCTTGTGTTGACAAGCAGACAAGTACCAAATCACAATTGAACTGGACAGAAGATCAGTATGACCTGGCTGATCGGATTCGGCAGGCTCTGGATCTGGATAGTAACATGAAGCAAATTATGGTTGAGGCTTTGGATATTTCAAATTCCCAATTTGATGTTGTGGATGGATTGTTGTGGAAGGACAGTCGTCTGTGCATCCCAAATGTGGATAAACTGCGGGTGGAATTAATGTACGAGGCTCATGATACCAAGTACTCGATTCACCCAGGGAGAATAAAGATGCACCGTGATATGAAGAAGTTGTTCTGGTGGCCAGGCCTTAAGAAGGATGTGAAACGTTATGTGGCGAAGTGTCAAACATGTGCCTTAGTGAAGGCGGAGTGCCAGAAGCCTGGAGGTTTCTTGAAGTCCTTGCCTATCCCGGAGTGGAAGTTCGACGATATTATAATGGACTTTGTGCTTGGGTTGCCAAAGTCGTAGAAGGGAAACGACGCCATCTGGGTGATCGTAGATCGATTGACGAAAGTGTCGCACTTCATTCCAAATAGGAAGGATGATTCGGTGGAGAAATTGGCAATACTCTATGTTGATAACATTGTTCAACTTTACGGTGCGCCCCGCAGCATCGTGAGTGACCGAGATGGGTGGTTCACGTCCAATGACTGGAGGTTTGTGCAACAAATGTTGGGAACCAAGATGAGTTTCAGCACGGCCTTTCATCCGCAGACGGATTGTCAAACCGAGAGAGTCAATAGGATGATGGAAGACATGCTTCCCATGTGCGTCTTGGATTTTGGGAAGCAGTGGGAAGATCACTTGTACTTGGTGGATTTTCCTTATAACAATACCTACCAAGTGAGCATTCAAATGGTGCCCTTCGAGGCCCTTTATGGTAGGAGATGTAGCACGCCATTTTCATGTTTCGAAACGGGTGAGTCGAAGCTGTACAAGCGGCAAGAAGTGCAAAATGCAACCTCGTTGGTACGAACCATTCGAGAAAGATTGCTAATCACTCAGGACCGACAAGCTAAGTATTATAATGCCAAGCATCGTAATGTTGAGTTCGCTGTTTGCGACTGGGTGTATTTGAAGATTAAGTCGTTCAAGGGTGTCTCACGGGTATGGCGTTTGAAGAAGCTAAGCCCGAGGTACCTTGGACCGTTTGAAGTTCTCGAGCGGATTGGCGAAGAAGTTATCGATTAAAGCTATCAGTGGAACCGAGTGGTCTATACGACGTATTCCATATATCGGTGTTGCGGAAGGCAGTGCAAGAGCCTTCACAAGTGATTGTGGTCGATCAAGTACCAGTTGATAATGGGTTGATGACGAAGGTCAAGCCCGTTCGCTTTGAAGACTCGAAAGTCAAGCGACTGCGTAACAAGGACATCAGGATGGTCAAGGTCTGTTGGGACAACTGTGATCGAGAGGAGCTCTCATGGGAGCGAGAGCAGACCATGCATGAGGAGTACCCAAAGTTATTCCACTCAGGTACCAGTTAAGTTTTGTGTATCTTTTCCTTTTCTGTAATTTTGGGACGAAATTCTTTTAAGAGGGAGAGAATTGTAACGCCCCGAAACTCAAAAGTGGGATGGGCAGCGTTTAGAACCAAGTTTGGTGCTTGGTAGGGGTCACACAGCCTGGGACACGGGCGTGTCCAGGGCCGTTTCATGCTCGGGTTCGATGATCTTGCCGAGTGGTTGATGAAAATACAGTCGACGATCGTCGAGACAGCGAACATGGCCTGAGAGATGGGCGTGTCCCAGGCCGTGTCCTGCTCGGGCTATTAGCCGGGCTGTGTCGGGGGAGGAACATGGCCTGGAACCCAGGCGTGTTCGGGTTGACACAGGTGTGTCAAAATCGACACGGGCATGTCGAGAACCGTGTCCTCTTTGGGTTGTTTTTAGTCCTGTGTCGATTGAGAAACACGCCGCGCAACACGGGCGTGTACTGATTGACACGGGCGTGCCCAGTTTGGCACGGGCATGTCAAGTTTGACACGGGCGTGTTGAGAGCCCGTGTCCTGGTCGGGATGCGACGGTTTCGGCGTCGATTGAGGCACATGACCTTGGACACGGGCGTGTCACAAGCCGTGTTCGGCCCAAGAAATTGATTTTAAGAGCGAATCGTGGGCGTCTGTTTCCTTCTTTTGGGATCCAAGGACCTAGGGCTGTTCCTGCTGGGTTAAGCATGGGAATAGGGTTTGAAACCCTCATTCCACTTTAAGCTTTCTCTTTCTAAAGCTTTAGAGAGAGGGGAGAGCAATGAAGAAGGGGAAGGAGAGTTCCGGCCACTACTGGAGCTTCAGAGCCCCAAATCGCATGCCAAGTTCAGATCTACGGAGGAGAGGTCCGTCGCGGTGCTTTTCATCCGTCTAAATATTCATGGCGTCAAAGAGAAACTCAAGGATAACGATTCTCTTCTTGGACATATGAAGTCCTCTTTCCTTTTTGCATAGGAAGCTCGCTCTCGCGAGTATGCGGTGAGTGTGAGGTATTCCTTCGGGTAGACTTGAATAGTCCCCGTTGTTTTGCATGTAGAGTCCGGAATAAAAGTACGGACATAGGAATGCTGTGTGAAGCCTACTCGGACAAGTTGGTCTGGATCAGTGATGTTTCATTGCATGAATGGATGGAGAATACTCCGTGCCGATGGTTGTTTTTTGGGGTTTCTATGCGGTAGATTGCAACAAGGAACCATGGGAACTAACTCCAAGGTACACCCAGAAAACTGGGCAGAAGCGTGATTCTGCCATCTTGGTGGACTGGGAGCCAACTTGCACATAACTCGGTTATGTAAAGTGTGTGGTCGATTTGGGACTTGGGGAAGCTTGACCCGCGCATATGGCTTAAATTAACGTTGCGGTGTGAGCAACGGGTTAGGCGGAACCGTACCCGCTCTATGTCATTCGGTACAAGCGACCTAAAGTACGTGGGACTTGCCGTTGGCATAGATGGAGGGTCTTAGGCTTAAGCCAGAAAGACTAAAATGCTCACGAGATTTGCCATCCAAGGGGCAGTGATGAGACCACGGATTTGACCGGGTTCACCGAGAATGTTCCCTGATAGCACGGGGTGTGTGGCGTGCGTGCCTACGCGTGTGATGAAGTGAAATTTCACTACTGTTTGTCTATGCTAATAAAGTGCAGGGAAGGAGAATTGCCGCCCTAAGTAAAAGGGCGGGGTCGTTATAATTTGGTCAGCTTTAACTAACCGTTGTTTTTGTTTTCCACCGTTGCGGTGGATTGTTGCTTACAGGTGCTGCGGAGCCTAGTGGCAAATAGCGGGTAAAAGTCTTTGTTGCTGAGCCGGCCCTCGAAGGCCCTTGTGAATGTTTACTTTTATTCTCATGTGTGACCGGCCTGCGTGCCGATGTTTGGAAGACACTATTTGTTAAGTAAACTCTTGTAAGGCCATAAGGCCAAATACTTCGTGTATTTGTACGTTCATTCCTTTTGGGTTATTATTTTAGTGTACATTCATACTGTAGCTTGGTTCTTACTTCGCAACTTTTAAAATGCTTCCGCTAGAATCTGCTCTGTGTAAGACGTTTATTATTGGAAGGGTGGTTTCATTGCGTAACCCTTCTGTCTGTCTATGGTATATGGCTTCGGGCCCCGGCCGGACCTACTGCTATATGATATGTGACGGATAGGGGGTGTTATAGTTGGTCGTTGGAAAATCGTGTCATTTACCCGTAAAATTAGAACACCGTGCTTTTTGGGCCTTAAGGTTTTTAAATTTCAATACCCATTCTGTCAGCGACCTTAGAAAATTTCAACTTAATGAGCTCGACGAGTGACGCTCTTACACTTACGAAAATAACAAATTTTATAAAAAGCGGACAAAACGTTTTCACGACACGCACTTAAGGCTCCCAAAATGCTTCAAGACGGGTGACCAAGTTCTTTTATATAATTCACGTTTACGTTTATTTTCGGGCAAGTTAAAATCACGATGATCTGGGCCGTTTACTATTAAAGAAGTTTTTCCGTATGGCACTGTTTTAATTTCACATCCTGATAAGGGTAAGTTCAAAGTGAATGGGCAACGTCTTAAACTTTATTTCTGTGGTGATGATGTCATTCCGAACAATGTAAATTTTATTCTGCATGAACTCTAACTAGCTTAAGACTCTTTATTTTTGTTAAAAACTTTGATTATTATTTTGGACATTATTATTTTGGACAATATTATTTTGTTGTGTCGAGCTCAAATGACATTTTAAACAAAGGACGCTCTTGGGAGGCAGCCCAAGTTATTTTTCTATTTTTTTTATTTTACACTTTTTGCCCTGGATGGCTCCGACAAGCTGAAGTTTCTGCAATCGCCTGCTCCAACGCTGTTGAATCCATCACGAAGTACAAAGAAGACATTTCACGACGATCCAAAGTGCAAGCATGGAGGATCGGCATCACGCAGCCTTCCGTGACTCGCAAATCCGGGGAAGTACCTGTTTTTCAATTCTATACTTATATTTATGTTTTAGTTTTTCTCTCTCTCCTTCCCCTCCTTTCTCTATTGAGGACAATGTCCATTTTAATCCTGGGGAGGATTTCCTTCTTCTCTTGTCTTTATTTTGTTTCCTTTAAAAAAATCAAAATAAAAAAAAATATATATATCTTAAAAATACAAAAAAAATTGAATATCTTAAAAATCCAAATATGAGAATATTTCAAAATAAAATATATATATATATATGTTATTTGTTTAGTTTAAACCGATTTTTGTATTTCAATAGTACCCCTTGTTTTTGTTTTCTTTTTCTCAATATTCCTTATAACGACTTAGCTAATTATAATATTTCTAATCAATCTTTCTAATTATGTTTCACAAGTAAAATGTTGGCCTCGCTGTGTTTCTAATTCGCGGTAGCATGTTAATGTGAAACGTTTTTCTAAAACTCGCATTTTTATTTTGGTTTTTCGTTCTTTATTCTCTATACTTTCTTAAAAATATTTCATCCGCTATTTTACTTTCATTTGTGGATAATTTCAATAATGTTAACTTTTGATTAGCCTAGTAGATGTGAACGATCCAAGGCGTCTATTATTTTTATTTTCAAGATAATTTCATTAGTCTTTTTTTATTGTCTAGGACGTGCTTTATGAAATTTTTCAAAACTAATGCTTTAGATAAATTTTAGAAGCATGAAAATGAATTAGGCCGTTTTTGTTTTCGTTTGAGCCTTCTTGCCAACCTAAATTTTTTTCCCTAGTTAGCCGCTTTTGAGCCTTTTTCCTATTCCATTTGACAGCTTTAGTTATCATTTCATTTTCACCAAAGCTAAAATGTTCCAACCTATCGACCGTGCTTACGGATTTTTCTGTGGGGCTCAAGAATATTAAATTTTAATTTAATTTAATTCCCTCGTTAAGCCGGAAGCAACAGTGTCGTGGACTGAGTTTCCAACGGACAGAGAATGCTACAGATTATATATGAAAATTTTGATTTTTAATTTACAAATTTTTTGTTTATTTTTAATCACAAATTTTTGAGAATAGAAATCATGGATTTCTTACAAATTTTTTTGGATCTTTATTATACATAAAATAATAAAGATCCATAATATTGGGTCGGAAATGGGGCTTTGTTAAAATTTGCCCGCATATGGAGCTTTTGTTTTTTTCTAGATTGAGCTGGCGGTCGCCGGCGGTTCCAATACCAGGAAGGTCAAATAGTAGACCAGACGAACAAGATCTCGCTTGCACGATTCAGTTTTCCTTGTGTCGACAGCCTCAATATCGACCGTGCTTACGGCTTTTGCGATTTGATTGGAGAATTTTTTTAAAAAATGTATGAAGACAAAGTATTTATGTCCTCTGTTTCAATAAGAAGAAAGAATCAAAAGGAAAAGAAAATGAAAAAGAAAAAGGAAGAAAATATTTTATTTATTATGAAAATTTTTGAAACTCTTTATTTTGGTTTAGTGTGATTTTAAGCCTTCATGTTTATCTTTGAATTACATTCATAATTATATGCCTAAACCAAAAGTTTCAGTCCTAATAAGTCCTTTTGATACATGCTTTTGATTTTTATTTATTACCTAAGTAAAGAAGAAAAATAAAATAGTATAGTTTTGGATTTAAATTTAGATTTTTGTTATTTGATTGATATAGTTATAATGTGTTTCTTGGATCTAATAACAACTCAATGCGTTTTTTCATTTTGTTGATTTGCTTAACTTTATTTAAAGAATTTTGTTAAAACTTTGGATGATCTATTTTCGTTAGTAAAGTTTATAAATTGTTAAATCATGTTTAAGTAATTGTTTTAAGTTTACGTTTAACCTTCTTCCTACTTAGAATTTTGCATGGTACTTGTGTTAGCTTTGTTAGAAATTTTCCTTATTAGTTACTTTTATGATAGCTAGTTTTTATATTTTTGCTTGAGCACAAGCAAAGCTTAAGCTTGCGAGAGTTTGATAATATATTTTGTAGTTTAAACTACTAGGGTAATTATTAGTGTTTAATATAGAAATCATGTTTGTAAAGTTTTATTTTAACCTCGTCTTGTATATATTTTAATACCACTAATGTTTTCTCTTCTTTTTGTAGATTTTCTCAGTTTTCGGCCAAAATGACCCGACACGGCCCCCTGACACGCCATCCCTGGGCGTGTCACCGGCAGCCTGATCCGGAGGAAGATTGCTGCCAGAAGCCATTTCATCGTTCTCAGAAGATTTCGTCGAGCGCATTTCGTCGAGCTCATTTCGTCAAGTGCAGCCTGTTTGTCGATCTCAGCTTAATTCGTCGATCTCCCCCTACTTTTTGCGTTCGACGAACTCCTCTAATTTTGTCGAGATCTCCCTCCTTCTCCACTGATTTCATCGAGCCCACTCCTCCAATTTCGTCGCTCGCCCCTTCTTTCTGCATTCGACGAATGTCTCCAATTTTGTCGAACTCGCCTTCTGTCAAGATTTCATCGAACTCGCCTTCTGTCAAGAATTCGTCGAATGCAGCCTTTCGTCGAGCTCATTTCGTCATGCGCATTTCATCGAGCTCAGCCAGTTCATCAAGCTCTGCTTAATTCGTCGACCCAGCCTTCTTTCTGCGTTCGACGAACATCTTCAGATTCGTCGAACTCGCCTTCTGTCCTGATTTCGTCGAGCTCAAATCTTCTAACTCAACCTTCAGCCATTTTGTCGATCTCTCTTTCTGCATTTGATGATCTTCGATCTCCCCCTTCTTTCTTCATTCGATGATCGTCAATCTCCCTCCTTCTTACTTCGTTCGACGTTCGTCGAACTCACTTTCTGCGTCCTCCAATTTCGTCGAGCTCTCCCTCCTTCTCCTCTGATTTCGTCGAGCCGCCCCCTCCAGTTCGTCGAGCTCACCTATTGTTTAGGATGTGTCCCGCCTTTTTCACAAAAGCCTGCTGCCGCCATAGATGCACGTCAACTCGTACCATGTCAATCATCATTTCCCGCCAGAACTCGTACCAAGGCCGGACCCCGTACCTGTCACGCCCATCTGACACGCCCTCCCCGGGCGTGACATGGGGGTGTGACCAACCCGTGAAAATCTATAAATGGAGCCCCGACCATTGAGAAATGGAGGTAGAATTTTTGGGAGAGGGGAAGTGCTGCCATTTTCATTTCTCCCTTAGTGTTCTTCCCCTCTCTTGTTTTTATTTTAATTTCACTGTTTGCATTTTTATTTCAGTTTTCTGTGATAGCTTAGTGTAATTTCAGTTCAGTTTTAGTGCTTGCTTAAGTTTTCATTTCTTGCAATTGTAATTTTTTATATTTCAAGTGTAGCTCTCTGTTTGATTTAATATAAGATCTGTTTAATTTTTCATGTCTCTATTTTTGTTTCCATGCACTTCAACTCATCTCTCTCAATCCACATCACCATGACTAACTAATCCTCCTTCTACTCGATCTTGATGATCCAAGATATATTATCGATGTATATTTTCCGTCTTTGTTTCCACTCTTAGTTAGCTGAGAGGCTCGTAGTTTGGAGTGAACGCTAAAGAGTAAAGAGAGTTACACGCACCCCTCGAGAGAGGCAGACGTTAAATCTAGCGGATTGGAGTGAAATCCAATAGTGGGGTTCACAGTGTAAAGCGAGCTTTAGGCCTCCGATTTGGACGAGAGTTTGGTCGGACCTTCCTAAACTCAGGTGGGCACGACTTCGAGAGAAGCATGTTCATGCTTTTGGAACCTCCACGATCAAGGTCCTTTGCCTTATTAAGTTTAAGTTTATTATCACATGTTTTTGATCAACTTTAGTCGAGGTGATTCTCAATCGAGTACTTTTCTTTATCATTGTTCAACCCCACATTGTAATCGCTTTTAGTAGTTCTCTATTTAACTGCAAGTAGTTCTCTTTTTAGCGCAATATTTCTTTTCTTAATCGCATTTAGCTTTCTCTTAAACTATAAAACAATCTCTAGATAAGATAATAGTCTTCGTGTGAGTAAGATTACTCACCAGTTCCATGATTTTAATACGACACTTGTGTCCCCTAGCTACAATTCGATAGGTATACTTGTCTCGTTGGATTGCTAGTTCGGTTTTTATTCTCTTTGCGAATATTTTTCCACCAGCACTCAACGAAGTAATATCTATACGCTGAGATAATGCCAATGTATTAACTAATAAAGTGGGTGTCACACAAAAACTCAGACTAGGACTACCAGTTTCACGTCCTAAAAAGTCATCCAGTGTGGGCAAATGAATAGGAGGAAGGGTTGGAAAAATAAAACCCGGAATAACATCCAAATCAATATAATTTTCACACAGCAGTGATATCATCAAAAACTCTCAGCCGGGTGTACAAAATAATCGTCCAAAATTACCGTTCCCTCAGATGGTAAATCATCCACAATATCACTAGGGTCATCATCACTCTCAGACTCCTCAGATAACTCAGATACAATCTCAGTGGGTGTAATCATAGGCTCTCTCGCGACGGGGATTGTATCTTGGAGAGGGCACTCAATACTAGGGTGATCAGACACAACGCTAGTAGGGCACGTAATAGGCAACATAATACTCTCACAAATTAGAATGTAATCATCCCATACTTCCTCTTCTAAATCACTAGGTATTCCTTCAATTTTTGACTCATCAGAATCGTCGGGCACTAACGTACATGTCAGAATACTCTCACCTACGGGGTCATACTCAGAATCAAGAGATACTACATCTAAATCTAAATCATCATTAATTTCAATCACAATCTTAGGAGGCTCAGTCATCGAGGCTAATAGAGGCAACACCATAGTAGTGACATTTTGGGATTCCAAGACATAAGACCTATTAGGAATGGTTTCCCTAAAAGTGGGTTGTGGTCCTACGACAGAGTCTCCATTCTGAAACGAACGATTCTTATTCTTATGAACGTTGTGCTTCTCAATATCCAATGCAGCATTAAAAGTTGTGTTTAGGTCGGTGTGACCATAACGCAGTAATTTACCCTGGATGTAGGGGTTTAACCCCTTACGAAACCTAGAGATGCTGAGCTCTGGCATCTCGTTCACACCACACCTAACCAACATATCATTAAGAAGACTCATATACTCAGAGAATGACTTATTCTCAGGGTAACCAAATCATCTAACATCTGCGTTCGATGGTACATAGAGACATATTGTTCTATTTGTATGGCCTTCATGTCTAACCAACCAATAAGTAATTTACCATTCTCGTCTCTCAAACGTTGTTCCTCATTCAACCAGAATATCTTAGCTCTACCTAACAACTTTATTCTCGCAACTCGCACCATATCCGCGTTAGTCGATTTATACCACTCAAAGTAGCACTATATGTCCTTAACCCAGTCTAGAAAAACTTGGGGACACCCTAAACCATCATAAGTACGTGCCTCAATTGTAGTTGGAGGATAAGCGTGGGGACGGTTGGTATTACTATGGTATGAAGGCAAGACTGGGGTGTGTTTACCCATGGATTTATCATACCAATAGTCTAAAAGGGAAACGCAAACATCATAGGCCATATAAGTGAGAACCTGAGAGAAAACTCGATTTGAGTCTTGTACACATGCAATGAAAATGAACCTGTCCCACTAAACTCTAGGAAAGACGGAATTGTTCCCGCTTAGTAACTAGGGTAATAAAATATTATTTTTTTGATTTTCTGGATGAAAATAACATGGAGATTATTAAAAAAAATTATTTTTTTGTAGGAAAATAAAAAATTTAGGTCGCTATTTACAAACCAAAAATTAAAAATTTATAATGACTTAATAAAAAATAAAATATTTTTTTTATTTCTTACTAATAAAATGATGGAGAATTTCCAGAATTTTATTTTTTTGAATTTTGAGAAAAGCTCAGAATTTTAGGTTGTTATTGAAAGACCAAAACTAAAAATTTTGTTTTATTATTTTGACATAGAGACATGCAAGTGCGTGTCAGCGAAATAATGAAAGGGGGAGGGTGCCAATTAGGAAATTGACGTGAACCTCTCTCTGATACCAAATTTATGTAGGCCCAATGTTTCTATGATGGAAACACTACGCGTTCTTAGGTTCGACAATTAAATTAAATACACAGCGAGCAATATCTATCTAAATTAATATTAACAATGACCAACCAATATAGCAATGCACAATGCAAAGGGACTGTTGGAACACCCTATTACTAATTTGGGTCAGGATCATTATGTCTCTAGGAATCAATGCTTGACCTCTTGTATAGCTCAATAGGTCAATTAGAATTGAGTCTAAGGGTTAGAGGTCTAGATTTGGAAGCTGCCCTGAAGACCAGGATTTTCTGTTTGGAGACTAAGTCATATCGTCGAGCTCAGCACGACGATTCGTCGAAACTCCGATCGACGATCGTCTAGCTCAACTTCGACAGATCGTCGAGCTCCATTCGACGATCGCTGAGCTCAACTTCATCATATCGTCGAACTCAGTTCGACGATCGGTGAGCTCAGGTTGACGATTTTGACTCTGCTTTGGATCTTTATCTCTGAGCTCAGTTCGACGATCTTTGAGCTCAGATAGACGATATTTTGCTGCTATATATTTCCAGATCGCTGAGCTCAGCTCGATGATAGAAGAGCTCAGTTCGATGATTTCAGATAACTTCAAGGATGGTTCTAGATTCAAATTCAAATCAGTTAAGGAGTTATTCTGCAATTAATTCTGGAGATTTCCTAGCCGTTTTCATTCATTTCTGGACCAAGTTTCAAGGAATATTTCTATGGACTTTCCTACAGAAGAGATTTTGCAATTAAGGATACAATTAATGCAGATCAACTGCTATTCTTCTCAGAGCGAATGTTTTTTCATTCAGTACCAGAGAATAAAAGAAGAATTCCTTTTTGAATCACCAGTAGAGATACACAGATTACAGACAGACATCAATAATCTTCAACAAAATCTTCTGTCTCAAAGAATTCTTAAGAACACTCATCTAAGGAGATCAATCTTTTCAGAAATCTTCAGATCTCTCTAGTTTTCAAGTGTTCAAGGCCAACATATTTCCAGACTCCAGACATTCAACATTTCAGCTATTGCTGAAATCATCTATTGCTGGAGTTCAATCTTTGAAGGCCTATCACCCTCAGCAAAGCTTTTCTTCCTGAATATCTCAAGGATTCAGGGGGAGCTTTGGCATCAACAATCCACATAGTCTTCTTAGTTGATCTGAGAAAGAGAAGACTTCCATCACTCTCTCACCCCCTCTCTGTAAAGGGTTTCTCAAACTCCCTTCAAAAGTTTGAGCTTGGTTTTTGAGCACCTTGTCAAAAGCTCATTGGTGGCAAGACACCTGATCAAAAAATCTGCTTTGGTTTTTGAGCACCTTATCAAAAGCTCATTGGTGCCCAAGATACCTGATCAACTCATCATGCAGTGGATTCCTACCTAGGGTGGTAGAAGAGTGTATGTACCCAAGTTTAGGGGAACCACTATATTTCCTTGTGTCTTCTGGTTTTGCTTGTTTTTATGTTTGTTTCTGGCCTTGATTTTTCTGTGATTAGCTTTTGTTTAACTTAGTTCTGTGATTAGATTTATTACTGCTTCCCTGCTCACTCTTTTTACAACAATTGTTGTAAAAAGTTTCAAAGCACCATATACTCTATTCACCCCCTCTAGAGTATATCAGATCTAGCTGCTCTTTCAATTCGTATCAGAGCCAGGTTGGTTAAACATACCATACCTGATTGGTTGTACAGGCTAACACCTGAACCCAAAGATCCCAAGTTAGATCTGCCTTCTTTTGTATTTTATTATTAGTTTTTGTTTTCACAAATCATGGCCCAAAACAAAGATTATGCTAGCACCAGACCTCCAGTGTGCAATCTATCCAAGTTTGCACTTTGGAAAGCAAGGATCAGACTGTACATGAATTCTATTGACGAAGATATTTTTAACTTTGTTTTGACAGTGTGTCCAAGACCCCCAGAGAACACAAGTACAAATACTATTCCACCTCCATCAGGAACAGATGCTGATATCAAGAGATGGAAGGTAGCTGATGCCAAGGCTATGAACATCTTGGCCCAGACAATGTCTGATGACATAGTTCAAAAGGTGGCTGAATGCAATTCAGCAAAGGAAATTTGGGACAAACTCTCAGAAATAGTCTCAGGCTCAGCTGATGAGAGAAAGGATAGGAGATCTCATCTCATCTCTCAATATGAGAATTTCAAGAAGGGAGAAACTGAGTCAGTGGGAGACATGTACAACAGGCTAAGTCTAATTGTTAGTGAACCCAGGACATTGGACAAAGAGATCTCTCTAACTGAACTCAATGACAAGATCCTAATGTGCTTCCCTAGCACTTGGGATTCAAGAATCTGGCAAATTAAAGATGCCAGAAGTCTGAATGAGATCACCACTGAAGCTCTATTGGGTAAGCTCAAATCTTATGAGCTACTCATCAAAAATAGAGAGGAAGAACAGAAGGGTGCCTCACCAGCCACAAGAAAAGAGAAGACCATAGCCTTCAAGGCAACTGAAGATCAGCCTAAAGACAAAGTCACAGGCAATGATGAACTGCTCAGTCTGTTGGCCAAAAGATTTTATAAGATGGCCAGAAAGGACTTTAGAAGGAGATCATACAAGGAACATGATAAGCCAAGGTATGACAAGTCCATTAATAATAATAATAAAGACATTATTTGCTTTGGTTGCAGGAAACCAGGGCACATAGTTCCTGACTGTCCAGAGAACAAGAACAAGGACAGAAGGGACAGGAAAGAAAGAAGAAAGGAGAAAGACTCTAAGAGGAATGGCAATGGCAAACCCTCATCAAGCAAAAACAAACATACAAGAAAGGGGTTTGTTGCTGAATCCTGGAGTGAGACTGAAGAAGAGTCAGAAGCATCATCCAGCTCCAGTGATGATGAAGATGATGCAGAAGAAAAAGAGTTCTGCATGATGGCAATCAATGCCTCACAGCATAATTCAGAAGAAGAGGAGTCAGAGTCAGACTCAGAGACTCAACCTGAAGAAGATCATGTAATTGGTTCTTTTGATTTTAGTTCAAAGGACTTTAAATCTGAATTTAAAGCACTGTGTTTAGACCTGCTAAAGTCTGAGAAAGAAATTATCTCTCTCAGAAATCAATTATCTGAACACAATACTTTAAAGTCAGAAAACCTCAAACTCTCTCAGGAGTTGGAGTGCTGTAGGGAACAGATAGCTTCACTGAAAAGTGAGCTCTCTGAGGCCAAGAAGCTTGAAGAATCCCTTAATGGGAGAAGCATCAAGCTGATGGACATCACAAGCACAGTGAACTCCAGATTCAATAGTACACTGGGCTTGGGTGCTTCATCCAGCCAACCCATAGTTCTGACAACTCCAATCAAATTCATTTCTGACAAAGGAAAGGGAGTTGTAGAGGTTGCTAGGAAAAATTCTGATCTGCCCCAGAAAACTAAGTCCCAGCAGAAATCGTCGAACGAAGATCGACGATCGCCGAATAAAGATCGACGATCGCCGAACGCAGCTCGACGATCTCAGCCAAAATCGTCGAACGCAGGTCGACGATCTCAAGTACCTGATCTCACCCATAGTCGACCGTCGAACGGAGCTCGACGATCTGACCCAAGATCGTCGAACGCAGCTCCAAGATCGGCGAATAGAGGTCAGAGCTCTGGAAAATTTTTCAAGGGAAAATCAAAATTGAATCCTAAGGGTCCTTCATCCCAAATCTTTAACCCTTATTCTGAATGGATTATACCTCCAAAGAGATATCATCCTGAAGGATATAAGAGTCAACCTGGGATGTCTTTCATTTCAGAATTTAAAGGTTATCAACCTAGGCCCAAGGTAAACTGGGTCAAAAACAAATGAATTGTCTTATGTGCAGGTGAAGACCTATCCAACATCTAACCAGCAATGGTATTTGGATAGTGGGTGCTCTAAGCACATGACAGGGAACAAGGACAACCTCACATCCTTCAGAGCCAAGCTTGGACCCAAAGTTATCTTCGGTGATTCAAACTTTGGACAGACTAAAGGATATGGTGCAGTCCAGATTGGATCAGTAACTTTCAAGAAGGTAGCTTATGTGGAAGTACTGAAGCACAACCTAATTAGCATCAGTCAGCTGTGTGATGAAGGCTACCAGGTGACCTTCAGCAAAGCCTTATGCAAAATCAAGTCATAGGACAACACAACTGTGTTGACAGGTAAAAGGAAAGGTAACATCTATCTAGTAGATTTTCTTTCAACTGATGTAGATATCTGCTTGTTCAATTCTGTCTGTAGACCAAATATCTTATGGCATAAGAGACTAGGACACCTAAACCTTAGAACTATTGCTAGGCTATCCAAGGACAACCTTGTTGGAGGACTACCTTCTGGCCCCTACAAGAAGGAAGGACTCTGCAGGGCTTGTCAATTAGGCAAGCAAACTAAAAACAGCTTTAAGTCACTTAATAAGAGTTATTCACCTACGATATTGTATCTCTTACACATGGATCTCTTTGGACCCATCACAGTACAAAGCCTAGGAGGGAAATCATACACTTTAGTAGTTGTAGATGACTTCTCTAGATTCACTTGGGCGTTCTTTCTAAGGAAGAAGTCTGATAACTTTAAGTGTCTGACAGAGTTTCTCAAATGTATACAGATTGAGTTCAATACTCACATTGCCCTGATCAGAAGTGATCATGGGACAGAGTTTGATTCTCTTCTTATTCAAGAGTTCTGTCAGAGTGAAGAGATCAGACATACTTTCCCAGCTCCTAGAACTCCTCAACAAAATGGGGTAGATGAAAGGAAAAATAGAACCCTTATTGAATCTGCCACTACATTGTTGTCAGATGCTCATCTACCCCTATCCTTTTGGGCAGAGGCAGTGAACACCTCCAACTATGTGCTGAATAGAAGTCTGATACATAAACTAAAGGGAAAGACTCCCTATGAATTACTCAAAGGGAAGAAACCTAAAGTTGATTATTTTAGAGTCTTTGGTTGCATTTGCTACATTCATAATAATGACAAGAAATATTTAGCAAAATTTCAAGCCAAAGCTGATGAAGGAGTGTTTTTGGGATACTTCATGATCAGCAAGGCTTATAGGGTCTATAATAAATCATCTTTAAAAATTGAGAAATCTGTTCACATTTCATTTGATGAATCTAACATGTCTTTCAAAGAGAAGATTTCTTCTACCATAGAACCCTTGCAGGAACATTCTCTAGTTGAAGACTTGAACAAATTACAGGTTACTCAAGAGGATGAAAGCAGTGAAGATGAAGGAAATGCTCAACACATTGAAGAACAACTTGAAGAGCCAGTTGTTGTACCACAAGAGGAAACAACAACACAGGTTGGTGAACAATCAACACCCCCTGTTGATTTAGTAACATCAAGAGACCATCCAATTTCCCAAATAATTGGAGAAATCTCAGCCGGTGTGCAAACCAGAAATCAGGTCAACCAAAACCTGTTGCACACCTGCTTCCTATCTCAAATTGAACCTTAGTCCATTCAAGATGCAGAGCAAGATCCACACTGGATCATTGCAATGCAAGAAGAGTTGCATCAATTTGAGAGGAACAAAGTATGGGAACTAGTGCCAAAGCCTAAGGATCATTCCATTGTTGGAACAAAATGGGTATTCAGAAACAAATTGGATGATCAAGGAGTAATTATAAGAAACAAGGCAAGGCTAGTTGCTCAGGGATACTCTCAAGAAGAAGGAATAGACTATGACCAGACTTTTGCACCAGTTGCAAGATTGGAAGCCATCAGAATATTTTTAGCTTATGCAGCACACAAAGGCTTCAAGGTATATCAGATGGATGTCAAAAGTGCATTCCTAAATGGAGATATCAAAGAGAAAGTATATGTCAGACAACCTCCAGGTTTTTATCTCTCCTACTTTTCCTGATTATGTTTTTAGATTGAATAAAGCATTATATGGTCTCAAGCAAGCTCCTAGAGCATGGTATGAGACCCTAGCATGCTTTCTCTTAAAAAATGGTTTTATAAGGGGTAGAGTAGACCAAATGCTTTTCATTAGAACCCATAAGTCCCATACCCTACTAGTACAGATTTATGTAGACGATATCATCTTTGGTTCTACTGACTCCAAATTGTGCAGAAGGTTTTCTAACCTGATGCATTCTAAATTTGAGATGAGTAGCATAGGTGAGCTATCCTTTTTCCTAGGATTGCAAGTCAAACAACATGTTGAAGGCATTTTTATTTCTCAAACCAAATATGCAAATGAATTGGTTAAGAAATTTGGCATGTCTGAAGCATCTTGTTTGAAAACACCCATGCCTACTAATGCTGTATTGGATGCTGATGAACATGGGAAACCTGTTGATCAGATAACATATAGAGCAATGATTGGCTCTTTACTGTACCTTACAGCTAGTAGACCAGATATAATGTTTGCTACATGTATATGTGCTAGGTTCCAAGTAAGCCCTAGAGAGTCACACCTAACACTAGTAAAGAGGATTCTCAGGTATGTTAAAAGTTGTCCAAATCTAGGTCTCTGGTATCCAAAAGATTCAGCATTTAATTTAACTGGATTCTCTGATGCTAACTATGCTGGATGCAGAATTGACAGGAAATGCACCAGTGGAACTTGTCAGTTCCTTGGTGACAGACTTGTCTCTTGGTTTTGTAAGAAACAAACATCTGTGTCAACTTCAACTGCTGAAGCTGAATATATGGCTGCAGGCAGTTGTTGTTCACAAATCTTGTGGATTCAAAACCAACTCTTAGACTATGGCTACAACTTAGAGAAGTCTAAAATCTTTTGTGATAACACCAGTGCTATTTCTATAGCTCAAAATCCAGTCCTCCATGGTAGGACAAAACACATAGAGATTATGCATCACTTCTTAAGGGATAATGTTGAAAAGAATAAAATTGAACTACAATATATCCCAACTGATTTACAAAGGGGAGATATTTTCACCAAGCCCTTGGATGAAAAGAAACACACCTTCTTCCTAAATCAGTTAGGAATGTTAGATGGAGGAAGTCTTAAATAATATCCAAGATTTTGAAAGCTTAAAAATTGACCAAGACTAGGCAAACATCCTGATTTTTTCTTAGTGTCTAGAATTTTTCTGATCTCTGAACTGCGCTCGACGATTTGCCCCAAGATCGTCGAACGGAGATCGACGATTTCCTACATCGTCGACCTGAGTTCAGCGTTTCTCAGATAGTATGAACTATCTCTTCCGGTCAACAATCGTCGAACGACGCTCGACGATTTTGTTCTCTGAACGATCGTCGAACGGAGCTCGACGCTCTCCAATATCGTCGAACGGAGATCGACGATGTTGAAGACTCATCAGATTCCTTTAGAAGCCTCGATCGTCGAACTGAGTTCAACGATCTTTCCAATTCTGCGTCGAACCCTAATATAAAATTCATTTTTCGCCGTCGTTCTCCTTTGCGCTTTCGATTTATCTGCAAGAATTTTCTTTCCCTCCAAACAGTTCTGCACTTGGTCATTTTGTTTGTTGAATTTTTGCAGGTACCCATGGCTGTGTCAGTTGCTGTTTTAGCCACCATGAAGTTTGATGCTGGTTTCGATATTGACATGGAATCATTCAGCACAACTGACCAGGTCTTTCAAGATATTTTGGGATTATTCAAAGACCAGAACCTGACAGTAATAATGACCACAAGGATTAAGCTGGCATCTGATGAGATAAAGGAGTGGGTCTATACTGCCCACAATCAAGATAACAACACCATTGTTGGGTCTATATCTGGAACTCAGGTACCCTTAACCCCAGCAATTTTAACAGAAGTTTTTGAGTTGAGGAATGGTGAAGATACTGCTGACTTATCTGGAGAAGAGTATTCCGAACTGCTTGCCAGAATGGGTCATTCTGAGGCCAACCCTAGCAAGCTCTTCAAAAGGAACCTTTCTGTAGAATACAGATTTATGGCAGATGTTATTGGGAAAGTGCTACTGGCTAAGCACTCTGCCCATGATACAATCTCAAGGTATCAGCTCTGCCTCATGGGATCCCTTGTAGATAAGAAAAATCTGAATTGGGGAGAAGTGTTCTTTGACCTTATCAAAAAGAAAATCAACAAAAGTTTTGTCAACTTTGGAAGGATCATTGGGGTGTTTCTGCAGCATAGGTGCCCTGCTTTGCTGGTCTCCTCTGCAATCCATATCAATGCTTCCAAGAGACTGTCTTGTGCCCTCTTTGGAAAGTGGGACAGACAAATCAGCAAGCCCAGCAGGCCCTCCTCCAGCACTCCTTCAGGCATAAGGACTCTAAGAGTCACTTCTCCACAGGTCTCTGCCCCTGCAGATGACCTGTCTGCCGTTGTTGCCTCTCCTCCTCCTCCTCCTCCAATTCCATCCATTCTCATACCATCTACCATTACACCTCCATCCACCATCATCATTTCCAGCCCCTCTCCAACATCCACACCATCTCCAGTACTTATTCTTCCAACACCAGAAGACCATTTCCATCCATTATTGTCCTACCCTCCACCGGATGTCACTTCATCACCCTCCATTCCATCCTTCACCCTAATTGATGATTCCTTTATGGTTGATTCACCATCCTCTCCTCCTGAGCTACCCACATCCTCCACTTCCTATCAAGACCTTCTATAAGAAATTATTGACCAACCAACATTCACCCCATCCATCTCCATCCCACTGTCCTCCATCTCCACCTTACCAACACCTTAGCCATCCCTTCCCCCTTTCTCCAGCTCTCCAATACCTTCACCAACAGCTGCTCCTCTATCTTCTACCTCTGCTCCAGTCACCCTTGAGCAAGTAGACCTTCCAGCCCTTGCTGACAGGTTGTATGAGTTGCTTGCCCCCATGCTCTCTCTTCTATTGGAGACCTCCTTGGCTCCACTACACCTGTTAGTGGCAGCTCTCTCTGCCAGGCTCTCCTCCCTCTTCACTCAGGCAGCCCCTACAGCAGTGTGCCTTGATCCAGCCTTGTCTGAATCTAGGCAGGGGGAGATGCCCTATGAAGTGAGCCTTCATGGTGCTGCTGCTGCTGTTTCTGTAAGCCTGTCTGCTGCTACTGCTGCTGTTATTGCAGCTTCTTCATCTTCTGCTCTTGCTGCTATTGCTGTGCCTCAAGCACAAAGTCCTCCTGCTGCAGTCCTTGCAATAGACCTCAGGTCTTTGCTATCAAATTTTGATCAGTTTTACTTCAGTTGTCTGCCATAGGTCAATATTGTCCAGCCTCCAGAGGATCTATCCAAGGCACTTGTGCCATTTTCTTGCTATGACCCAAGCATTATCACCTCCTTTGTCAATTCAGTGTATGCTGCTGCTTCTTCTGAAGAAAGCATTGTTGTTGCTTCTGATATTGTTGCCTCTACTGCTGCTGAACTTTCTGATACTGCTGCTGAAGTTTCTGTCATTACTGTTGAACCAATTTCCAAGGAAATTCTTATGTCAGAGGCACCTGAATTTGAGCCTTCTGTAGTTTCTGATGATATTCCTGTTGTTGATGATGTTGTTAGTGAATCTGTTGTTACTGCTGCTGTCACTTCTCCAGAGCCTATAGTTGCTGCTGCTGTTACTGCTTCTACTGTATCTGCTGCTGTCATTTCTACTTCTGCTTCAACATCTGCTGCTACACCATCTGTTGCCTCATCTGCTTCTGTACAGCTCAAGAAGGATCTGATGAAGAAAATTGATGCCCTTTATGATGACCAGAGTTCTGAAAGTGATGAGTTTAGAACAGACTCTGATGACTCTTCTGCTGCCATTGCCAGGAAAAGAAAGGCAAGGAGCAAAGCCATGAAGAGGGTACCTCCTGCCAAGGTTAAGGATAACAATGACATTCCATACTACATTCTTCATGACTGCCCTATTACTGAGCACTGGATGCAATACTCTAAGAACCAGCTGAAAGCAATGAAAAAGAAGAGAAAATATGAAAAGAGTTCATCTCAATTCCAACACTCTCATCCTCCTCCACCACCTCCTCCTGATGCAGGTGCAGGTGGAAGCACTGCAGCTCAACCCCCAGCCAGAAGTCAGGCCCCCTATCAGCCTCATGTCAGATCTTACCATAGGGAAAGCCAATCTAGGGGTTCTCAATCTATGAGAGGAGGATATAGAGGAAATCAAAGAGATCTCCAAGTCTACTCCAAAGGGTACTCAAGGCAACACCCATATTCTAGGGGAGGACAAATTTCAACTGATACAACATCTGGTCCTTTCCCTTATAAGCTGAAAGAAACTGTGTCTTCAAGGCCTCCTCAAGACAATCCCTCTAACAGATATGATCCCCCAGTACCTTTTGAGGATCCTGAGAACAATCCAGCTGCCTGGGCTGCAAGATTAAAGGAACTAGCTGCACTGGATCAGATCAAAAAGGCTAGAGAGCAAGGAAAAGATTCCTCCAACATCTCAACAATGTCTGAACAGAGACAGAAAGAGCTAGAAAGATATGCATCAAGCAAGTTCTTTGATTCTGACAGGTATATGGAATTGCAACCTGAAGCTGTAGTTCCCAGACCTAAAAAGCAAACATATTTAGGTGCAGCAGATGATACTAGATCAAACAAAGAAGCCCTCAATCCTAACAGAGAGATCAAACTTATTAAGGGCAAGGAAAAGAAATGATAATGTAAGGTGGCATTCTCTGTGATTTCTGATTACTATCTGGATGCTATATATCTCTGTGGTTCTGCAATGTCTAGCTTGTTGTTTTTCTGTTTTGCTGCTTGTATGTTATTTAAATTTTTTTTCAAAGTCTGTAAATAGTAATCCTAACCCAAATAGGGGGAGATTGTTGGAACACCCTATTACTAATTTGGGTCAGGATCACTATGTCTCTAGGAATCAATGCTTGACCTCCTGTATAGCTCAATAGGTCAATTAGAATTGAGTCTAAGGGTTAGAGGTCTAGATTTGGAAGCTGCCCTGAAGACCAGGATTTTCTGTTTGGAGACTAAGTCATATCGTCGAGCTCAGCACGACGATTCGTCGAACTTCGATCGACAATCGTCTAGCTCCACTTCGACAGATCGTCGAGCTCCATTCGACGATCGCTGAGCTCAACTTCATCATATCGTCGAACTCAGTTCGACGATCGGTGAGCTCAGGTCGACGATTTTGACTCTGCTTTGGATCTTTATCTCTAAGCTCAGTTCGACGATCTTTGAGCTCAGATCGACGATATTTTGCTGCTGTATATTTCCAGATCGCTGAGCTCAGCTCGACGATAGCAGAGCTCAGTTCGACGATTTCAGATAACTTCAAGGATGGTTCTAAATTCAAATTCAAATCAGTTAAGGAGTTATTCTGCAATTAATTCTGGAGATTTCCTAGCCGTTTTCATTCATTTCTGGACCAAGTTTCAAGGAATATTTCTATGGACTTTCCTCCAGAAGAGATTTTGCAATTAAGGATGCAATTAATGCAGATCAACGACTATTCTTCTCAGAGAGAATGTTTTTCCATTCAGTACCAGAGAATAAAACAAGAATTCCTTTTTGAATCACCAGTAGAGATACACAGATTACAGACAGACATCAATAATCTTCAACAAAATCTTTTGTCTCAAAGAATTCTTAAGAACACTCATCCAAGGAGATCAATCTTTTCAGAAATCTTCAGATCTCTCTAGTTTTCAAGTGTTCAAGGCCAACATATTTCCAGACTCCAGACATTCAACATTTCAGCTATTGCTGAAATCATCTATTGCTGGAGTTCAATCTTTGAAGGCCTATCACCCTCAGTAAAGCTTTTCTTCCTGAAGATCTCAAGGATTCAGGGGGAGCTTTGACATCAACAATCCACATAGTCTTCTTAGTTGATCTGAGAAAGAGAAGACTTCCATCACTCTCTCACCCCCTCTCTGTAAAGGGTTTCTCAAACTCCCTTCAAAGGTTTGAGCTTGGTTTTTGAGCACCTTGTCAAAAGCTTATTGGTGGCAAGACACCTGATCAAAAAATCTGCTTTGGTTTTTGAGCACCTTATCAAAAGCTCATTGGTGCCCAGGACACCTGATCAACTCATCCTGCAGTGGATTCCTACCTAGGGTGGTAGAAGAGTGGATGTACCCAAGTTTAGGGGAACCACTATATTTCCTTGTGTCTTCTGGTTTTGCTTGTTTTTATGTTTGTTTCTGGCCTTGATTTTTCTGTGATTAGCTTTTGTTTAACTTAGTTCTGTGATTTGATTTATTACTGCTTCCCTGCTCACTCTTATTACAACAATTGTTGTAAAAAGTTTCAAAGCACCATATACTTTATTCACCCCCCTCTAGAGTATATCAGATCTAGCTGCTCTTTCAGGGACGCTACCCCTTATAAAGATTAAACAATGGCTATTTGCCAATGTTCGCTCAAGCGAAAAGGACCTACCCGATCCGGACATTTAGCAATTCCAAATAAAATTATTTGCTAGCAAAATCACAAAACAATACGAGACGATCCGGACTAAAATAACGATTCAAAATAAAGTCCAAATCAATCCTAGAAATAATTAATATGAGGGTATACCAAATCTCTTGAACTCAAGGGGAAATCAAGGGTGATGAACCAGATTTCTTCTAGTGTTCACGAGATCTACCCGCACCAAATTATACGAGAATATTCAGGAAAAAATACGCTTAAAATTCAGATTTAATTAAGCACAAATTTCAATATAAATCAGGATAATTATCTGCCTTCTATTCCACCAATTCTCACAAATATATAGAAGAATCACACAAAGAGTTGGTTTAGAAATCGTTACCCAAGTCCCAAGACGTCTGTCTACTATATTGAGTGGAGGAAGCGCTCACGACGGTGATTGATTTCTATTTCCATGCAAACCACAGATCCGCACCAGACGATACAACCGCAAGCCGATATCATTTTTGCAAGAACCCTAGAAGAGGGTGTCACCTTGAATGTCCCAAAATATGTATTCAATGGAGAGAGAAAAGGTGGTGGGAATAAACCAAGGAGGGAGGAGGGGAACAAGGGGGTCGGGTTTTGGTGTTGTTGAAGGTGGTCGGGTTTGTGGAGATGATGGAGGTCGGTTTTTCTTTTCTTGAGTTGTGGTGGCTCGGGTTGGAGGGGTGTGGAGGCTAGAGGGTGGTGGAAGGGTGGCCAGAAATAAAAGATAGGGGAAGAGGTGGTTGGCCGCTAGGAGGGAGGGCTCGGGTTTGGTGTTGAAGGTGGTGGTCGGTTTCGTTGAAAAGGGAGAGGAGGGGCTGTTTAGTTGGAGAACTTGTAGAGGGAGGAGAAGGAGGATAGGGAAGAGGCCGAGGAAAATAGAGGGGGAAGGAAGGTGGTTGGGGGCCAAGAGAGGGGGGAAAGAGGGAGGGCCGAACAATGCAAGAAGGAGGAGGAAAATCTCAAATAGATTTAGGATTTCAATTTTTCATTCATTCTCTAAAAAAATCCTTCATGACATGGCCTATATATAGGCTATACCACTCAGGCTCTGTTTGGTTGGGCTGTTGCTGATGGAAAGCTGCTGATGAACTGTTGCTGATTGAAAAAGTGCTGATTCTGGAAAACAGAGTTTTGTTAAAAAACTGTTTGGGTGAAACAGAGTTTACAAAACGGAGTTTTCGAAAAGTTGTTTGGATTCGAAACAGAGTTTTTAGCCAAAATTTGTTTTTTCAAATATGAAAGTGACATAACACAACACTAAACAAAGATTCATTCATAACACATAATTAAGGTTCTTTGATACAATTTTTACACTTTACGCTCTTGCTTCATACAGCTGATTCGCAATAATATTACGTAGCGCAATCATCTCCTCTACACCACCTGCAGTGTCAGTACATGTCTCCTGTGGACCTTGTGAGGGCATCCCATGGTCTTGAACCCTTTGCTCAGACTCACTAAAATCAATGTCCACACGTGATGGATGCCGACGAATGAAATTATGTAAACACATAGTGGCGATCACAATAGCTACTGCTTGTCAAAATGATAGCTTGGCATGTCCCTCAGTATGGACCATTTCTTTTTCCAAACACCAAACGATCGTTCTATCACACTTCTTACTGAAGAGTGTGCGTGATTGAAAATCTCTCGATCTCCTTCGGCTCGCTGACCACCACGAGCAAAGTCTGGTAGATGATATCGCGTATCTTGATACGGTTTCAGATATCCTCTTTGCAAAGGATAACCAGAATCTACCAAGTAATATTTTCCTGAAAATTATTAAATAATATTTATCAGCAGTTATTTGTGTAGTAATAAATAATATAACAAAATTTTATATAGTTACCTAGAGGTGGATGCGGGAAGGCATAACGTGGATCACTTATCGCAAAATTGAAAATGTGGCTGTCGTGCGCTGATCCCTCCCAACCCAGCATAACGAAAGTGAAGCACAAATTGAAATCACAAGCAGCCATGACATTTTGGGTTGGACTGCCACGTCTCCCAATATAAGGTACCTGACTTCCAACTGGTATGCACGCGTGAACATGTGTCCCATCAATTGCTCCTATGCAATCTTCAAAAAATGGCATGTAACGTCTGTCATACATAATCTTCGGGGGAGTACTGCTGAAAGATCTATCTGATGGCTGAATCACTTCTTTCGCTAACTTCAGTAAAGCACGAAGACCTCGAGAAAAAAATCTGCTAGCTGTCTCCGTTGAATGCTGAAAGCGCTCAATTTTTTTTCTCATTGATTCATTATGCGATAATATATATATTGTCTGCGCCAGGATTTCTCGGGATGCAGTCCTTCTTGTTCCCCAAAATCCACACTTTTCTTCCAGAGCATGCAATAAGTCCATAAAAATTTCTTGACTCATCATGAAAGAGTTATGAAACCTCACCCGTGACCCGCGTAGTAGCTCTACCACCCATTTATCACCTGTTTGCTTTGAAGTCATGCGTGGTACCGGGCAAAGCATAATGGAAGGATACTCGGTCACCAAAGATACAGCTGCAACAACATTCTGATGATGGGCAAGCACATAATTTCTTCTTGTAATCTCCTGCTCTTTCGTCGAATTTTCAGATTCATCGCTAGACATATTCTGTATGAGAAATAAACTACCAACAATTATTACATTGAAAGAACAATAATAAAATATCACAAACATAATAGTGTCCAAAACATCAAAACATCATATGCATAATACTGTCCACATCATTTATCAGAAAGACCACATCATAAACAGAATATTGTCCACCACAAAATAGTCTGCACTGCAACATAAAAAACAAAACAGAATCTGATAGTGGGTAATATATCAGAAGAGAACACAAAGGTCTCCACTACCCCCCACGGAGGAAGCGATTACGTAGCCACTTTATGTTCATCCCATCTGATAAGCATAAAAAGGTCTCCCTATTATTTTTGTCCATGAAATACGTGATTACAAAATCATGGAACTCTTCATCAGACTGCACTTCCTGGTACGTAGGCAATTTGTCTATCGCCTGGCGGATGCTAAACTTGAAAGTAGCTTTTTTTGGTGCCTCCTGGATGCATCGACTAATGGTTTTAGAAGACTCCACCAAATCTTCTAACACGGAACTAATAACTTTGCTTTTCCCTTTCTTTCGCTTCTTGACAGGTGCTGACGTATCTGTGTTCTCACGTGGCGCTGGATCACCAATGACGTGAATGTCCTCCGGATCACCTTCTGACATTCCTCTTTCGTCAACTGACTCGGGGATCTCGTTAATGGTGTTCGGGGTGCAAGCATGATGTCTTGTTACGACAATAGAGCTGAACATCATATTTAGTTTCTCCTCTAACTCTGGATGTACTCCTGAGTAACGAAACTTTTTGGCCGCCGGGACAACCTAAAAAATACATATATTTCACGTTAGATGTTGTTTCTTTTAAAAAAACGCTAAACAAAAATGTTATGAAAAATGAATACCTTCAATCTTTCGTCCCACCACTCGTCCGAAGCGTCTATAGTTTTCCTTGAAGCATTCCAACCCAATCTGGTGTCACCACGTTTTAACTCCGTCCATAATTTCCATTCCTTCTTCAAATGATCCCATTTATTTTTCAATTGGACTTTGTCGTATTGTTTTCTAGTAAGCTCCTCAAAATTCTTCATAATGTTGCTCCAACCCTCTTTATTAAAATGTGTGGTTGGCTGATTCCCAAATTCTATCTCTTTAATACAAATGTCACAAAAAAGCATGATAGTTGTATTGTCCCAAAATTCGGCCACACCACCATCTTTAGATTTTCCCATCTTTAGAAAATAAAACAAGTTAATTTTTAATGAAAACACACACATACATAGAACAACACACACACATAACACACACACACAAGAATATCACAAACACGCACACACAAACAAACATACCACACACACACACACACAAACACACAAACACACACACACACACATAACAAACACATGCATACAAACACACACAAGCATATCACACACACACAAACAAACAAACAAACATACCACACACACACACACACACAGAAACATACCACACACACACACACACACACACACACACACACACAAACATACACACAAACACACACACACACACAAGCATATCACACACACACACACACACACACACACACACACACATTTAACTATTATATATCACAAACATAGCACATAGCTTGTGGTTGACACACACACACACACACACACACAAACAAACATACCACAAACACACACACACACACACACACACACACACACAAACATACACACACACACACACAAACATGTCACATACACAAACACACACACACACACATACAAACATGCCACACACAAACATACCACACACACACACAAACATACCACACACACACACAAAACAAACATTGAACACACACACACAGCACAAACACATACACAGCACATCACAGCACACACACACACAAAAAGAGAAAACGAAAAATATAACGTGAAATATGGAAGAAATCAAAAACCCTAAAATTGAAAAGGAGGAGAAGGGGTATACCTGCTTGGGTCGGTGGTGAAATTTCTGGAGTCGTGCGGGAAAGAGCCGGTCGTCGTCGTCGGGGAAGAAGCCGACTCGTCGTCTGGGAAGAAGGCATCGGATGTGTTAGGGAAGAAGCTGGCTCGTCGTCGAGGAAGAAGACCGCTCGTCGTCGGGGAAGAAGGCGTCGGATGTGTCGTTGGGCGAGGAGAGGTGCGTGAGGAGAGCGATCCGTGAATCTGGGCTTCGACGGCTCCAACGAGCCAGTCGTCATCAGGATCTCGAGCTTTCGTCCTCGTCGTGCTCTGCTCGAGCTCTAGGGTTGCGGCAGAAAGCAAAGGTTGCGGCAGAACGCAATAATTTCCAGCGGTTCGGGATCAATAGGAAGCCGCGAAATTTAAGAAACGGCGGTTCTTGAAACAGCAACGCCAAACATAGCTTATGCGTAAAATGCCGGTGCGAGAAACGCACCATAGGCAAAAAGCCCAACCAAACGCCACCTCAATCTCCACCCTTGAAAATTAAACCACTCTTGATGGTATATGCACCCATCTTACGTATGAAATGAGATAATCAAAAACAACAAAAGATAGTTATAAGCACCCATCATAATACATGAAATGGAATAAACTCTTAAAATAAAATTGCTTAAAAATAAAATTTATAAAATATAAATGATAAAATATATAATTATAATTATGTAATTTATAATTATATATTTTATTTATTGGCGGTGGCGTAAGTCGAGCAAAACATGTAGCAGCGGCGCTGTTGGCAAAGAAACGTCGTGATAGCCTCCCGTCTTCGAGCTTGCCACAACGACCATCCCAATCCACGAACTCTCTATGACGTGGATCCACGGTCGCATTAGCGTCGTCGCCATCAATCCAAGCAAAATGGGATGGCTGATATGAAAAATAGAACTCTCATAAAAGCTAGCAGGACACTACTCAGTGACACCTCTCTTCTAGAATACTTCTAGGCTAAGGCAGTGAACACTACTTGTCATGTCCTAAATAGAGTTTTATCAACAAGTATCATACGAAGACTCCATATGACATTATGAAAGATAAAAAAACCAAATCTATCCAATCTCAGGGCCATTGGAAGCAAGTACTTTGTGCTCAATAATGGGAAGTCCTACTTGACTAAGTTTGTTGTCAAATCCTACGAAGGAATATTTGTTGGGTACATCAACCATAGCAAAGCCTAAAGAGTCGAAAACTTAAAAAATCAAGTTGTAGAAGAGTATGTAAATGTTGTGTTTGATTAACCATCTATGATTAACAGTGAGCTGCCTAGCTCCTATAGATCTACAGGTGTAAAGTTGAAGATGGAAAATCTGACCATCAATAACCCCCCTACTGCCCGAGAGGAAGAGGATGTTGTGTGCATTCCTGAAGAAGGACAATATACATAGTACATGGGTGAAGACCAGTAGGGTCAACTATTGAAGCTCAAGATGCTGAGAATAGAATGTCAGCAGCTGTCAGGTATTTGAGGGATCATCCCAAAGACCTAATTATAGGTGATGCAAGGCAAGGTGTTACAACAAGGAGCAGAAACCTCAATATTACTTTGTATTCAAGCTTTCTAACTCAGGTTGAACCTAAAAGGTTTAAAGATGGTAACATAGACCCATTTTGGATAGTGGCCATGCAAGAAAAACTGAACCAGTTCAAGAGATACAAGGTCTGGAAGTTGCATCCCAAACCATAAGGATATAACATCATTGGAACCAAGTGAATCGATAGGAATAAACTTGATGAGAATTGTGTTATATTCAAGAATAAATCTAAACTGGTTTCCAAGGGATACAAATGAGAGGAAGGTATTGATTTTGATCAAATCTTTGCACCAGTAGCTTGATTGGAAGCTATAAGACTATTCCTTGCATTTGATGCACATAAAGGATTCAAGCTCTATAAAATGCATGTAAAGTCAGCCTTCCTAAATGTTGAACTAAAAGAGGAGGTCTAAGTTGAGCAACCCTCGGGTTTTGTTAACTCTAACTTTCCTAATTATGTATTTAAGTTTAGAAATGCTTTATAAGGGTTGAAGCAAGCCCCCAGGGCATGGTATGAAATCTTGTCTAGCTTTCTTATTGAGAACAAATTCTCAAGGGGAATGATAGACAAGATATTATTCCTAAGGGAAGTTAAGGGTAAGATCATTCTCGTCCAAATTTATGTATATGACATAATTTTTAGGTCT
This sequence comes from Platanthera guangdongensis, assembly GCA_039583875.1. Lineage (NCBI taxonomy): Eukaryota > Viridiplantae > Streptophyta > Magnoliopsida > Asparagales > Orchidaceae > Platanthera > Platanthera guangdongensis. The sequence goes on from CM077152.1 coordinate 171,456,917, forward strand.
ACTAATGATGTCATCTATAAAAAGTTTGTTAAACTTATGCTAGGGAAATTTGAGATGAGCAGTACGGGTGAACTCAACTACTGCTTGGGCCTCCAAGTAAGATAGTTTGAGAGTGGATTAACCATCTCTCAATCTAAGTACACTATGGAGTTAATTAAAAATTTTGGAATGGAGAATGCCTCCATAATGAAAACTCCTATTGGGTCAAATATGTCATTAGACAAGGATGAGACAGGGAAACATATTAATGAAACCATATATAAAGGCATAATTGGCTCCCTCCTCTACCTAACTACTAGTAGGCCAAATCTTATATATGCTACATGTGTTTGTGCTAGATACCAGGCTAGGCCTAAGGAATCTCATTATTATGTAGCAAAAAAAAATTTGATATCTCAAGGGCACACCTGATCTTAGTCATTGGTACCCTAGGAATAATGACATTGAACTAATTAGGTATTCAGATGCAGACTTTGCAGGTTGTAGAGAAGATAGGAAAATCACATCTGGCTCCTGTCAATTTCTATGGAGAAGACTTGTCTCTTGGAGCAGCAAGTAGAAAACAAGTGTTGTCATCTCAATAGCTGAATCAGAGTACATCTCAACTGGTAGTTGTTGTGCATAGTTACTGTTGGGAACTATGTCCACATTAACCCAGATTTGATGAAGTCACCCTGGAACTAAGATGAATTAGGTTGTATTTGATGCTTTGTTTGAGTTATGTGTTTGCAGGATTCCAATGGGAAGTGTAGACCAATATCAGTCTACAATGGGTCACCAAATACATGACCATACAGTGTAATTCCTCACTGTGTGTTCCGAAGTGTTGACGAATGTGTAGCCTCTCTATTGGGATACACTTCATATTCAAGCCGTAGAACTGTGTAAAGACTTGGTGCTGATTCCCTTCTAGTAGAAGAAGAAAATTGCTGACATAAATTTTTCTAAGTATTTCTCTCGAGTAGGTCCTTAACTACTCGAGTAGATTGCTTGAGAAATACTCGAGTAAAAAGTTCTGCATACTCGAGTAAGAAATTTTTTCCTCTCGTGAAGTTAAGTAAAACACTCGAGTAGTTCATTGACATACTCGAGTAGCTTACTTAACTACTTGAGTAGATCATTCTTCCTACTCGAGTTGCCCAGAATTCAGTTTCCAAATTTCTCTAAGTAAATCACTCGAGTAGTCCAAGTCACATACTCGAGTAGCTTATTTTCTCTCGAGTAGTTCATGCTCGAGTAGTTCCAGATTTCTATTTCTCGAAATTTTTTCTAAGTCATTTACTCGAGTAGGTACTTTACATACTCGAGTAAGTACATTATATACTCGAGAAGATTTATCTTATCTCGAGTAGTTAAACCTAACGACTCGAGTAGCTGTTTTTCCCGTGTGCAGAATATTTCTAAGTGTTTGTCTCGAGTAGTTTTTCTAACCACTCGAGTAGTTCAATTCTGCCTACTCGAGTAGTATAACTTGTACTCGAGTAGCTCAACTCCTTCCCGTGAGAACTTTCTGTGTACTCGAGTAGATCTTCTAAGATACTCGAGTACTTGATTATACATACTCGAGTAGTTCTCTTCTACATACTCGAGTAGTCATGATTTATATACCCGAGTAAAATCTCTTTGGTTACTCGAGTAGTCCTTGACCTACTCGAGTAGTTTAATACCTACTCGTGTATATGACTTCATTTTCTCTGAAATTTTTTCTAAGTCCAGATTTGACAAAATTTCAAATATCGTGATATGATTGGTCCACGTGTCCGTCATTAAAACCGATTATGACTGTTATTAGTACTCCTATAAAAGGTCTTGTCTAATCGACAAACCCTAATGAGAAAACAGAACTTTCAAGAAGAAAATTCTTCTGAGTTTTGCAGCCGTCACTTTCCAAAATAATCACTATTTCCTCTCTCTCTCTCTTCACGGAACGAAAGCCGCCGCTGCCGCTGTCCTTCTCCGGCAAGGGTTTCGATCTTCAGAGGAAATAGACTGAAGAAGCTTTCCAGATCGGGATCATTTTCACATACTCATCTTCTGCCCGATCGTTGAAGCAAGAAGTTCAGATCTACTGATTGCCGAGAATCCTTCTTCAACTTTTCTGATAAAGCTGCACGCCAAGAAGAAGATTCCAGTCTCTATTTTATTTTCAGATCTGAATAAGACGATTTCACTGTTTGTATTTTTCAATACTTGAATTTCTTTACTGTAGGAGAATTTTTCTCCGAGTGTAGGAGTTTTCCACTCCGAGTTTGTAGGAAGTTGTTTCTTCCGAGTTGTAGATCCAGTTGGATTGGATTGAGATTGTAGGAACTTTGTTCCGAGGGTAGGATTGATTTTCAATCTGAGATAGTGGAGTAGCCGAGTCTAGTTTATTGCTAGATTGGTGAGGGAAAGTGGATGTACCCAAGATCGGGGAACCACTATAAATCTTGTCTCGTCTGTGATATTTTAGTAGATAGATATGTGCAGTGTTCTAAGATTTTTTATTCCGCAAAAGACGCATAACTCACCTATTCACCCCCTTTAGGTGATTTAGGTTAACAACTATTATCTTTCAATTGGTATCAGGGCGAGGTTAATCGTTAAAAGGTTAACACCTTGATCAGTTACTGCATATAGTTGTTAATTGAGATCTATCTATCATGGACAAGGTAAAGGATTTCGCCAAGCTTCCCCTGTGCAACAAGAATAACTTTCCCATGTGGAAAGAAAGGATCAAATTTTTTATGGAAGCTGTGGATCCAAGGATCTTCATGATAGTTGAAGAAGGTCCTTATGTCCCTATGACTGTCTCCATTATAGATCCTACCAAGAAGGTTCCAAAAAAGCTGATGGATTTGGACAAGGACGAGATTGCACTTGTCTCACTGGACAAGAAAGCTAAAAACATTATAGCAAGTGCAGTTGATGACTCAATACTGCAAAACTTAATCCACTGCCAATCTGAAAAGGAGATGTGGCAGTCCTTGGTTACCTTGATGGAAGGTACAGAAGAAGTGAGGGATGATCGGAGATCCCTCCTCAATCAGAAGTATGAAGCCTTCCGACAGGGAAGCAAAGAGACCATTGCTGATACATTTGAGAATTTTTTCAGGATAGTGAATGGCCTAAGAGTCTATAGCAGAGTATTCACTAATGGAGAACTGAATGACAAGTTCCTGAGATCCCTGACCAAAGAATGGGACAACAAGGTCTGTACCATCAGGGAGTTTGGGAAGCTGGGTGAGACAGACCCACAAAATCTCTTCGGGAAGCTTATGTCATATGAGCTTCAACTCAACACCAGGAAAGCTGAAGAAGAGAAGAGTAGGTCTGCTCTCAAAGAAAAGTCTGTTGCTCTAAAAGCAGACACCTCCAGAAAGACAAAGGCTGTCTCCCATGCTCCAGCTCCAGAGATTAGTGAAGAAGAAGAAACTTCTGAGCCTAGTACCTCAGGCTCTGAGCTATCAGAAGGAGAGTTCTCACTGCTCTCATGACAGTTCAAGAAATTCTTGAATAAGAAAAAATAATGGAAAGGCAAGGATGCCTCCTATAGAAGATCACGACACGATGGTGATCGGCAAAGGAAAGGCTCAAGTAGGCATGACAGAAAGAGCAAGACTCTCAGCGACTCCTCACACAGCAAGACTCTCAATAGCTGGATCAGAGTACATCTCAACTGGTAGTTGTTGTGCATAGTTACTATGGATCCAGCATCAGCTCCAGGACTACAATCTCAAGCTAAGTAGATCTCCTATATTTTGTGATACTAGTAGTGCAATCTCTATTGCCAGGAATCTTGTATCTCATAGCAAGACTATGCACATAGAGATTATGTATCATATTATTAGAGAGCATGTGAAAATTGAGGATATTAGTCTTGAGTTTGTCCCCACGGACAAACAGGTCGCTGATATATTCACCAAGCCACTAGATGAAGATAAGTTCAACACCTTCAAATTTGAACTAGCTATGATGAACTTTGTATACCTTCAGTATCTCCTCATGCATTTTAGTTGCAGGCAATATTAACCCCTGTAGGATAACAAAGAGGATATGGACGAAGTGTCCAAGCATCGAATGTGCTAAGTCTAAGGGTTCAAGCGTAGAGTGCATCGAGTGTGTCGAGTGCGTCAAGACAACTTCAGGCGTCAAGTGCATCGAGTCCACTCAATGCTTACTCCCGCGTACTTCTATTTGCCGCTATCTGTCAGGATTAATTATATCTGTTGATTTCCTCATAATTATCACGTCAAGTACGCGCCTTTCCAATTTGTCAAATAGAAGATAAATATAAATTGAAGTGTGTGTGCTTAGAATAAAATACACTATTCGTAGCACCTTCATCTTTCTATCTCCCTGCTACAAAAGCTCGAGAAAATTTCAGAATTTTGTTGCCACATCAGCAGACTAGTGAGAAGAAGGAAATGAAGGTTGTACTCATCTCAGAGGAAAGCAAAGGAAGCATCTCTATTGAGAGTAGTAAGGAATAGGCACTTGATCCTCAACTGTCTGATTCTTCTGAGGATATAAGAACAGATATGGGTGCTCAGGTTTCAATATCTTCTGAACCTACAACAAAAGTTATCCAAGTTAATGGCTCTCCATCAGAGAACATTACAGCAGAGGTTGCTGAAATGGTGACTTAAAGTATTGTGGACAGGATTTGTGCAAACAGGATTGCTCAAATCAGCAGAACAGGATTGAAAATCAGATGGTTGCATATGATGTGGGAAAGACATTTTAAGCAGTTCAAGAACGGCTAGATTCCCTCTTTGAAATTCAGTAGAACAAGATTGCACAAATTCTAGAAGGTCCTGATGTGATTAACTTCTGTCCTCAAGTTTAGGAGGAGCAAGTCCTTGATAAAATGATTAAAGATGCTCCAGCCATAGTGGATCCAAATTAGCAAATTCCTTTCGGGAATGCAGAGATTGAGGGGGAGATTCCAACAAAGCTCCCTGCTCAGGAAAATGAGACTAGTATCTGGATGAAAAGATAGATCAATCCAAAACCTCCCTGACTACAACTATATCTAAAGAAGTCATAAAGGGGGAAAAGGCAATGATTAAGGGGGTGAATGCTGCTTAGGAAATGATCAAGGGAGAGAAGGAAATGGTCAAGGATGAGTATGTTGTTTTGGTTATCAATGTAATCAGAGGTTCATTGGGGCTTGAAGAGTATACATATGACAACATTCCTGTTGTTCAGTGGGCTGTAATCAGAAGGATTATTTGATAAACAATATGGTGATCAGTGGGCAGATCAAGATGGTGCTCAGTGAGTTGAACCCTCTACTGATGTTGATCAGATAGCTTGAGCCAGAGGCAAGTCTGTTACTGAAGAAGAGGAAGAGATCAGGCTTAGCAAGAAGAGGAATAGAGGAGAGACAAATGGAGAAGCAGTTTGAAGACAAGGAAAATGCTGCAAAGAAACTCAGTAGGGGGATAGTGATCAAGGAACCTAAAACCTGTAATTTTTCTTTTTTCTTAAGGGCTTTAGGAGTGTGAACATTTTGTTAAATGCACACTAGCTATTTTGTTAATCTTATTTGTGTGTGTGCATCAATTATTGCACCTATATTCTGTGATGATTATCTTCTGTAAATGGTTGTGTACATTATTGACTATGGTTCTTACTTCTTCAAATACGGAGAGATTGTTCGGTCTATTAATTACAATGTCCTAGATTTGAAGAAGACCCACAAGTCAATGGTATACACATGAATGTATTAAATATATGTTCAAGTTCATTGTATGCATGTTGTACTCTGTTTTATTTATTAGATAGCCAGGCATAGTCATAATGATAGTGGACTCAAGACAGGTTACTGTACAGGCAGAAAATTCACTAAGTCCAGAAGCATAGAGTAACCTCCCTTCACTCAATGCTAGAAGAGAAAAAATCGTTGACAAAACTACATGTAGTCATTATTAATAAGAAATCTGTCTAAGGAGAGAAGCATTGAGTGAAAACAGGCCACTCAATGCCTCATCAAGAAATCTGTGTAAGGACAGAAGCGTTGAGTGAAGATAGTTCACTCAACCCCTACTCGATAGAAAATCTGTCTAAGGACTGAAGTGTTGAGTGAAGACGGGCCACTCAATGCCTCATCATGAATTCTATCTAAGTCAGTAAACATTGAGTGAAGACAGTTCACTCAAAGCCAACTCAACAGAAAATCTTTCTAAGGCCAAAAGCGTCGAGTGAAGACGGGCCACTCAATGCCTCAATAAGAAGTCAGTCAAAGTCAGAAAGCGTTGAGTGTGGATGCTTCACTCAATGCCTCCATGCAGATAAATTTCAATAAGTCCAGAAGCGATGAGTGAGGAAGGATCACTCAACGCCTAAACACTTAGACTATAAAAGTCAATAAGCGTTGAGTGATTAAGGCTCACTTAACGATTAAACAGTTAGTCTATAAAAGTGAAGAAGCATTGAGTTATGAAGGCTCACTCAACGCCTAAACAGTTAGACTATAAAAGTCAATATGTGTTGAGTGATGAAAGTTCACTCAACGCCTCAATATGCAGAACTCTGCTAAGTGTTTCTACATTGAGTGACAAGGCTTCACTCAATGCCTATGCAGATGGTCTGAAATTTGCGAAGTCCACAGGCGCAGGAGGATGTTGACATCATCAATAATTCAAAAGTCATGGGTTTTGCATGCTAGATGATAAAAGGCGCCACTTGCCTGTAGTACTTCATTTAATGTAAAAGAAGTGTTGTAGTTGCCACTTCCAAGTGGTCCTACTACACAAAGAGTCATTGATCGGCGGGATACAAAAGCATAGTCCTGAGAAAGAAGAAGGAGAGCTTAGAGAGAAAAGAAAATAGAGCTTTTAAAAAAGGAGTACAGAGCTTTCTGGTCATCTTCTTCCTCTCAACGAAGTAGTAGCATTCCAAGAACATGCTCTTATAGTTAGTCTATGAATCATAGATAGAGTTGGTTGTTGAAGAAATAAATCACTAAAAAACTAAACTTGTCTTCAACAACAAGATCAAAAATATTTCTTTCTGGGTAAGAAAAATAAGCAGAGCAAACTCAAGTTATTATTCATCTTTAAGGCCACTGCACTCAACTACACTACATCAAAGGCTTGAAGAAACAGTGCTCTGTAGTTGTTTTTTCAGCACAAGCAGAAACTTCCTGAAGATCCATTTTCTTGTTGTTATGAAGAGTTAGGACTGTGTTCACTCAGTTTAGAAGGCAGTCTCAGAGAATCACTTTCTCTGGAGTCAATCAACAACACTAAACTTACTCTCTCTATAGGATCTTAACTGATCTTAGTTGTAAGCATAAATCATAAAGGATGGGAGGAAGGGCTTGTGTGCTTGAGGTAAGAGATTTATTCTTTGAGTTGTAGGGCATGTGTGCCTAAGGTAGGATTTTGTTGAGAATCTGAGGTTGGGCCTTTGGCCTGAGGTAGGATCTGAGTCAGATCTAAGGCAGGAGAGTTATAATCTCTGAGTATACTGGCTATCCTCCTAGCATAAGTTGTATGACTTTTGATTAAGTCTGAGGTAGGTGATCTGTTGATCATTGAGCTGTAGGAGTAACATTTAATCTAAGTTGTAGGGCTTTGGCCTGAGGTAGGACTTGGAGGAAGTCCGAGAGATCCTGCAGGATCTGTATTGTAAGCTCTTTGAGTAAAGATTGGAGAAGATTTCCTTGTCTAACACACTCTTAGAAAGGTGGGAGGGAAATTTGATGTACACATACCTTGAGGAACCACTATAAATGTTGTTGTGTTGTTCTATGTTCTTAAAAGCAAGCTCAATAAGCCAACTCACAACACACTAAGTTAAAAAGGTAGTCGTAAAGACTAGGAAATCTATTCACCCCCCCCCCCTCTAGGTGTATTGTTACTCTTGAAACAATGACTTTCACCTAAATATAATAAACTTTGAGCACATATTAGATGCATCCATGATTATATTATTGACTTGTGGGCCTTTTTCAAATCAAGGACATTGTGATCAATAGGCTCAACAATCTCCCCTAATTTGAAGAAGTCAGGACCCTTGTAACACGCCCTATCCGTCGCATAGCATATAGCAGTACGTCCGGCAGGGGCCCGACGCCATATAACCACAGACAGACCGGGTGGTTACTCAATGGAAACCATCCAACTAATCATAACGTCCTACACAGAGCATTCTAGTGGAAGCAATTTAAAAAGTTGCAATTAAGAACCCAGCACAAAGAGCACGAATGTCCACTAAAATACCAAATAGGAATGTAGTACATACACTAGTACAGGCCTTAAGGCCTTACAAAACGGTTTACTTAATATTACATGATTTACAAACCACGGCACGCAAGGTCGGTCATACATGAGTAAAAGCAGTAAACACTCCAATTAGGCCTTCGAGGGCCAGCTTCGCAATATGGGCTTTAGCCCGCTATTGACCGCTTAGTCCAGCAGCACCTGCAAGCAACAAAACCACCGCACAGTGGCAAACAAAAGGCAACAGTCAGTAATGCTGGCCAAATTATAACGATCCCGGCCCCAACTCGGTGCGGCGATGCTCCTTCCCTGCACTCATTAGCATAGCCACGCAGTATATAAATATACATTACATCATAGACGTTGGCACGCACGGCCACATGCCCCATGCTCTCAGGGCACATTCTCGGTGAACCGGTCGATGTCACGTCAATTTAAGTCATAGACATTCCGATCACACCACCGCCACTTTGACGGCCACACTATGAGCATTTTGTCTTCTTGGCCTGGGTCACGTCAATTTAAGCCATAGACCGCTGAAGACCCTCATCTATGCCAACGGCAAGTGCCACGTACCCTTAGGTCTCTTTAACCGAATGACATAGAACGAGGTACAGTTCCATCTAACCCGTGCTCACATCGCAATGACAATTTAAGCCATATGCGTGGGTCAAACTTCTCCCGAGTCCCGTTTCCATCACACTTCACATAACCCGGTTATGTTTCAAGTTGGCTCCCAGGCCACCAAGTTGGCAAGATCACGCATCCGCCCAGTTTTCCGGGTGCACCTTAGGGTTAATCCCCAAAGCTCCCTGTTGCAATCTACCACGTAGAAAACCCGAAAAACAAACAATCACACGGAGTCTTCTCCGGCATTTATGCAATGCAACATCACCGATCCAGACCAACATGTCCAGATAGGCTTCACACATCAGGCCTATGTCCGTTCTCGAATACGGGCTCTAAACAACGGGGACTTTACATATCTACCCGAAGGAACGCCTCCAACTCACCGCAAACTCGCGAGAGCGGGCTTCCTATGCAAAGAAGGAGAGCTTCACATGCTCAAGAAGAGAATCGTTACCCTAGCGTTCTTCCTCGACGCCATGGAAATGTAAGCGGATGAAAAGCACCGCACTCTCTTTGCCTCCGTAGATCCGAAGTCGGCTCGCGATTTGGAGCTTCGAAGCTCCTCCAATGGTCGGATCTAGCTTCTTCTTCCTCCTTTGCTCTCACCTCTCTCTTGACTTAGAAAGAGAACCACTCAAGTAAAAGTGAGGGTTTCAAAGGCCCAATCCCGAGTATATCCCAGTAGGAGCAACCCCCAACCGTCGGATCCCAAATTAAAGAAACGAACGGCCTTGATTCGGGCCTGAAATGTACAATCTGGACCGAACACGGGCTGGCACATGCCCGTGTCCAGGGCCGTATCCCTCATTCGCCGTCAAAATCGACGCGCCTGGAACAACACACGGGCATCCGACACGCCCATGTTCGACCTGACACGCCCGTGTTCCAACTATCATGGCCGTGTGGTCGGTCGTGTGCACCCATCGATACAGCCCAAAAACAATGCGAGACTCACACGGGTTCTTGGACACGCCCGTGTCCTAACCCGTGTCCACTCGAACACGCCTGGGCTCCAGGCCGTGTTCACAGTCTCGACACTTCGTCGAGTGAAGTTCTTCGACCACCCGACACGGCCTTGGACACGCCCGTGTCATAGGCCGTGTGCCTTGTCTCGACACTTCGTCGAGCGAAATTCGTCGACTCCCCGGGCCGATCGTCGACACGGGCTCGACACGCCCTGAGACACGCCTGTGTCTCAGGCTGTGTGCCCTATCTCGGCACATTATCGAGCGAAATTCGTCGACTTCATGGCCAAGTCTTCGACTCAAGCCTGACACGCCCTGGGACACGCCCGTGTCCCAGGCCGTGTGCCTCCTGCCAGATTCTAACTCTGCCCCAAAACGTCTCCCGTCGCTCTTTTGAGTTTCGGGGCGTTACAACTCTCCCCATCTTAAAAGAATTTTGTCCACGAAATTATATTAAGGAAAGACAAGTACCAAAATTAAATTGTACCTGAGCGGAACAACTCCGGATACTCGTCAAGCATAGTCTGCTCTCGTTCCCAAGAGAGCTCCTCTCGACCGTAATTGTCCCATCGGACCTTGACCATCCTGATCTCTTTATTGCGTAGCCGCTTGACCTCCGAGTCCTCAATCCGCACGGGCTTGACTTTTGTCATCAACCCACTATCCATCGGCACTTGATCAACCGCGATCACTTGCGAAGGCTCTTGCACCGCCTTCCGAAGCGTCGAAATATGGAATACATCATGTAAACCACTAAGCTCCACCGAAAGCTTCAAACGATAGGCTGCTTCACCAACCCGCTCCAGAACCTCAAACGGCCCAAGGTACCTCGGGCTTAGCTTTTTCAATCGCCGCACCCGCGAGACACCCTTGAACAGCTTGATCTTTAAGTACACATAGTCGCCCACAGCGAACTCCACGTTCATGTGCTTGGCATTATAGTACTTCGCTTGCGGGTCCTGAGCGATAAGCAACCTCTCCCGAATGGTACGCACCAACGAAGTAGCATCCTCCACTTCTAATCTCTTATACAACTTTGACTCACCCGTTTCTAACCAAGACAACATTGTGCGACATTTTCTACCATAAAGGGCCTCGAAGGGCGTCATCTGAATACTCGCCTGGTAGCTATTGTTGTATGCAAACTCCACCAAATAAAGGTGGTCTTCCAATTGCTTTCCAAAGTTCCAAGACACACATGCGAAGCATGTCTTCCATGGTTCTATTGACCCTCTCGGTCTGCCCATCCGTTTGCGGATGGAAGGCTGTGGTGAATTTCAACTTTGTTCCCAACATTTGCCGCACTAGCCTCCAATCATTGGACGTGAACCGCCCATCTCGGTCACTCACGATGCTGCGGGGCACACCAATAAGTCGTACAATGTTATCCACATACAGTTTTGCCAACTTCTCCACCGGATCATCCTTCCTATGCGGAATGAAATGCGACACCTTCATTAGCCGATCTACGACCACCCAAATGGCGTCGTTCCACTTTTACGACCTTGGCAAACCGTGCATAATGTCCATAGAGATGTCGTCAAATTTCCACTCCAGAATAGGCAAGTACTTAAGAAATCCTCCCGGCTTGTGGCATTCCTCCTTCACCAAGGCGCAAGTTTGGCACTTCACCACGTAGAGCGCCACATCTTTCTTCAAACCCGGCCACCAAAACAGTTTCTTTACATCGCGGTACATCTTCGTGCTCCCTGGGTGAATCGAGTACTTGGTATGGTGTGCCTCGTACAACAATTCCACCCGCAAATTGCCCACACTTGGGACGCACAGACGCCCATCTTTCCAAAGCAATCCGTCCTCCACAACGAATTGGGAATTTGACCCATCCAGAGCCTCTACCATGAACTGCTTCATATGGACATCAAAATCCAAAGCCTGCCGAATCCGATCAGCCAGGTCATATTGGACTTCAGTCCAATTCAGTACTGCTTCAGCACTTGATTGCTTATCCACACAAACAATCTCCAACGCCTCCAACTCCCAAACCAACCTCTCATCATGCACCGATAGCCAATTGGCTTGAGCTGGGGCCCAGCGACTCAATGCGTCCGCAACCGCATTACCTTTACCAGGCACGTAGCGGATCTTGAATGTATAGTCCCCCAGGAACTCCATCCATCTACGCTGCCGCATATTCAGATCTTTTTGATCGAATCAGATACTTCATGCTCTTGTGATCGGTGTAGATATCAATCTTCACACCGTACAAATAGTGTCTCCACAGCTTCAAGGCAAAAATCACGGCAGCTAACTCCAAGTCATGGACCGGATAATTCCTTTCGTGCACTTTCAGCTGTCTCGAGCCATAAGCTATCACACTTCCGTGTTGCAGTAGCACGCAACCCAAACCGCTGCCTGAAGCATCGCTATAAATCTCATAGCCTTCGGTCCCACTCGGCGAACTCAGCACAGGCGCCGTGGTCAACCGACATTTCAACTCCTCAAAAGCTCGCGCGCACTCCGGCGTCCAAATGAACTTCTGCTCCTTTCTCGTCAAAGTGGTGAGAGGTAGCACTATCCGCGAGAAGTTCTCTACGAAGCGCCTATAATAGCCGGCAAGCCCCAGAAAGCTCCGGACTTCCGCTACCGTAGAAAGCTCAGGCCACTCTCGTATCGCAACAATCTTCGCCGGATCCACTGCAATACCCTCTCCACTCACTATATGACCAAGGAACGCCACTGAGGATAGCCAAAACTCGCACTTCGAGAACTTGGCATACAATTGATTCCTCCTTAGCATCTCCAAAACCAAATGAAGATGCTTGAAGTGATCTTCCTCACTCTGCGAGTACACCAAAATATCGTCGATGAAGACGATCACAAAATGGTCCAAGTACTCCCTGAAGGTCCTGTTCATCAAATCCATGAATACTGATGGCGCATTAGTCAGCCCAAACGGCATGACCGTAAACTCATAATGCCCGTATCTCGTACTGAACGCTATCTTCGGGATATCACTCTCCCTTATTCGCAGCTGATAGTACCCAGACTTGAGATCCAACTTCGAGTACACCGTCGACCCGACCAACTGATCAAAAAGGTCATCGATCCGGGGAATCGGGTACTTGTTCTTTTTTGTCAACTTGTTGAGCTCCCGAGAATCAATACATAGCCTCAAGCTTCCGTCCTTCTTCTTAACAAAGAGGACCGGCGCGCTCCAAGGCGAAGAACTTGGGCGCACAAACCCTTGGTCCAACAACTCTTGCAGTTGAACTTTCAGCTCCGCCATATCCTTAGGCGCTAGCCGATAAGGAGATCGTGACACAGGCTTTGCACCTGGCACTAGCTCAATCGTGAAATCTATCTCCCGTTGAGGCGGGGCTCCAGGAAGATCTCTAGGGAACACATCAGGGTACTCCGATACCACTGAAATACTATCCAACGCGGGCTTCCGCATTGTAACCTCCACTAGTGTAAAGAACAGTTCTACACCGGCACGAACCACCTTCACCACCTGAAGAGCAGACATCAACGTCTTGCTCGACCCCTTCAAGCCCGTAAAAGTCGTCTCACGAGTTTCTCCCAACTTGACTTCCTTGCGACCGCCGTCAATATAGGCTTGCTGCTCCGAGAGCCAATCCATGCCAACTATAACGTCGAACTCCACCAACGGAAGTAACGACGCCTGCAGATCGAATTCTTGATTCCCAATGCGAATCTTAACACCGTAGATTCTATCCGCGCGCATCGAACACCCATTGGGCAACAACACATCCAATTTATCCTTCGTCATCGAAGAAGGGACTCCGATGCGTGATATAAATCCTTCGGACAAGAAGGAGTGTGAAGCTCCCGTATCGAAGAGTGCTCTTGCCGGATTTTCACAAATCAAAACAAATCCTAAACAAGCAGTTGTAAGGTAACATGTGCATAACAAGTATTTAAAGAAATTAACTTTCTATAAATTAAATCGTACTTGTCACCACATCCATCTGTTTGATGGAATCCTATTGGCCAAGATTGTATACCCTCAGTTGGGCCGGAGCATAATGGAACGCGGTTGACTCCACCGCCTTGCCCTTCTCTTCATAAGTCGCTCCCGGCTTCCTTTCGGACTTGGGACGTCCGCTCCAACAATCACGGGCAAAGTGCCCCGACTTTCCACAAGTAAAGCAAGAACCCGGGGTTCGACCCGTAGTCGCCCGAGAAGCACCAGAAGAAGGAGCTGGACCCGAAGTCCTATGCTTCTTAGAGAATCTTCGATAGCCGAACTTTGAAGTAGTCGGCACTTTAAACTCAGATTTCTTATCACCCAAGCTTTTCTTTGCTTGTACATTCTTCATATCCTTCTCCAAGGACTGGGCTGTGTTGACCAAGGTCAAGAAACCCTGCGTCATCGGCCTCGAGAGTAGTAATCTTAACTCGTCTCTCAACCCTTCGTCGAATCGATTCGTCTTGCGCTCCTCATCCGTAATGGTGGAGCTAGCATATTGACTCAAACGAGTAAACTCGTGGAGATATTCATCCACGCTACTGTCCCCTTGTACCAACTTCAGGAACTCGTTCTCCAACGATATCCTCTGCGCCGAAGGGAGGTATCTAGCCAAGAACAATCTCGAGAACTCCTCCATCGAGACATCAAAAAGTTGCCTACCTCTCAACAGGTGCAGCTCCAATCCTTCCCACCACAATCTAGCTTCACCATTCAAAAGGAACGTAGCAATGGTGGTCATTTTCCACTCCTCCGTCTCCGTTGCTGTCATGACTCTCTTCACCCTAGAGAGCCAGTCTTCAGCTTGAGATGGGGTTCCCAACCCCGAGAATATCAGAGGATTAAAGCTCATGACATGCTTGAGCTATCTCTCGGTTGCCCTCCTTGGCACCACCGGTTCCTCTACCACCTGCTCCACTCTTCGCTGCTCAGCCGCTTGCAGCGGTACCTGCTCCATCGCAGGAGCAGGCTGCTGTGTTTGCCTTGCAGGCTGCACATTAATCATGGCCAACACTGCTTCAGCCACCAATCGTATGGTCTCAGCCGATAGAGGTGTTGCAGGAGCTTCATTAGGTGCACTGCTAGCCTTAGAAACTCGACGTTCCGACGGCCCAGCACCACTTCTGGTCACCTATAATGGCACAAAACATCGTTAAGCGACCAAATAAAATTGCAAACAGCAATTATAGGAACACGCATGTTCCCCAAACACGTGTATTTTCATTCCTAAGTGGACATTCATGGGTTCTTTTACTGTTATAACGATGACGCACACACAGGTGCTCACCACCCCTTAAAAAGAATTTGTCCACGAATTCATTTTAAGCCCGACCAAAACCAGTAGTTTGATACCAAATTGTAATACTCCCTATCCGTCGCATAGCATATAGCAGTAGGTCCGGCCGGGGCCCGACGTCATATACCACAGACAAACCGGGTGGTTACTCAATGGAAACCATCCAACTAATCATAACGTCCTACCCAGAGCATTCTAGCGGAAGCAATTTTAAAAGTTGCAATTAAGAACCCAGCACAAAGAGCACGAATGTCCACTAAAATACCAAATGGGAATGTAGTAGATACAGCAGTACAGGCCTTAAGGCCTTACAAAATGGTTTATTTAATATTATATGATTTACAAACCACAGCACGCAGGCCGATCATACATGAGTAAAACCAGTAAACACACCAATTAGGCCTTCGAGGGTCGGCTTCGCAATTTGGGCTTTAGCCCGCTATTGACTGCTTGGTCCAACAGCACCTGCAAACAACAAAACCACCGTACAGTGGAAACAAAAGGCAATGGTCAGCAATGCTGACCAAATTATAACGATCCCGCCCCCAACTCGGGGCGGCGATGCTGCTTCCCTGCACTCATTAGCATAGTCAAGCAGTATATAAATATACATTGCATCACAGACGTTGGCACTCACGGCCACACGCCCCGTGCTCTCAGGGCACATTCTCGGTGAATCAGTCGATGTCACGTCAATTTAAGCCATAGACATTCCGATCACACCACTGCCACTTTGACGGCCACACTATGTCACAACCCGCATTTTCTCAACGAAGAAATCGTATCAGAGCAATAGAAAACACATGCCGTGATGCCACGTCGTGCAGGGGATAACTGCACACGCTCAGGCAAAACACCAGACCCTAGATTTTTAAAGAAAATCGTTGATTAAGTGTGAAAGAAAATCAGTTATGTAGAATGGTCGTATCCCTCGGCACGGTGGATCAGCTAGTCCACAGTTTAAATTATATCTATACGCAGCAGAAAATACTTTGGTTCAATTAAGTTGACACCCTAAATGAGCATTAGTGATCCCGGGGGACGACTCATGGTATGCACGACTCTAAGGTGAATATAGTAGGTATGAAAGATAGTGTTTTACGCAGAGGAAAAAATAGTGTCTTTGTTTTAGAAACATGCTAGGCATGAGGTACATATAATAATGCTTTTAGATTTTAAAATATCTAACATGCAACCTAGCATAAATCCTTCCCAGAAGCAAGTAACCAACCACAAATAGGCAAAAACAGCAGTTTAAATTCATACCCAGCATCGCAAGAAGCCACCAGTGGGCGTCAACAACCTGACACGAACCCACTGGCGAGTATGCATGTCTATACAGAAAAGTAAAGAACTACCTCACAAAAATCGGGAATCAGCTATCAGCTACCGAAGAGGCCACCAACAAGCCCTCCAAAGAACTAGCCGCTGAACTGGCTACAACCTGGACCTGAGGCATTCAAGAAAAGAACACCTCAGCAAGAAAATAATCAAAAGGGAAAATAGAGCAATAGATTAATGAGCAAATAAGAAGAAGTGTTTACCAACCCGACAACAAACTGCTATAAGCAAAAGAAAAGGGGTGACAGTAAGAAGAGAGTACTGCCTAGAGCACAGCAGAGCACACCATGTGCGGGAAAAAGAACCATTATGCCCTACCAAAAGAGTCTGTAACAGTAAGAAGACTTATACATATACACCAAAAGAAAAGAATAAGCAGGAAAGGGACTAACAATCCTAATACGAGGGCAAGTGGCAGTAGTCAAAACATGGATCTGAATACGTAACCATAATCAGGTCCAAAAAGGGCTAAGGGGTCAAACAGTGGCAGCTTTAGGGTCCCACACACACCAACCCAAACCGGGGCAAAAGGCGGTGGCCACAGCTCTCCACATAAAACCACCCCTCCAGAGGCCACCAAAACTCCACCACCTGCCACAACCTAAGAGTCGACATGCTGAAACTAGCCGAACACCCAATGCCCCCCTAGGGAAAAGGTCACACTAACAATCCTAAGAAACACACGAACCCAAGGCAAGAACGTCGGGACCAACCGACGCGGCCTTGCACGCCTAACCCGAACCAACCCCGAGTCTTTCTAACCCAAAACAAGCGCAGCACCTAGTGTCGACACGATATGTCGACACCACGACAAGCCGGTGTCGACACAAGGTGTCGGCACCACTACGGCTGGTGTCGACACCAAGTGTCGACACCACGGCTGCTGGTGTCGACACCAAGTGTCGACACCACGGCTGCTGGTGTCGACACCAAGTGTCGACACCACGGCTGCTGGTGTCGACACCAAGTGTCGACACCTCTGCTGCTGGTGTCGACACCAAGTGTCGACACCTCTGCTGCTGGTGTCGACACCAAGTGTCGACACCACAGCTGCTGGTGTCGACACCAAGTGTCGACACCACAGCTGCTGGTGTCGACACCAAGTGTCGACACCTCTGCTGCTGGTGTCGACACCAAGTGTCGACACCTCTGCTGCTGGTGTCAACACCAAGTGTCGACACCACAGCTGCTGGTGTCGACACCAAGTGTCGACACCAAGTGTCGACACCACAGCTGCTGGTGTCGACACCAAGTGTCGACACCTCTACTGCTGGTGTCGCCACCAAGTGTCGACACCATAGCTGCTGGTGTCGACACCAAGTGTCGACACAAAGTGTCGACACCAAGTGTCGACACAAAGTGTCGACACCTCTGCTGCTGGTGTCGACACCAAGTGTCGACACCACAGCTGGTGGTGTCGACACCAAGTGTCGACACCTCTGCTGCTTGTGCCGACACCATGTGTCGACACCACAGCTGCTGGTGTCGACACCAAGTGTCGACACCACTGCTGGCCAGTGTCGACACCAAAGGTGTCGACACCCCGACTGGCCACCAGCGCCAAACCCAGCAAACAACCAAAACGAGAACGAGGTCTCTCTCCCTAGAGTTCCATCATCCATCAGCAATAGCAACTGCTCGACCTAAACTGAACCAAATCGGACCCTAATAAACACAATCCCTCAAGAAATCTGAGATTTAACGAAAACCTTTCTACACTAGCCACGGTATGATCGGGAACGAACCCTAACATACACCTAAGATCTAAGCAGGAAAGAGATGAAATTTAAACAAAAGAAGACAAAGCTCAGCTATGGCAAGGATGAGGGAACATCACTTGCCTAAATACCAGAAAAACTTGGTCGGCGGCCTCCCCCTCTCTCGGATCTAGCCGCAGAGTAGCAAGCTGAGGAGCAGAAAGAATGCATATCCAGGCGAGGGCAGTCCAGATCCACTCTCGAAATTGAATTTCGACCACTAAATCTCCAGGAATCGGCGTCCGAAGGCTAGGGTAGTCCGGCGGTTCTCTCCCTCTCGCACAGGCGGCAGCTTCTTCTAAGCAGAGCAAAAGAAAAGGAGCAAATGAACCCAGCCCTAATTCTAACCTAAGGGTATATATATATACACAGCAATTTAATAATAAACAATCAACATATTAATGACTTACACGCAATATCAAAACAACACGAGACCCGAAACATCTCAGAAAATGACGAAATTCGCATCGCAGCTAAAAACCCACGCTGCGAACACAACTGCGAAGTCGAAATTAGCATTTGACGAACAAAACCCGGGATATCACCACCCGAAGCCAAAACACAAGCATTCCCTAAGAGGTCCAACCGAGTCATCAAACGGAATCCGGCTAGCTGGGGAATCTTGCTAACAGGCTACAAACAGGCTACACAGGGAACCCTAAGAGCTAAGACCACGCTCTACAACGGCAAAAAGCCGGAAATACGCCATCGTAACGCAAGCCAAAGATCAAACAAAACACAGGAAAAACCGGGGGCGTTACAGCCACTCCCCCTAAAAGAAAGTTTCGCCTCGAAACTTTACTCACAACACTCCTATAAAGAAGGAGAGAGAAAGAGCCAGGAAAGGGCTACATACAAATAAGAATAAAACAGATCATACCAGGAACAAGATCAGGGAAACAGATGAGGGTGAGCCTCCCTCATAGCCGACTCCAACTCCCAAGTCGCGCTTTCCACATCCTGATTCCTCCATAAAACTTTAACCATTGGAATAGTCTTCTTCCGCAACGCCTGAACTTGAGAATCCAAAATGCGGACAGGCACCTCCACATAAGAAAGATTCGGATCCAACTAAGGCACAGAATCAAACACCTTCCTGCCATTTACCACACATTTCCGCAGCTGACTGACGTGAAAGACATCATGCACGCCAGGGAAATTTGCGGGCAAAGCCAGCCTATAGGCTGACACTCCAATCCGCTCAACAATCGGAAACGGCCCCACGTACCTTGGCTCCAACTTCCTGCTCTTGCCAAACCGCTTGACTCCAACCAACGGGGAGACCTTTAGGAACACCAAGTCCCCCACAACAAATTTCAAGTCCAATCTACGCCGATTGGCGTTCTTCTCATACCTCTCATGGGCTATCCGAAGCTTTTCCCGAATAAGCTTCACAACGGTTTCCATCTCCTCGAGCGCTTCTGGTCCCATCAAAGGCCCCTCGCCAAGCTCAGCCCAAAACAAGGGAGTCCTATAGCGCCTCCCATACAAAGCTTCAAAAGGAGCCATTTGCAAGATTTCTTGATAATTGTTGTTATACGCGAATTCCATAAGCCGCAAGTGCTCGTCCCACGCTCCTCCGTGGTCCAGAATATAGCATCGGATCATATCTTCCACAATCTGAATTACTCGCTCCGTCTGACCGTTGGTCTGCGGATGATAAGCCGTGGAATATCTCAAATCTGTACCCAACCCTTCTTGAAGGCTCTTCCAAAAATGAGACGTGAACCTCGAGTCTCGATCTGATATGATACTTACGGGTACACCATGCAATCTGACAACCTCTTCCAGATACAACTCGGCTATCTTCCTCATCGGATAATCGATCTTAAATGGTACGAAATGAGCGCTCTTCGTCAATCTGTCTACGATTACCCAGACTGAATCTTGCCCCTTAGGAGATCTCGGTAAGCCGGTAATGAAATGCATAGAGATACTCTCCCACTTCCACATCGGAATCTCCAAGGGAGTCAGCTTGCCACCAGGCCTCCCATGGTCGGCTTTC
The DNA here is from genome assembly GCA_039583875.1 of Platanthera guangdongensis. Classification (NCBI taxonomy): domain Eukaryota; kingdom Viridiplantae; phylum Streptophyta; class Magnoliopsida; order Asparagales; family Orchidaceae; genus Platanthera; species Platanthera guangdongensis. The sequence goes on from CM077152.1 coordinate 171,477,071, forward strand.
ATACGCCTGCAAGTGAAACACTCTGAAACAAATCTGGCTATGTCCTTCATCCCGTACCACCAGACAATCTGTTTTAAATCATGATACATCTTGGTCGACCCTGGATGGTAGGCAACACTAGATCCGTGGGCTTCTCTGCACATCACATCCCGGATATCTCCAACCGCGGGGATGCAAAACCTGCCACGATACTTCAAGGTACCCGCATCGTCTATGGAGAAATCTGGTAATTCACCTTTTTCAGCTCGAAGATACAAATGCAGAAGATCGGGATCGTCCTTATGATGCAGTCTTGTAAGCGAAATCCACGAAGGTTCTGCCACTGCCAAGCTACTCTGCGAATCACAGCTTCCCACAGAAATGTCCATCAAACGAAACTTTTCCACTAGACACTCGGCGGAGAGATTGAAAATCTTACCTGACTTCCGACTCAGGGCATCAGCCACCACATTTGCCTTGCCCGGATGATACTGGATTTCAACATCATAGTCGGCCACATACTCCAACCACCACCGCTGGCGCAGATTCAATTCTTTCTGAGTGAAGACATACTTCAAACTCTTATGATCTGTGAAAATCTTGCACTGCGCGCCATATAGTAAATGCCTCCACAATTTCAGCGCATAGATCACAGCTGCAAACTCCAGGTCATGCGTAGGGTAATTCCTCTCGTGAGTCTTTAGCTGCCTCGACCCGTACGCAATCACCTTCCCGCCCTGCATCAAAACGCAGCCCAGTCCGACATGCGACGCATCCACATATATATCATACTCACTACCCTCCGTAGGCAAAGACAAAATTGGAGCCGAACATAGCCTTCTTTTTAGTTCCTCAAAAGCCTTCTCGCACTTATCATCCCATAAAAAGGCTACATTCTTCTGCGCCAACTTGGTCAACGACGCGGACAAGGTAGAGAAGCCTTCTACAAATTTTCTATAATAACCAGCCAAACCCAAGAAGCTTCTGATCTCTTAGGGAGTAACAGGTCTCGCCCATTCCATAACAGCAGCGATCTTCTCTGGGTCCACCGATATTCCCTCCTTATTAACCACGTGACCTAGAAAAGAATCTTGAGGCAACCAAAATTCACATTTGCTCAGCTTGGCGTATAACTTATGGTCTCTCAGAGTCGCCAAGATCAGTCGCAAATGTCGATCATGCTCCTCCGCATCTTTAGAATACACCAAAACATCATCTATAAAAACAATTACAAACTTATCTAGAAAGTCCTTGAAAACTCTGTTCATCAAATCCATAAAAGCTGAGGGCACATTAGTCAAACCAAAAGACATAACCAAAAACTCAAAATGCCCATGACAAGAGCGGAACGCCGTCCGCGGAACATCTGACTCCCGAATCCTCAACTGGTGATAGCCCGAACGAAGATCTATCTTGGAAAACACGGCACTACCACGCAGTTGGTCAAACAAATCGTCGATTCGCGGCAAAGGGTACCTGTTCTTAATAGTAACCTTGTTCAGCTCTCTATAGTCGATGTTGGAACACCCTATTACTAATTTGGGTCAGGATCACTATGTCTCTAGGAATTTATGCTTTGACCTTCTGTATAGATTATAGGTCAATTAGAATTGAGTCTAAGGGATCAGGAGTCTAGGTTTGGAAGCTGGCCTGAAGACCCAAATTTTTCTGGAGACTAAGTCCAAATCGTCGAGCTCAGCACGACGTTTCGTCGAACTCCGGTCGACGATCGTCTAGCTCAACTATTGACAGATCGTCGAGCTCCATTCGACGATCGCTGAGCTCAACCATCATAATATCGTCGAGCCCCGGTCGACGATCGCTGAGCTCAACTTCTCAATATCGTCGAACTCCATTCGACGATCGCTGAGCTCAGGTCGACGATTTTGACTCGACTCTGGATCCTTATCTCTGAGCTCAGTTCGACGATCTTTGAGCTCAGGTCGACGATTTCTTTGCTGCTTGCATTTTCCAGTTCGCTGAGCTCAACTCAACGATAGCAGAGCTCAGTTCGACGATTTCAGTTATCTTTCAGAATTCAAATTCAAATCAGATAGAAGTTATTCTGCATTTAATTCAGAAGATCTGCCAGCCGTTTTCATTTACTTCTGGAGCAAGTTTCAAGGGACTTTTCAAGGAATAATTCAGCGGACTTTCCTTCAGAACATTTTATGCAATTAAGGCTGTAATTAATTCAGTCCAACGGCTATCTTTGATAGAGCAATTTTCTATTCAGACTCAGAGAATAAAAGACAGAATGTTTTTTTTGAATCAAAAAGAAGATAGACAAGAACAAGAGAATTGAGATAGATAAGTAGAGGACACCTCTCTATACACAGAGACTCTCTCAATCTTCTGTCAACAAGAATTCAGAAGAACACTCATCAAGAGATCAAGCTTTCAAACATTCTTCAGATCTCTTCAGCTCTCAAGTGTTCAAGGCCAACATCATCTCAAGACTCCAGACACTCAACATTTCAGCTTGCTGAAATCATCTTTTGCTGGAGATCTTTCTTTGAAGGCCTATCACCCTCAGCAAAGCTCATTTTCCTGAAGATTTCAAGGACTCAGGGGGAGCTTTGACAACATCACTGAATCCACATAGTCTTCTCAGTTGCTTGAGAAAGAGAAGACTGCCATCACTCTCTCACCCCCATTCTGTAAAGGGTTTTTCAAACTCCCTTCAAAAGTTTGAATCTGGTTTTTGGGCACCTTGTCAAAAGCTCATTGGTGGCAAGACACCTGATCAAAAAATCTGATTTGGTTTTTGAGCACCTTATCAAAAGCTCATTGGTGCCCAGGACACCTGATCAACTCATCCTGCAGTGGATTCCTACCTAGGGTGGTAGAAGAGTGGATGTACCCATGTTGGGGAACCACTATATTTTCTTGTGTCATCTGGTTCTGCATGTTTTCTTTTTTGTTTCTGGCCTAGATTTTCTTGTGCTTAATATCTGCATAGCTTAGTTTTATTTCTGCTTCCCTGCTTACACTCATTACAACAATTGTTGTAAAGCTTTGCAAAAAGTTTTCTTTGTGTTTTTAAAAAGCACCATATACTCTATTCACCCCCCCTTTAGAGTATATCAGATCTAGTTTCCCCTTTCAATTGGTATCAGAGGGAGGTTGGTTAAACATACCATATCTGTTTGGTTGTACAGGCTAACACCTGAACCCCAAAGATCCCAAACTAGATCCTTCTTTTATATTTCATTATTAGATTTAGCTTGCACAAATCATGGCCCAAAACAAAGATTATGCAAGCACCAGACCTCCAGTGTGCAATCTGTCAAAGTTTGCACTTTGGAAAGCAAGGATTAAACTCTACATGAATTCTATTGACGAGGACATTTTTAATTCTGTTTTGACAGTGTGTCCAAGACCTCCAGAAAGTACAAGCACAAATGCTGTTCCACCTCCATCAGAAACAGATGCTGACATTAAAAAGTGGAAAGTAGCTGATGCCAAGGCAATGAACATTCTAGCTCAAACCATGTCAGATGACATTTTTCAAAAAGTAGCTGAATGCAACTCAGCCAAGGAGATCTGGGACAAGCTCTCAGAAATAGTTTCAGGATCAGCTGATGAGAGAAAGGACAGAAGATCTCATCTCATCTCCCAATATGAGAACTTCAAGAAGGGAGAAACAGAGTCAGTGGGAGAAATGTACAACAGATTGAGTCTAATTGTCAGTGAACTGAGGACATTAGACAAAGAGATCTCACTGACAGAACTAAATGATAAGATCCTAATGTGCTTCCCCAGCACTTGGGATTCAAGAATCTGGCCAATTAAAGATGCCAGAAGTCTGAATGAGATCACGACTGAAGCCTTGCTGGGTAAGCTCAAATCTTATGAGCTACTCATCAAGAACAGAGAAGAAGAACAGAAGGCTGCTTCTCCAGCCACAAAAAGGGAGAAGACTATAGCATTTAAGGCAGCTGAGGATATGCCTGAAGAAAAAGGTACAGGCAATGATGAACTTCTCAGCCTGTTAGCCAAAAGATTCTACAAGATGGCCAGAAAGGACTTCAGAAGAAGATCATACAAGGAGCAAGACAAGCCAAGGTATGACAAGTCCATTGGCAATAGCAAAGACATTATTTGCTTTGGTTGCAGGAAACCAGGGCATATGGTTCCTGACTGTCCAGAAAACAAGAACAAGGACAGAAGGGACAGAAAAGAAAGAAGAAAGGAGAAGGACTCCAAAAGGAATGGAAATAACAAACCTTCCTCCAGCAGAAATAAGCACACAAGGAAAGGATTTGTTGCTGAATCCTGGAGTTAGACTGAAGAGGAGTCAGAGGCCTCTTCCAGCTCAAGTGATGATGAGGATGATGCAGAGGAAAAGGAGTTCTGCATGATGACAATCAATGCCTCACAACACAACTCAGAGGAAGAGGAGTCAGAGTCAGACTCAGAGACTCAACCTGTAGAAGATCAGGTAATCAGCTCTTTTGATTTCACTTCAGAAGATTTTAAACTTGAATTTAAAGCACTATGTTTAGACCTGCTAAAGTCTGAGAAAGAGATCATCTCTCTCAGAAATCAATTATCTGAACAAAGTGGTTTAAAATCAGAAAACCTCAAGCTCTCTCAGGAGTTGGAGAACCATAGGGAACAGATAGCTTCACTGAAGAGTGAACTCTCTGAGGCCAAGAAGCTTGAAGAATCTCTCAATGGGAGAAGCATCAAGCTGATGGACATCACAAGCACAGTGAACTCAAGATTCAACAGTACACTGGGCTTGGGTGCCTCATCCAGCCAACCTATTGTTCTAACAACCCCTATCAAGTTCATCTCTGACAAGGGAAAGGGAGTTGTAGAGGTTGCCATGAAAAATTCTGATCTGACTCAGAAATTCAAGTCCCAGCAGAAAGCGTCGAACGAAGCTCGACGATCGCCGAATGAAGATTGACGATCGCCGAACGCAGCTCGACGATCTCAGGACAAATCGTCGAACGCTGATCGACGATCTAAGCCAAGATCGTCGAACGCTGGTCGACGATCCCATATACCTGACCTCAGCCATAGTCGACCGTCGAACGGAGCTCGACGATCTGACCCAAGATCGTCGAACTCAGCTCCAAGATCGTCGAACAGAGGTCAGAGCTCTGGAAAGTTTTTCAATGGCAAGTCAAAATTGAATCCTGAGGGTTCTTCATCCCAAACATTTAACCCTTATACTGAATGGATTTTACCCCCAAGGAGATATCATCCTGAAGGATATAAGAGTCAGCCAGGGATGTCTTTCATTTCTGAATTTAAAGGTTATCAACCTAGGCCCAAGGTAAACTGGGTCAAAAACAAGTGAATTGCTTTATGTGCAGGTGAAGACCTATCCAACATCTAACCAGCAATGGTATTTGGATAGTGGGTGCTCTAAGCACATGACAGGGAACAAGGACAACCTCAGTTCCTTTAGAGCCAAGCTTGGACCCAAAGTTATCTTTGGTGACTCCAACTTTGGACAGACTAAAGGATATGGAGAAGTCCAGATTGGTTCTGTAACCTTCAAGAAGGTAGCATATGTGGAAGGACTGAAGCACAATCTAATCAGCATCAGTTAGCTATGTGATGAAGGCTACCAGGTGACCTTCAGCAAAACCCTATGCAAGATCAAGTCAGAGGACAACACCACTGTGTTGACAGGTAAAAGGAAAGGTAACATCTACCTTGTAGATTTTCTTTCAACTACTGTAGATATCTGTTTATTCAACTCAGTTTGTAGACCAAATGTTTTATGGCATAAGAGACTAGGACACCTAAACCTTTGAACTATTGCTAGGCTATCCAAGGACAACCTTGTTAGAGGACTACCTTCTGGCCCCTACAAGAAGGAAGGACTCTGCAAGGCTTGTCAATTAGGCAAGCAAACTAAAAACAGTTTTAAGTCACTTAATAAGAGTGATTCACCTAGGATACTGTATTTGTTACACATGGATCTATTTGGACCCATCACAGTACAAAGCCTAGGAGGGAAATCCTACACTTTAGTTGTTGTAGATGACTTCTCTAGATTCACTTGGGTGTTCTTTCTAAGGAAGAAGTCTGATAACTTTAAGTGTCTGACAGAGTTTCTCAAATGTATAAAGATTGAGTTCAATACTCACATTGCCCTGATCAGAAGTGATCATGGGACAGAGTTTGATTCTCTTCTTATGCAAGAGTTCTGTCAGAGTGAAGGAATCAGACATACTTTCTCAGCTCCTAGAACTCCTCAACAAAATGGGGTAGCTGAAAGGAAAAATAGAACCCTTATTGAATCTGCCACTACATTGTTGTCAGATGCTCATCTACCTCTATCCTTCTGGGCAGAGGCAGTGAACACCTCCAACTATGTGCTGAACAGAAGCCTGATACATAAACTGAAGGGAAAGACTCCCTATGAATTACTCAAAGGGAAGAAACCTAAAGTTGACTATTTCAAAATTTTTGGTTGCATTTGTTATATTCACAATAATGATAAGAAACATCTAGCAAAATTTCAAGCCAAAGCTGATGAAGGAGTGTTTCTGGGATACTCCATGATCAGCAAGGCCTATAGGATTTATAATAAATCATCATTAAAAATTGAGGAATCTGTTCATGTTTCTTTTGATGAAACTAACATGTCTTTCAAGGAGAAGATCTCTTCTACCATATAACCTTTACAGGAACACTCTCTAGTTGAAGATATGAACAAGCTACAGGTTGCTCAAGAGGATGAAAGCAGTGAAGATGAAAGCAATGCTCAACATATTGAAGCACAACCGGAAGAGCCAGTTGTTGTACCACAAGAGGAAACAACAACACAGGTTGGTGAACGATCAACACCCCCTGTTGATTTAGTAACATCAAGAGACCATCCAATTTCCCAGATAATTGGAGAAATCTCAGCTGGTGTGCAAACCAGAAATCAGGTCAACCAAAACCTGTTGCACACCTGCTTTCTTTCTCAAATTGAACCTCAGTCCATTCAAGATGCAGAGCAAGATCCACACTGGATCATTGCCATGCAAGAGGAGTTGCATCAATTTGAGAGGAACAAAGTATGGGAACTAGTGCCCAAGCCTAAGGATCATTCCATTGTTGGAACAAAATGGGTATTCAGAAACAAACTGGATGATCAAGGAATAATAATAAGGAACAAGGCAAGGCTAGTTGCCCAAGGATATTCTCAAGAAGAAGGAATTGACTACGACCAGACCTTTGCACCTGTTGCAAGATTGGAAGCCATCAGGATTTTTCTAGCTTATGCAGCTCACAAAGGCTTCAAGGTTTATCAGATGGATGTCAAGAGTGCCTTCTTAAATGGAGACATCAAAGAGGAAGTCTATGTCAGACAACCTCCAGGTTTTATCTCTCCAACTCATCCTGATTTTGTTTTTAGATTAAATAAAGCATTATATGGTCTCAAGCAAGCTCCTAGAGCATGGTATGAGACCCTAACATGCTTTCTTTTGGAAAATGGTTTTATAAGGGGTAGAGTAGACCAAACTCTTTTCATTAGAACCCATAAGTCCCATACCCTACTAGTACAAATTTATGTAGACGATATCATTTTTGGTTCTACTGACTCAAAACTATGCAGAAGGTTTTCTAACTTAATGCATTCTAAATTTGAGATGAGTAGCATGGGTGAGCTATCCTTCTTCCTAGGATTGCAAGTCAAACAACATGCTGAAGGCATCTTTATTTCTCAAACCAAATATGCTAATGAGCTGGTTAAGAAATTTGGCATGTCTGAGGCATCTTGTATGAAAACACCCATGCCTACCAATGCTGTATTGGATGCTGATGAACATGGGAAACCTGTTAATCAGACAACATATAGAGCAATGATTGGCTCTTTACTGTATCTTACAGCTAGTAGACCAGATATAATGTTTGCTACATGCATATGTGCTAGATTCCAAGTTAGCCCTAGAGAGTCACACCTCACATTAGTAAAAAGGATTCTTAGGTATGTTAAAAGTTGTCCAAATCTAGGTCTCTGGTATCCAAAAGATTCAGCATTTGAGTTAACTGGATTCTCTGATGCTGATTATGCTGGATGCAGAATTGACAGGAAAAGCACCAGTGGAACTTGTCAGTTCCTTGGTGATAGACTTGTCTCTTGGTTTTGCAAGAAACAAACATCTGTGTCAACTTCAACTGCTGAAGCTGAATATATGGCTGCAGGCAGTTGTTGTTCACAAATACTGTGGATTCAAAATCAACTCCTAGACTATGGTTACAACTTAGAGAAGTCAAAAATCTTTTGTGACAATACAAGTGCTATCTCCATAGCTCAAAATCCAGTCCTCCATAGTAGGACAAAACATATAGAGATTAGACATCATTTCTTAAGGGATAATGTTGAAAAGAACAAAATTGAATTGCAGTATATCCCAACTGATTTACAAAGGGGAGATATTTTCACCAAGCCTTTGGATGAAAAGAAACATACTTTCTTCCTAAATCAGTTAGGAATGTTAGATGGAGGAAGTCTTTAATAATCCCCAAGATTTTGAAAGCTAAAAATGGACCAAGACTAGGCAAAATTCTGATTTTCCTTAGTGTCTAGGATTTCTCTGATCTCTGAACTGCGCTCGACGATTTCCCCACAGATCGTCGAACGGAGTTCGACGATTTCCAGAATCGTCGAACTGAGTTCAGCGCCCCTCAGACAGCATGAACTGTCTCCTTCGGTCAACGATCGTCGAACGGCGCTCGACGATTTTGTTCACTGAACGATCGTCGAACGGAGCTCGACGCCCTTCCAGATCGTCGAACGGAGATCGACGATTTTGGAGTCTCTTCAGATTCCTTTAGAAGCCTCGATCGTCGAACTGAGTTCAACGATCTCTCCTTTTCTGCGTCGAACCCTAATATAAAACTCTTTTTTTCGTCGTCGTTCTCTCTTGCGCTTTCAATTTCTCTGCAAACTTTTCTTCCCTCCAAACAGTTCTACCTTGGTCGTTTTGTCTGTTGATTTTTGCAGGTACCATGGCCGTTTCAGTTGCTGTACTCTCTGCAATGAAATTTGATGCAGGCTTTGACATCGATCTTGACTCCTTCAACACAACCGATCAAATCTTCCAGGATATTCTCAGATTGTTCAAAGATCAGCAATTATCTGCCCTGATGACAACCAGAATCAAACTTGCATCTGATGAGATTAAAGAATGGGTATACACTGCCCACAACCTGGACAACAATACCATAGTCGGTTCTATTGGTGGCACCCAGGTACCTCTGACCCCAACAGTACTCACAGAGGTTTTTGGTTTAAGAAATGGTGAAGATTCTGCTGAACTCTCTGGAGATGAGTTCTCTGATATTCTTGCCAGGATGGGTCATCCTGAGGGGAACCCTAGCAAGCTGTTTAAGAGGAACCTGTCTGTGGAATACAGGTTTATGGCTGATGTAGTAGGCAAGGTTCTCTTGGCCAAGCATTCTGCTCATGACACAATCTCCAGATATCAGCTCTGCCTTATGGGAGCTCTGGTAGATAGAAAAAGCTTGAACTGGGGAGAAGTATTTTTTGATCTGCTGAAGAAAAAGATAAACAAGACATTTGTGAACTTTGGAAGAATACTGGGAATCTTCCTCCAGGCTAAGTGCCCTGCCCTGCTAGTCTCCTCTGGAGTGCACATCAATGCCTCCAAGAGACTCACCTGTGCCCTCTTTGGGAAATGGGACAGGCAAATCTCCAAGCCCAGCAGGCCCTCTTCTTCTGGCCCTTCAGGCACTAGGACTCTAAGAGTCACTCCACCCCAGGTCTCTGCCCCTGCAGAAGACCTGCCTGCTGCTAGTGCTGCTGCTTCTCCTCCTCCAAGCTCAACCCTACCTCCAGCTCCATCCACCTCTCCAGCCACCTCCACAATTACCATCTCCAGCCCATCTCCAACTTCTATTCCATCTCCAGCAACAATTTCCTCTCCACCAGCAGACCACTTCCACCCCCTATTCTCTTATCCCCCTCCAGATGTCACCTCCTCCCCATCCCTTCCATCCTTCACTCTCTTGGATGAATCCTACATGGATGATTCCCGCTCTTCTCCTCCAGACTTCCCATCCTCCTCCACATCTTTCCAAGACCTTCTCCACCAGATTATTGATCAACCCACCTTCACTCCCTCCATTTCCATCCCTCTATCCTCCATATCTACCATCCCCTCTCCTGAGCCATTCATTCCACCCTTCAGCCCTCCTCCTCCAGCTCCCTCAGCCATCCCTCAACCCTCTACCTCTGCTCCTCTCATTGAGCATGTAGATCTCCCAGCCCTTGCTGATCAGTTGTATGAGCTCCTTGCACCTAGGCTCTCTCTTCTCATGGAGGCCTCTTTAGCTCCTCTACAACAATCAGTGGCAGCTCTCTCTGCCAGGCTTTCCTCTTTCCTTACTCCTCTAGCAGCACCCCCAGCAGTGTGCCTTGATGCACAGGTATCTGCATCCAGGCAGGGGGAGATGCCCTATAAAGTTGTTGCTGGTGCTGCTACCCCTGAAGCTGTTGCTGCTGCTGCTGCCCCTGCTGTTGTTTCTGCTGCTACTGCTGCTGTGTCTGTTTCTGCTGCTGCTGCTACACCAGTACTAGCAATAGACCTAAGGTCTCTGCTATCTACTTTTGATACTGCTTACTTCTGCTGCCTCCCAGAGCCATATCCTGTCCAGCCTCCAGAGGTTCTTGCTGCCCAGTCAGAAGATTTGTCCAAGGCTCTAGTGCCCTTCTCTTGCTGTGACCCCAGAATCATTTCTGATTTTATTCTGTCAGTGACTGCTGCTTCTGATGTTACTGCTGCTGCTGCTGCTGAAGACAATGCTGTGTCTACCTCTGAAGTTATATCTGCTGCTGAAGTCACTGTTTCTGCTGAGCCCTCATCTCAGGATGTTTTGATGACAGAGGCTGTTGATTTTGAGCCTGCTGTAGAAGTTGTTGTTTCTGAAGCTGCTGCTGCTGCCCTCATTCCTGAAGCAATCTCTGTTGTAACATCTGCTGCTCCAGTACCTATAGTTACATCTGCTGCTGCTCCTGTTGCTCCTCCTGCTTCTGTATCTTCTGCCCCATCAGCTGCTGTGAAATTAAAAGAGGATTTGATGAAGAAGATTGATGCCTTGTATGATGCACAAAGCTCTGAATCTGAGGATTATAACACTGCTTCTGATGACTCATCTGCCACAATTGCAAAGAAAAGAAAGGCAAGAAGTAAAGCCTTGAAGAGAGTTCCTCCTGCCAAAGTCAGAGATGACAATGATGTCCCCTATTATATCCTGCACAATTGCCCAATCTCTGAGCATTGGATGCAATTCTCTAAGAACCAGTTAAAGGCAATGAAGAAGAAAAGAAAGTTTGATAAAGATTCCACTCAGTTCAAGCACCCTCATCCTCCTCCACCACCTCCACCTGATGCAGGTGCAGGTGGCAGCTCTGCAAGATCAGGCCCTGCTAGAAGCCAGGCTCCCTACCAACCTCATGCAAGAACATATCAAAGGGAAAGCCAGTCTAGGGGGTCTTACTCTAGAAGGGGAGGATATAGGGGAAACCAAAGAGAGACTCAGGTTTACTCCAAAGGACACTCCAGGCAGCATCCTTACTCTAGGGGAGGACATGTTTCTGCTGATACATCTTCTGGTCCTTTCCCCTACAAGCTCAAAGATACTGTGACTGCCAGGACTCCTCAAGATACTACTTCCAACAGGTATGAGCCACCTGTTCCATTTGAGGACCCTGAGAAAAATCCTATGGCTTGGACTGCAAGAATGAAAGAGCTGGCTGCTTTAGATCAGATAAAGAAAGCAAAAGAACAAGGGCTAGACACTTCCAACATATCTACCATGTCAGAGCAAAGGCAAAAAGAGTTAGAAAGATATGCCTCCAGTAAGTTCTTTGATGCAGACAGATACATGGAGTTGCATCCAGCTGCAGTGGTTCCCAGGGCTTCAAAGCAAATTTATTTGGGTGCAGCTGATGATACCAGATCCAAACAACAAGCTTTAGATCCCAACAGAGAAATTAAAATGGTAAAAGGCAAAGAAAAGGAGTAACTCTGTAAGGTGACAACTTTTGGTTCTTCTAACTGCTATCTGGATAACACATATATATATATCTCTGTGATGGTTCTGCTCTGTGTCTTGCTTTTGTTGTTTTTATATTTCTGTGATTGTATGATGATTGTTTGATTTTCAAAGTCTGTAAATAGTTTTCCTAACCCAAATAGGGGGAGATTGTTGGAACACCCTATTACTAATTTGGGTCAGGATCACTATATCTCTAGGAATTTATGCTTTGACCTTCTGTATAGATTATAGGTCAATTAGAATTGAGTCTAAGGGATCAGGAGTCTAGGTTTGGAAGCTGGCCTGAAGACCCAAATTTTTCTGGAGACTAAGTCCAAATCGTCGAGCTCAGCACGACGTTTCGTCGAACTCCGGTCGACGATCGTCTAGCTCAACTATTGACAGATCGTCGAGCTCCATTCGACGATCGCTGAGCTCAACCATCATAATATCGTCGAGCCCCGGTCGACGATCGCTGAGCTCAACTTATCAATATCGTCGAACTCCATTCGACGATCGCTGAGCTCAGGTCGACGATTTTGACTCGACTCTGGATCCTTATCTCTGAGCTCAGTTCGACGATCTTTGAGCTCAGATCGACGATTTCTTTGCTGCTTGCATTTTCCAGTTCGCTGAGCTCAACTCAACGATAGCAGAGCTCAGTTCGACGATTTCAGTTATCTTTCAGAATTCAAATTCAAATCAGATAGAAGTTATTCTGCATTTAATTCAGAAGATCTGCCAGCCGTTTTCATTTACTTCTGGAGCAAGTTTCAAGGGACTTTTCAAGGAATAATTCAGCGGACTTTCCTTCAGAACATTTTATGCAATTAAGGCTGTAATTAATTCAGTCCAACGGCTATCTTTGACAGAGCAATTTTCTATTCAGACTCAGAGAATAAAAGACAGAATGTTTTTTTTGAATCAAAAAGAAGATAGACAAGAACAAGAGAATAGAGATAGACAAGTAGAGGACACCTCTCTATACACAGAGACTCTCTCAATCTTCTGTCAACAAGAATTCAGAAGAACACTCATCAAGAGATCAAGCTTTCAAACATTCTTCAGATCTCTTCAGCTCTCAAGTGTTCAAGGCCAACATCATCTCAAGACTCCAGACACTCAACATTTCAGCTTGCTGAAATCATCTTTTGCTGGAGATCTATCTTTGAAGGCCTATCACCCTCAGCAAAGCTCATTTTCCTGAAGATTTCAAGGACTCAGGGGGAGCTTTGACAACATCACTGAATCCACATAGTCTTCTCAGTTGCTTGAGAAAGAGAAGACTGCCATCACTCTCTCACCCCCATTCTGTAAAGGGTTTTTCAAACTCCCTTCAAAAGTTTGAATCTGGTTTTTGGGCACCTTGTCAAAAGCTCATTGGTGGCAAGACACCTGATCAAAAAATCTGATTTGGTTTTTGAGCACCTTATCAAAAGCTCATTGGTGCCCAGGACACCTGATCAACTCATCCTGCAGTGGATTCCTACCTAGGGTGGTAGAAGAGTGGATGTACCCATGTTGGGGAACCACTATATTTTCTTGTGTCATCTGGTTCTGCATGTTTTCTTTTTTGTTTCTGGCCTAGATTTTCTTGTGCTTAATATCTGCATAGCTTAGTTTTATTTCTGCTTCCCTGCTTACACTCATTACAACAATTGTTGTAAAGCTTTGCAAAAAGTTTTCTTTGTGTTTTTAAAAAGCACCATATACTCTATTCACCCCCCCTTTAGAGTATATCAGATCTAGTTTCCCCTTTCAGTCGATGCATAACCTCATCGACCCATCTTTCTTTTTAACGAACAGCACTGGTGCACCCCAAGGCGAAGAACTCGGCCTTATGAAACCTTTTGCCAACAACTCATCCAGCTGAATTCGCAACTCTTCCAGCTCTCGCGGGTCCATCCGGTACGGCGCCTTTACGATAGGACGCGTGCCTTGCTCCAAATCTATCATAAACTCGACATCACGATCGGGTGGAAGACCAGGAAGATCGTCAGGAAACACATCAGAGAAGTCACACACCACAGGAATCTCTTCCAGACGGGGCACACTAACAATCGTCCCTACCAGAGAGATCACACAAGCAAAACAGCCAGAAACAAGCAACTTCCGAGCATGCACCGCAGAAATGATTGGAAACTCCTGGAGAGAATATCCATAAACGCTCCCTGGCTGACCGTTGTCTTTGACGAAGTCCAAGCGCTTACCCTTGCACTGGATCACAGCATCGTACCTTGACAACCAGTCCATGCCCCAAATAACATCGAAGTCCTCCAGGTCAATCACCTTCAGATCTGCCTTGGCTAGAAAATCTCTCAGTAAAATCGGACAGTCGAGGACACCCTGGTCCGTAACCACAGAGTCACCGGAGGGGAACTTAACGCAGAAGGCACCACCAACACGATCTAGGCCCAAATCGAACCGCTCCACGAAGGCTCTAGCCACAAACGAGTGGGTAGCGCCGGAATCGAAGAGAACGCGCGCCCATCGGTTCTTTACCTTAAATCATCCTGAGATAACCTGGTTCGAAGTCTTCACTTCGTCTGCCGAAAGCACATTCAGCTTCCCCTTTCTTTTATCCATTTGCAGAGGCGGTGGCAAAGCCTGGAGGGGAACTGGCTGTAGAATAGGCTGGGCCTGAGGGCACCTTGTCTTGAGATGACCCTTCTGGCCGCACTGAAAACATACCTTATCTTTTAACCAACAACGGGCAGCCTCATGCCCCTTCCTACCACACAAGGCACACACCAAGTCTCCCCTGGAAACACCCTGAATCGCGTGCACCTGTTCCTTCTTATGCGCTCCCAACCTCTTGAAACATTTCTCAAAGGGGTGGCCTGGCCGGCCACAAAAGCTACAAATCTCTTTGATCTTCTTTCTCGAGATAGCATCTGGCTCCTGAGGGCTCTTCCCTCCACCGGACTTCCGCTTATCCTTCCTCAACTGCTGGCCTCTATTCTTGGCATTCTCAATGGCCTCAACCCTCAAGGCAGCTTCAACCACGCTGCCACAACTGACTGCTCCATAGGCATTCGCTAACTGCTGAATGTCGCTTCTTAGTCCACCCAGAAATCGCTTAACTCAGTCTGCCTCCACACTCACCAGACCAGGAGCAAACCGACTCAACTTACTAAACTCAATCTCGTACTCACTAACCGTGAGTCTCCTCTATTTTAAATGAAGAAATTCATTCATTACCCGGTCCCGCTCGACTGAAGGCATAAACTTACTTAACAACATCACCTTAAATGACTCCCAAGTGCAGCCTGCCACTAAGCTCTCTTTCTCCCTCAGCCACCAATTCTTTGCTAAGCCCTTGAGCTGGTAGGCAGCGAGCATCACTCTCTGATCGTCCGTAATCCCTGAGTAAGAGAACATCTCCTCAATGGTAATCAACCAGTCGTCCAAAATCATGAAATCTGCCTGCCCATCATAGGTAGGGGGTCTCAGCCGCTGAAACTGGGATATGAACGTCATCTCCGGGGGCACTACAACCAAAGGCACGGGAGGAGCAGGAGGGGTTGGAACAGCTACCCCCTCAGCGGGGTCCTGAGCTCTCGGGGTCTGTCCCGCCACTACTGCTACAAGGGACTGAATCTGAGCCTGCATAGCCACTACCTGCCTCGATAACGCCTCATTACTCAGTCGTAGGCTTTCTACCACCGCATCGCATTGCGCTCCTGACGTCTCACCCTCGGATTGGGGGGTCGATCTCGTCGCAGGACGTCTCGCCATCCTAAAATCGCACAAACTTTAGACAAAACCTAGCCCATCAGCTAGAACAAAACTACCCGGTACAGACAAACACACTTAAGTATGAACTTCAACTGCTAAAACTTGCTCTCGGAGTTGTTTTTACCATGATGATATTATGCTTAACCTAAGATGGTTCACCACCATCATACTAACTCATGTGCCTAAACCATGAATGCATGTATTTGTATTCTTTTTTTGACTCAAAACCATGCGTGTACATGTCATCTTGCAAATCTTTAGCTTGGCACGTTGTGCTTATGAAATGTTATGTTATGCATGATGTGCTATGCATTCTGAAAAGGCCTTAGTGCATGCCATGGGCGGCGTACACATGAAAATGTTATGCATCCCATACTACATAACATTCCCATGCGACGAAAAAGAAAACGTGCTAGCCGCATTCATGTGGTGAGGTTATGCATCCCAAACTACATAACCCTCACATGTTGCCTCCTATGGTGGATCCATATACAAACACATATTATGCATCCCATACTACATAATATGCCCCTTATACTTCTTTATGCTCATGAGTGTAGTGTTCGTGCTTTAGCCAAGATATGCTGATGACATATTGGTGTGTATATGGTATGACACTAACCACTAATGCAGACAAGGGAAAGGTTGCCCGACCATTTGTCAAGCAACCTCCCTCTGATACCAACTGTCACAACCCGCATTTTCTCAACGAAGAAATCATATCAGAGCAAGAGAAAACACGTGTCGTGATGCCACGTCGTGCAGGGGATAACTGCACACGCTCAGGCAAAACACCAGACCCTAGATTTTTAAGGAAAATCGTTGATTAAGTGTGAAAGAAAATCAGTTATGTTGAATGGTCGTATCCCTCGGCACGGTGGATCAGCTAGTCCACAGTTTAAATTATATCTATACGCAGCAGAAAATACTTTGGTTCAATTAAGTTGACACCCTAAATGAGCATGAGTGATCCCGGGGGACGACTCATGGTATGCACGACTCTAAGGTGAATATAGTAGGTATGAAAGATAGTGTTTTACGCAGAGGAAAAAAATAGTGTCTTTGTTTTAGAAACATGCTAGGCATGAGGTACATATAATAATGCTTTTAGGTTTTAAAATATCTAACATGCAACCTAGAATAAATCCTTCCCAGAAGCAAGTAACCAACCACAAATAGGCAAAAACAGCAGTTTAAATTCATACCCAGCATCGCAAGAAGCCACCAGTGGGCGTCAACAACCTGACACGAACCCACTGGCGAGTATGCATATCTATACAGAAAAGTAAAGAACTACCTCACAAAAATCGGGAATCAGCTATCAGCTACCCAAGAGGCCACCAACAAGCCCCTCTAAAGAACTAGCCGCTGAACTGGCTACAACCTGGAACTGAGGCATTCAAGAAAAAAACACCTCAGCAAGAAAATAATCAAAAGGGAAAATAGAGCAATAGATTCATGAGCAAATAAGATGAAGGGTTTATCAACCCGACAATAAACTACTATAAGAAAAAGGAAAGGGGTGATAGTAAGAACAGAGTACTGCCTAGAGCACAGCAGAGCACACCATATGCGGGCAAAATAACCATTATTCCCTACCAAAAGAGTCTGTAACAGCAACAAGACTTATACATATACACCAAAAGAAAAGAATGCATAAGCAGGAAAGGGACTAACAGTCCTAACACGAGGGCAAGTGGCAGTGGTCAAAACATGGATCTGAATACGTAACCATAATCAGGTCCAAAAAGGGCTAAGGGGTCAAACAGTGGCAGCTTTAGGGTCCCACACACACCAACCCAAACTGGGGCAAAATGCGGTGGCCACAGCTCTCCACATAAAACCACCCCTCCAGAGGCCACCAAAACTCCACCACCTGCCACAACCCAAGAGTCGACATGCCGAAACTAGCCGAACACCCAATGCCCCCCCCCTAGGGAAAAGGTCACACTAACAATCCTAAGAAACACACGAACCCAAGGCAAGAACGTCGGGACCAACTGACGCGGCCTTGCACGCCTAACCCGAACCAACCCCAAGTCTTTCTGACCCCAAAACAAGCGCAGCACCCAGTGTCCACACGATATGTTGACACCACGACAAGCCGGTGTCGACACAAGGTGTCGGCACCACTGCGGCTGGTGTCGACACCAAGTGTCGACACCTCTGCGGCTGGTGTCGACACCAAGTGTCGACACCTCTGCGGCTGCTGGTGTCGACACCACAGCTGCTGGTGTCGACACCAAGTGTCGACACCTCTGCTGCTGGTGTCGACACCAAGTGTCGACACCTCTGCTGCTGGTGTCGACACCAAGTGTCGACACCTCTGCTGCTGGTGTCGACACCAAGTGTCGACACCATAGCTGCTGGTGTCGACACCAAGTGTCGAAACCTCTGCTGCTGGTGTCAACACCAAGTGTCGACACCACAGCTGCTGGTGTCGACACCAAGTGTCGACACCTCTGCTGCTGGTGTCGACACCAAGTGTCCACACCTCTGCTGCTGGTGTCGACACCAAGTGTCGACACCACAGCTGCTGGTGTCGACACCAAGTGTCGATACCTCTGCTGCTGGTGCCGACACCAAGTGTCGACACCACAGCTGCTGGTGTCGACACCACTGCTGGCCGGTGTCGACACCAAAGGTGTCGACACCCCGACTAGCCACCAGCGCCAAACCCAGCAAACAACCAAAATGAGAACGAGGTCTCTCTCCCTAGAGTTCCATCATCCATCGGCAATAGCAACTGCTCGACCTAAACCGAACCAAATCGGACCCTAATAAACACAATCCCTCAGGAAATCTGAGATTTAACGGAAACGTTTCTACACTAGCCACGGTATGATCGGGAACGAACCCTAACGTACACCTAAGATCTAAGCAGGAAAGAGATGAAATTTAAACAATAGAAGACAAAGCTCAGCTATGGCAAGGATGAGGGAACATCACTTGCCTAAATACCAGAAAACCTTTGTCGGCGGCCTCCCCCTCTCTCGGATCTAGCCGCAGAGCAGCAAGCTGAGGAGCAGAAAGAATGCAGATCCAGGCGAGGGCAGTCCAGATCCACTCTCGAAATTGAATTTCGACCACTAAATCTCCAGGAATCGGCGTCCGAAGGCTAGGGTAGTCCGGCGGTTCTCTCCCTCTAGCACAGGCGGCGGCTTCTTCTAAGCAGAGCAAAAGAAAAGGAGCAAATGAACCCAGCCTTAATTCTAACCTAAGGCTATATATATACACACAAAAATTTAATAATAAACAATCAACATATTAATGACTTACACGCAATATCAAAACAACACGAGACCCGAAACATCTCGGAAAATGACGATATTCGCATCGCAACTAAAAACCCACGCTGCGAACACAACTGCGAAGTCGAAATTAGCATTCGACGAACAAAACCCGGGATATCACCACTAGAAGCCAAAACACAAGCATTCCCTAAGAGGCCCAACCGAGTCATCAAACGGACTCCGGCTAGCTGGGGAATCTTGCTAACAGGCTACAAACAGGCTACACAGGGAACCCTAAGAGCTAAGACCACGCTCTACAACGGCAAAAAGCCGGAAATACGCCATCGTAACGCCAGCCAAAGATAAAACCAAATACAGGAAAAACCGGTGGCGTTACACACTATGAGCATTTTGTCTTCTTGGCCAGGTTCACGTCAATTTAATCCATAGACCGCCGAAGACCCTCATCTATGCCAACGGCAAGTGCCACGTATCCTTAGGTCTCTTTAACCGAACGACACAGAACGGGTACGGTTCCATCTAACCCGTGCTCACATCGCAATGACAATTTAAGCCATATGCGTGGGTCAAACTTCTCCCGAGTCCCGTTTCCATCACACTTCACAAAACCCGGTTATGTTTCAAGTTGGCTCCCAGGACACCAAGTTGGCAAGATCACGCATCCGCCCAGTTTTCCGAGTACACCTTAGGGATAATCCCCAAAGCTCCCTGTTGCAATCTACCACGTAGAAAACCCGAAAAACAAACAATCGCACGGAGTCTTCTCCGGCATTTATGCAATGCAACATCACCGATCCAGACCAACATGTCCGGATAGGCTTCACACATCATGCCTATGTCCGTTCTCAAATACGGGCTCTAAACAACGGAGACTTTACATATCTACCCGAAGGAACGCCTCCACCTCACCGCAAACTCGCGAGAGCGGGCTTCCTATGCAAAGAAGGAGAGCTTCACATGCTCAAGAAGAGAATCGTTACCCTAGCGTTCTTCCTCGGCGCCATGTAAATGTAAGCGGATGAAAAGCACCGCACTCTTTTTGCCTCCGTAGATCCGAAGTCGGCTCACGATTTGGAGCTTCGAAGTTCCTCCAATGGCCGGATCTAGCTTCTTCTTCCTCCTTTGCTCTCACCTCTCTCTTGACTTAGAAAGAGAACCACTCAAGTAAAAGTGAGGGTTTCAAAGGCCCAATCCTGGGTATATCCCAGTAGGAGCAACCCCCAGCCGTCGGATCCCAAATTAAAGAAATGAACGGCCTTGATTCGGGCCTGAAATGTACAATCTGGACCGAACACGGCCTGGCACACGCCCGTGTCCATGGCCATGTCCCTCATTCGCCGTCAAAATCGATGCGCCTGGAACAACACACGGGCATCCGACACGCTCGTGTTCGACCTGACACGCCCGTGTTCCAACTGACACGGCCGTCTGGTCGGCCGTGTGCACCCATCGATACAGCCCGAAAACAACCCGAGACTCACACGGGTTCTTGGACACGCCCGTGTCCTAACCCATGTCCACTCGAACACGCCTGGGCTCCATGTCGTGTTCACGGTCTCGACACTTCGTCGAGTGAAGTTCATCGACCACCCGACATGGCCTTGGACACGCCCGTGTCCTAGGCCGTGTGCCTTGTCTCGACACTTCGTCGAGCGAAATTCGTCGACTCCCCGGGCCGATCGTCGACACGGGCTCGACACGCCCTGAGACACGCCCGTGTCTCAGGCCGTGTGCCCTGTCTCGACACATTGTCGAGCGAAATTCGTCGACTTCGCGGCCAAGTCGTCGACTCAAGCCTGACACTCCCTAGGACACGCCCGTGTCCCAGGCCGTGTGCCTCCTGCCAGATTCCAACTCTGGCCCAAAACGTCACCCGTCGCTCTTTTGAGTTTTGGGGCGTTACAACCCTAATCAATGATATACACTACCATATATAGATGATAAACATTCATAGAATTTAAGAGCAAAAAATGATACACACACAAAAATATGATTCTTATTAAAGGCAATAGTCATAAATAATCAGTGTGCTTGAAATAATGTTCACTTTCCAACAGCCTTTAAGGAAAACACAAAAAACATGTAATGTTTCTGGTTTCTTGAAAACTTCCCCCCTGCTGGGTTTCTTTGTAGCTTTTTCCTTATCTTCATTCTTCTTATCTTTTTGTCTCTCAAAATAGTTGTAGGGCTTAGGAAAGTACTTGCTAGGCTCAACAACATCTGGTGGCACAGCACCTGACTTTTTATCTCTTCTGAACTTCCTCGTGGCCTCTTCATTTCTTTCAAACTTGGCCCATTCTATGGTGCTATAAAGCTTTTCCCTGTCAGTTTTATGCTCTTTGATCTGATCCCAGGCAGATAAAATGATAGTCCTTGATTGAGGACTCCACTTCTCAAAGTCTGGCATGGTCACCATCTCTTCTCTATACCTTTTCTTATTGAGCCTGATATCTTCCTCTTCTTCAACAACCGACTTGCCTCTGGCTATGGCTATCTTGTCAGCAGTGGGGCTGAATGTGGGAATTTCAGCAGCATTATAGGGTTCAGCCCACTGATCACCAACTTGATCATCATATTAATATGCCCTTTGATCACCATACTATCCATCATACAGTCCTTCTTGAATAGGGGCAGGAACAGCAGGAATGTTGTCATATGTATACTGCTCTAGCCCAAATGAACCCTTGAGAACATATGTGACCCAAACAACATTTTTAGTATTTTCTCTTATCATTTCTTTTTCCCCCTTTTTGACTTCTTCAGAGATAGTAGTAGTCAGAAAGTCCTTGGCTCCAGTAAGCTTTACATCTAGATAGTTTATCCCCTTTGTATATGGTCCTAGAGTTGAAGCATATGATCATTCAGAACTTGTGTATAGGCATTTATGCTCCTTTCTAGAGTGTTCTTGTGGGCATCCATCGGTTTCTTTTGAGTATTGTGGACCATTTCCATATTACTAGAAGTAATGTTCTGGTTCTGTAGAATATCATTCTGTGTAAGTCTGATTTCTTGAAGTTTGCTTTCAGTATAGATTACAGTAGGAGCAGCCCTTTTGAAGAATGCTGTTACATTGGCTTTCAGTAAGTTTACTTTAAACCTAATGGACTTGATTTTAGTGGAAAGATCCTGTCTTACTTCCTTGATGGAATTATCAACGTAGTGCTCCTACTATCTTCTTTGATCATCAAGCAGACACTTCAGTTGAGCTAGGAATGTAGGTGACATTTGTTCAGCTTGATCAGATGTACCTTCTTCATAGACATCTTCATCCCTCTCCCTGGTAATATCTCTTTCTTCTTAGTCAGCCATCATGTACTCTGAAGAATGTGCATCAGCATGGACATCAGCAGCAGCATTAGCCTTGTCAAACTCAGAGGAGTCTATGTTATACACTGTTTCTGGAGAAGGGAGTTCAGATTGAATCTCCCCCTCAACCTCAGCATTGTCCTTAGGGACATTTTGGTTTCTTTAGTAATGTTATAAACATATCCTTCCATTGTTGCAGGATCTTGTTCATCCTCAATAGGAGTATAGGAAACTTGCCACACGGGCTCATCAAGAATATTATCTATTCTGTTCCGGAAATTCTCTATAAAAGAGTCAAGCTTGTCCTGTATACCAGACTGAACTTGCTCCCCCTTAATAGGAGCATCTAACTTATCAGTATCCCCCTCAATATTTGCACAAATGTTTTCCACTACCTGCCTAGTCAGAATTTCTAGTGCTTCAGCTAGAATAATCTCTTCAGACTGAGATCCATCCAGTTGATTTCTTGCTGCAGGTCCAGAGGAAATTGAAACTTGAGCACTCATATCCCTTCTTGTCTCCTCATTAGGCTCAGACAGCTCGGGATCCTGTGGATCTTCCTCACGTTTCTCAAAAGAACTGCTTTCTATGCTTTCCTCAAGGACTGGTACAACTTTCTTTTTCTTCTTCTCAACACTCTGTTATTGTGGCAGCAAAACTCTGTCCCACCTATCAAACATCTTAGAGTCCATTCGCCTCATGTGATGGATCTTTGTTCCTAGCCACATGTTCTGGGATGCATTCCACTATTCTATCAAAAAGCACATTTATGCAAATAGAATTATCCCATTCATGAGTTCAAATATCTATCTTGATATCTTATCATGAGAACCTGTCTTCCAAAGCAGAGCTTTTCTAACTATATCTGTTAGAAACTTTCCTCTTAGATTCAGCTCCATCCTTAACACTAGTCCAGTGGTATGCTTTGAGAGCCCATACCACTTTAGGGTTGACTTCACATCATCCCGATATAAGTTGTATCTTCATCAGACTGTTTAACCTTGGGTAGTTACAGTGCTTTGCACAATTTCTTTGGAGTGATTTTGATTTTATAACCATTTTTGGTGGATTTGATTTTGTTTTAGGATGAGTCCATAGTGGCATTGGAGTATAGTTCAAGAACTTCTCTCTTCCATATGAAGATCGACTTTGGTAGAATGAAACTTAGATCAACGACCTCCAGTATGTGTAGAACTAGCAGAATTCCCTTAGAGCAACCTTGAAACCATTTCACACGAGTTCTGAGCCCTCAAACATGAAATTCATTCCTTTTGGCACCATGAATTTTCTGAGTTTCTAAGGGTTTATCGATCTTTCGTCGCAGGGAGACAGCAGGTCGCAACGGCTAGGAATATTGTTTTTTATTCTAAGCACACATACTTTTATTTATACTTGCCTCTTATTTGATAATGTAGAGAGGCGCGTACCTGTTGTGATAATCATGAAGAGATCAACGCCTGAGATTAAACCCGTGAGATAGTGGCAATCATAAGTCCCTTGCAGTATGCATTCAGTGGACTCGACGACCTCGATGCATGAAGCTATCTCAACTCACTCAATGCATGAACCTTTAGACTCAGCACATTCAACGCTTGGACACTTAGTCCATAACTCCTTTGTTATCCTGTAGGGAATAATACTGCCTGCAACAAAAAATGCATGAAGTGACACTGAAGGTATATCAAGTTCATCATACCCAATTCAAATTTGAAGGTGTTGAACTTGGCTTAATCTAATGGCATAGTGAAGATATCATCCACCTGCTTGTCTGTAGGAACAAACTCTAAATTGATGTCCTCACTTTCCATATGCTCTCTAATGAAATGATATCTAATCTCTATGTGTTTAGTCCTACTATGAGATACATGATTCCTAGCAATAGAAATTGCACTAGTAGAATCACAAAACATTGAAGTTCTAATTAGCTTGAGATTGTAGTCCTGGAGCAAATTTTGGATCCAAAGTAGTTGAGCATAGCAGCTTCCAGCTGGTATGTATTCTGACTCAGCGGTTGAGATTGCAATACTTGTTTTCTTCTTACAAATCCAAGATACAAGCCTTCTTCCTAGAAATTGATAGAAGCCAGAGGTGCTTTTCTTGTCTTCCCTACAACCTGAAAAGTCTGCATCTGAATACTCAATTAGTTCAAAGTAATTATTCCTAGGGTATCACAGACAAGGATCAAGTGTGCCCTTGAGATATCTCAAAATTCTTTTTTGCTACAGAATAATGAGATTCCTTAGGGCTGGCATGGTACCTAGCACAAACACATGTACCATATATGATGTTTGGCCTACTAGTAGTTAGGTAGAGGAGGGAGCCAATTATACCTCCATACATGGTTTCATCAACAAGTTTCCTAGTTTTATCCTTGTCTGAGGACACATTTGAAACCATAGGAGCTTTTATTATGGAGGCACTCTCCATACTAAAAATTTTTAATTAACTCCTTAGTGAACTTAGACTGAGAGATGGATAATCCATCCTCAGAATGTTTTACTTTGAGTCAAAAGAAGTACTTGAGTTCACCCATACTGCTCATCTCAAAATGACCTTGCATAAGTTTTGCAAACTTCTTGCACAGGCCATCATCAATAGACCCAAAGATTATGTCATCTACAAAAATTTGGACTAGGATGATCTTACCCTTGACTTCCCTATGGAATAATGTCTTGTCCATCTTTTCCCTTGAAAATTCTTTCTCGGTGAGAATGCTAGACAGGGTTTCATACCATGCCCTAGGGGCTTGCTTCAACAAATATAAAGCCTTTATAAGCTTAAATACATAATCATGAGAGTTAGAATTAACAAAATTTGAGAGTTGCTCAACATAGACCTCTTCTTTTAGGTCATCATTTAGGAAAGTTGACTTTACATCCATTTGGTAGACCTTGAATGCTTTATGTGCAGCATTTGCAAGAACATTCTTATAGCTTCCAATCTACCAATGGGTCCAAAGGTTTGATCAAAATCAATACCTTCCTCTTGATGATATCTCATAGCAACCAGTCTAGCTTTATTCTTGATTATAACACCATTCTCATCAAGTTTATTTCTATAGATCCACTTGGTTATAATGATACTATGTCCATGTGGTATGGAAACCAGCTTTCAGACCTTACATCTCTTAAACTCCTTCAGTTCTTCTTACATAGCCACAATCCAAAATGGGTTTATGTTGACATCTTCGAACCTTTTAGGTTCAAGTTGAGACAAAAATATTGAATACATAGCAATGTTGTGGCTTCTGCTCCTTGTTGTGACACCTTACCTTTCATCACCTATGATCTAATCTCTGAGATGATCCCTCAAATGTCTAACAGTAGGTGGCATTCTTTCTTCATCCTCATGAAGTTCAGTGGTTGGATCCTGCTGGTCTTCACCCATATCATGTGATTTTTGTTCTTCTTTAAGAATGAGCACACTCTCATCTTCCTCATGGAAAATTGGAGGAGTGTTTTTGATGGTAAGATTCTCCATCTTAAACTCTATACCTGCAAATCTAGAAGAGCTTGGCAGCTCATGGTTAATCACAGATTATTTATCAAATACAACATTGACAAATTCTTCCACCACTTGATTTTTCTGGTTGTGGACTCTATAGGATTTGCTATGATTATTGTACCCAACAAAAATTCCTTTATAGAATTTGGTAGTAAACTTGGTCAAGTAGGACTTCCCATTATTGAGCACAAAGCACCTACTTTTAAAGATCCTGAGATAGGCTAGATTTGGTTTTCTTCCTTTCATAATCTCATAGGGAGTCTTCTTATGATACTTGTTGATAGAAGCTCTATTTAGGACATGACAAGTAGTGTCTACTACCTCAGCCCAGAAGTACTCTGGAAGAAAAGTGTCACTGAGTAATGTCCTGCCATCTTCTATGAGAGTCCTTTTTTTCCTCTCAGGAATTCCATTTTGCTGGGGTGTTCTTGGAGAAGAAAACTCCTGAGGAATTCCTTGTTCTTCACAGAACTTTACAATGCCTTCAGACTAAAATTAAGTATCATGATCATTATTGATTTTAACCATAGAATTGTCCTTTTCATTCTGAATTTGCCTCACAAAAGTCACAAAGATGTCAAAGATTTTAGACTTTCTCTTTAGAAAGAAAACCCAAGCAAATCTTGATTAGTCATCAACTATCACAAATGTATAGACTTTCCTACTTGGACTATGAACTGGCATATCACCAAACAAGTTCATATACAGAAGGTACAAGCACCTCACAGAATCTGTTGGAACCTCAGTTATGATTTGGGCAAGGATCACTATTAGGTTTGCTTAAACAGACCCAAAATGTATAGTCATGGGACATAGGTTTATTTCCAGATTTGCCTTAGAAGAATTCCAAGAAATGCAGTTCAGTCAGAAAATCAGTTCGACGATAGCCGAACTTAGTTCGACGAACGTCGAACTCAGGTCGATGAATTATGAGTTGCTTCTCTGAACTCAGGTCGACGAACTCTGGTCATAAGCAAGAAGTTCAGCTCGACGAATTCTAGCAGAGCTCGATGAACTCCAAGCTCAGGTCGACGATCGCTAAACTCAAAGATCAACAAAGGAACCAGACTGTGTCGACACACAAAAGAATTGTGTCGACACATAGAATGTCTGTCGACACCAACCGTGTCGACACCTGAAGCCAACTGTGTCGACACATATAGCTTGTGTCAACACACTCAAGACAGTTCGACGAACTCCAAGTTCAGGTCGACGAATTATGCGCAATCAATTACAGTTGGCATAATTAATTGAGGATTAATTACAGTCAACATTTCCAGTGATAATAGTTAGACAGTTATAGAAGAATTAAGTCAGGATCAATTCCCAAAGCATCTTCTACTCTCGAGAATGTTTCTTCTGCCATCAATACTAAGGAATTCAAATGTCCATGTATATACAGAGACAGGAAAGTGACAACCAGTGACAGGCAGTGATCAACAAGTAGAACATTCAGGCCAATTTCATCAAAGCAACTAGAAGCCCTAGAGCAGAGAAGTGACATCAATCTGAAGAAGAAGAACATCCATTCATATCAAGAGTCTTCTTCTTCCTTATACTCTCCAGGATACTTCAAGGACAACAAGCACCTATCAGTCAAGAAGTTCCTGAATCTCTATTAGTCAAGGCTGCAAGCTTGAAGGCCTATCACCCTGAAGCAAAGCTCCTGCTTTTCCCTGAACCACTCAACATATCAGAGGGAGCCCTTTTGCTAACATCATATCCACTTGAGTGTTCTCTAAGACTGTTGACAGAGAAGACATCATCACTCTTTTCACCCCCCCCCCCCACTGTAAAAAGGGTTGTCATCTCCCTTCAAAAGTGATTCTTGGTTGCAAGTCACCTTATCAAAAGACTTGAAAATTGGTTTTTGAGCACCTGATCAAAAGCTCATTGGTGTCAGGCACCTGATCAAAAATCTGAGTGGATTCCTACCAGGGTGGTAGAAGAGTGTATGTACCTAGGTTGGGGAACCACTATAAATCCTTGTGTCTTCTGTGTTGCTTGATCTTCTTGCTTCATTTTTGTGCTGTGATTTTCTTTATTGAAGTATATAACTCTAATTAGTTTTAGTTAAGATCTATCCCCATAACTTTCAATTTGTATCAGAGCCATTGATGAAAACTTTGTGCTGTGATTTTCTTTATTGAAGTATATAACTCTAATTAGTTTTAGTTAAGATCTATCCCCATAACTTTCAATTGGTATCAGAGCAGGTTACTTTGGTTGTACAGGCTAACACCTGAACCAAAACGATCTGATAGATCTTAAATATCTTTAGAGCTTATCATGTGTAACGCCCCGAATTTTGTGTGCAAATTGAAGACTTTTCAAACCCGAGAAGGACACGACCAGAAACACGGCCGGATGACACGGGCGTGTCATCCGACGTGTGCCAACCCGTGTCCAGACTGTCCTGACGTGTCCGTTGCCGTGGCGGTATGCGTGTCGAACACGGGCGTGTCGAGGAACCCGACACGGGCGTGTCAGGTCAGACACGGGCGTGTCTTGGCCCGTAAATCGTTGGATACTTGGACGGCCGTGTGCCAAGCCGTGTGCGGCCCAGGTCAAATTTTGTGCAGATCCGAGATTCGTTTCCTTTAATTTAGGTTTTATAAAATAGGGAGTTATTCATGGACAGGTTTCGATCTATCATCTTTAGCGCTTGAATCTATTTTGTCAAATAGTCCATGTAGAGCAATCCATCATCCTAACACATCATCTCAATGACATTCTTCATCAATGTTCTGCTAACTTGGCGGTCTGGGAACCGGCCTTGATCATAACTGGGTTATGAGACTGTTTTGGAAAATTTGGGATCAGACTTGGCCCGCGCAAAGTTCCTTAAATTGGACATGCGGCGTGAGCAACGGGCAAGTGGAATTGGACTCTACGGTGCGAGAGACCCGAAGACGGGGACTGGCCGTTGGAATAGTCGGAGCCTTAGACGGTGGTCAGAAAGGCTAAATGCATCCTGGGGGTGGTGGTGGATGCACTGATGGGTCAGGGTCCACCATGAATGTGCCCTGAGTGCACGGGGTGTTTGGCAGCCTACACCTGAATTATAATCTTTGCAGGGAAAGAGCACCGCCGTCCCGAGTAAGGGGCGGGGTCGTTATAATTTGGTCGGCTTTTAGCACAAGTGCAAGGTGCTGCGGAGCCGAGCGCCAAATAGCTGGCTGGAGATGTTGCTGTGCTGGCCCTACATAGTTTTACATGTGTGGCTGTATGTAAAACACTATTCATGCACAAGGCCATGTACCTGTTTCTGTGTATTTGGGGTTTCATTCCTGTTGTTGTATGTCATTCATATTGATGGAATTAATTTTGTGTTCTTTCAACTTTAAAATCTTCCGACTCTGTGATCGAGTAGTCTGATGGTTTGACATTTTAACCCTTCCGACTGTCTGTGGTATATGGCGTCGGGTTCCAGCTTTCTGTTATATGATGCGATGGGGTGTTACATCATGTTGAAGACTTTTCAAGCACCAGACTACCTATGTGCATAAAGATGATTAGGTGGGACATCTCTCACATCTCAGGCGACATCAAGCATCAATGGGCAGATGCCCAGAAAAATCTGATCATGCTAAAGAAAGAAACCTTAAAGTGCATGTGGGACTCTCTCACATCATTGTAACCTGGAGCTGTAACCTGGAGTGACTCAGATGCTTCATCCTGCATAACTGAAGATGAAGAAGAAGCAAGAGCAAGAGAATTTTGCCTAATGGCAATAAATTCTTCTTGCAGCAACACTGATGCAAAAATAGACTCTGAAGAATAATCAGAGTGTGAATCAGAAGAAGAGAATCAGGTAATCTCTTCCTTTAATTTTTCTTCAGATCATTTTAAAGAAGATTTTAAAATCCTATATAAAAAATTAATTCAATCTGAAAAAGAAATAAACATTCTTAAAGAGAAAGTAGATCATTTATTTTCTGAAAATATGAAACTCAAAGAAGATTTAAAAAATACTTCTGAACAAAATGCCTCTTTAGAATCAGTTAAAGAAAAAGAATAATTAATAGAATTAGACAAAATAAATGAAGTTTTCCCAAATCAAACTAAAAATCTTCAGAAATTCTTTGTTAACAAGTAATCATGGCATCCGAATACTTAATATTACATAAGGAATATTGGAGATAATTGATTAACACTTAATCATGGTTAACAATTAACCAATATGCACATCCACAAAATAAAGCGTACATCAGACATAATCCAAATGCATCCTAGATGTGCAAAATAAAATCATCAACACTTGATGAACTGGGATAAATCTGAACATCTAGAACCCTTATAAATCTTTAGATTTACATACATTGTACATGAGCAACACCAACTCCACTTACACAGTAGACAAGCTCGTCTCTCCGTGAGATACAAAATCAAACATACTTGGTTTCACAAACCAACAAGCGCGATGGTTACTGTTAATGAGTAACAAAAATATCACAATGAAATCACATGCGCTCCTGGCGGGGTTCCGAGGAGCTGCGCCGCTGGCGGGGTCTTAGGGGAAGAGGGCTTAACGGGGTCCAAGGGGCAGTGC
This sequence comes from Platanthera guangdongensis, assembly GCA_039583875.1. Taxonomy (NCBI): domain Eukaryota; kingdom Viridiplantae; phylum Streptophyta; class Magnoliopsida; order Asparagales; family Orchidaceae; genus Platanthera; species Platanthera guangdongensis. The sequence goes on from CM077152.1 coordinate 171,507,425, forward strand.
CCCTGGCAGCAATTTTTGAAAAACTACCACGGATTCCTCAAAAAATCCATCAACATTTGATGTTCTAGGAATAGATTTGGGCATTTAGAAAACTTCTAAAATTTCCAGATCTACATGCAATGGATTTAGCAACTTCTAAAATAATAATCATCACATCAACCTTCCTCTGATACCACTGTTGGATTTTGCTATATGTCACAAAATTTGTGTGCAACGGATGGGAACAAGAAAACTCAAAATAGTTCGGATCTAGCGATGAACATTGATCAAGAAGTAAAATGTTATTAATAAAATTATACCTTTGTGGGATTGAGTCGATACTCATCCAAGGTGATACGATGAAGTCCAACGAATGGCAATGATCGGAGTTTCGAGCATAGAATAACATCCACGCCTCTACGGATATCCACACGATTACGGAGAACCCTTAGACTCTTATCGTACAAGATCTAGGTTGGAAGTAGGTTTGCCCTCAACTTCTCCCCGGAGTATTAGATCTGTTAAAGGAGAGGCGGCGGCGAATATGACGCTTAGGAAACAATTTCCGACATTGTACTGGAACGGCGGACGGTCAGCGGCGAGAATGACTTTCATGACCTAGCGGAATAGTTCCTTTGTCGGGAGGAAGAAGAAAAGGTCGACTCACTCGATTAGGTCAGGAAAAATCTCAAGTGGTCCGGTTAACTGTACATATCACATATATATATACTTAGTATCGAACCATCCCATACCCGCGGACCACGCTGAACCGGACTTAAATGAAATAAACTGGAGGATACAGAATTTGTCGAGTATTCACATTGAGAATCGACTAATCAAAATTAATTCGTCAAAATAACATTAGTATACTCGACGAATTGAGACGGGGAAATTGTCCAAGTATTAGGGCGATATTCGATGAATCGGGGTCTAACTCGTCGAATCTATCATGACGATACTCTACGAACCAAGTCCAATTCGTCGAGATAATATAATGATACTCGACGAATTAAAACAGACTCGTTGAGATGTCACGACTATACTCAACGAATTCAAAACTATTCATCGAAACCTTACGACTATACTGGAAGAATTTCCCTTAGATTCTTCTGACCACTTACCTGATGACCCATATTCACAATATAGGTCCCGGAATGAAATCCTTCACATCCAGAACATCATAGGCTTGGTCCTTCACTCATATCACATATGAGTAAGTCCAACACTAACCATGCCAACTTCTCCAATGCTCTTATGTACGACCCTATAGGCTCATATTGCGTTGGTAGTGAGACGACATGTTTGATCGCTTCTAGATCACCATGGTAATACCAACAATCACTCACTCACCTACATCTCTATCAACGATGTTTCATCTATTGCCTCTCTCAATTGATGATTGTGATGACAAATTTGGATTGATGATAGCTTTTGGACAATCCCCTCCTTAACTGCCCGAACTTCCTGCAGGAAACTGAAATTGCTTGGAATGATCGCGGAATCAAAAGCCGATAATGCAATTTGTTCGAATTGCATGTTCGATTTGATTGTGTACGATGCCCTTGATGTTGTCACTACTGTTGACGAGCAGACTCACACTGATCATCGCATCGTTGAAGAAGATGATGTTGCACCGCGGGACGATGGAGATCCGAACCATGCCGACGACGTCGATCTTTGATTGGCATCGAATCTGGCGTCAAAGTTAGCAACGCGCCCCATTCCATTCAGTCCAATCTCAAGCGCTGCAAACTATGACTAACATAGCATGAGCGCAGTTCTTCATCGAGTCACAATAAGAAATTTCGCAGCCTCAACGCATTGGGCAATTAACGTCAGTCTACATTACACGGGCTTAATCTCTAAGAAGCTGTCATGAGCACTTCACCAACGATCACCTCCTTGGAGCGTCACTTGGTCCGAATGATTGCTCTCAGATTTCTTCTGCCCGATGAACTCCAGGATCAGAAGGATTTCCCCATTGAATCTTTGTGTCTTCCATAAGTCCACTGAATCTTGTCTGTTCTGATCTCGTCTTTGCATAGCACCAATTTTTCTTTCAAACAGTTCATTTGGACGAAATCGAAACTGGTCTTGAAACAGCACCTGGAGGATATGTTTGACCAGTCCCGATTCAAATTGCCCATTCAACGAGAAGCGCCCAAACGCAGCATCATTACTGCCCTGAATCAATCCGTGTTAGGATTGCTCCATTACGGTCGCCGTCTGTTAGTAGTTTAAACATTGTGCAGTTGGAAGAGACCGTGACAACGACTACAGCACTAATCGTCACCTTGGCAATTGACGCACATCATAGTTCACGTCACCTCCATGCATCAGATTTGAAATTTGTGCCCGAACAACTAATTGAAGGATCATCAGATGATATCATTGATTGATTGGTTCGATAAGAGATTGATGTTGGGCATGCCAACAACATTCATTGTGTTGAAATTTGTAAAGTGGAAGTAGGTGATGGGCAGGTTGGGCGGACTGTGCGGCCTGAGCGGTCTGATTCCGCGGCCTGGGCGGACTGCTGGTTGCGGCCTGGTGAGCTTGGCTGTCTTGGTGGCTTGGCTGTTGAAGAGCAGCCTGTGCAGCCTGAGCGACCTGGTGTGCGGCCTGAGCGGCCTGGTGTGCGGCCTGAGCGGCATGGTGTGCGGCCTGAGCGGTCTGCTGTATGGCCTGATTGGCCTATGGCCAAAGAAGTCGGGCTTCTAGCGAAGAGGACTGAGCGGACTACGGTTTGCGGGCTGTTGGCAGTGCTTAGTTGATCTGCGGCCTTGTAGATTTGCAAGGTTGTGTTAACCGGCGGATTGGGAGTTCTATTCGCGGCAGGCTTTGCGGACTGGTCGATTCTGCAGTGTTCGCGGTTGCGGACTGGCCTGGAGTTCGGTTGTGGACTTTATCGTTCTCTGGTGGTGCAACGGGCGTTAGCTGCTGTGGATGACTGTGCGGACTGGTGTCGACGTCCGACAGTTGGTCGTTGTCATGACAGCTGTGCAATTAGGGATTTCGGGCATTGTCTTCTGGTCGAATGTTGGCAATCTGCCTTGGGGACAGGCGGACTGGGCTTTGTGCACCGAGCTCGCGCTTATTCTTGGTGGTTTTCTGGACTTGGTCACATTCAATGACAAGTACAGTGTGTCTGCGATATCTGCCGAGTCCGCTGTTGACCGAGCGGATTTCCTGTTGGTCGTCGACTCATGGCAAATGGTGGCTTTGGTCTCGAGCTGTGCGGACTGCCTCCTTATCTGCATATAGTGTGCGGACTGTCGCAGTAGTGGTTGTGGCTGTCCATGTGCGGTGGTGTTTGCGAGCTATGCGGGCTGATACCTTGTCCTCAAAGTGTGGGCGGAGTGGTGCGAGTTTGCCTGATGGTGAACATCTTCGTTATTGCTCCTGGCGGTTTCTCTTGGAATCCGGCTGAGTCCTCGGGGACTTAGCGGACGGGGTTTTGCTAGTGCGCGAGCTGGGGTGGTGACTTTATTCACTAGCGTGGTGACCACACTCCTCACCTCGCCTATAAATAGATCCCCCCAGCACGTCTACAGTAACTGAAAGAACAATAAGAGGGGCTTGGTCTATTGTTGTGGTCTGATTTTTTCTGTCTGCCCGTGTTGAGTATAGTTGACGGTTTGCTGTGTGCAGGTCGCGCGACTAGCTTCAAGGAGCCAGGAGTTTGGCTTTGACTTCGGTCAAGTTCTGTGAAGTGTGCGGTCTCAGCAGGTTGCTTCTGCGGCTTGTCAGTTCTCTACTTCAGCGTTTCCAAGTTCCAATAACCTGTCCTCCGGTCTCAGGCGGGTAGGCGGTCTGTTCTTCAGTTCATCAGCAGTCAGCGAATAACGGTCTGTCCGCACGACCTCGCGGTCTCGACGTACTCCGTGCTCTATTCGGCATGCAGCAGCTTCTACTCGGGCGGCTTCGGCGAGCTTAGCGCACTGGGTGGTCTCGGCGGTCTCCAGTGTTGTCCGCCCGGCTTGTTTTATATTTTCTGTTGTAGCTTGTGTACTGGCAAAATCATGTCTCGCTATGTATACCTCGCCCTGTAAAGAAGTGTTAATAAATATAAGATCTGCTTGTTCTTCAATTAACATTTTGTGTTAAGCTTGCTCTTTGGGCTTCTGCATGATCAAGGTGTTAACTGGATAGTTCTGAGAATATTAATTTGGCTTTAGTCTATCTTGCTGACCACTTTGAGAAAATTCAACATGGTATCAAGCCAGGTTTAGTTGCTTGAGCGGTGATCAACGCGTGTTGTTGCTCTATTGTTGCTCGGTGCATCTAGAAGCTTAACCAAAGGTTGTTGCAATGGAAGTAATCTATGCAAGAAGTCTAGGTATTGAACTCTTAACACCGACTAACTTTAAGAAGTGGAAGTCGTGCATGAAGAGTTACCTTCTGGGCGAGGAACTATGGGAGGTCGTCAATGGTGACGACAGACAGGAAGTAACTGCTGCTTTTGGTACTGCTGAGCAGGTGAGGCTTTGGAGAAAAACAAATGCAAAGGCGTAGTTTGTTCTGAAGAGGGTTGTGTCACCAAAACTGTTTGATCACATTATTTCATGTGAGTCTGCTGCTAATATTTGGACAACTATTGATGAGTTGTTCAATAGGAAGAATGTAGCAAGACTTCAGTTTCTGGAGAATGAGTTTGCTAGAACAACTCAAGGAGACCTGATCATCTCAAAGTTTTTTCTGAAGATGAAGAGCTTGTGTGCTAAGCTATCAGCACTTGATCCTGATGAGCCTATCTCTAAGGATAAGATGAAAAGGCACATAATCTGCAGCTTGTGGAAGGAGTATGTTGCCTTTGTGACATCTGTTCAAGGCTGGGCTACTCATCCATCTCTACTGGAGCTTGAGAACCTGCTTGCTTCGCTGGAAAGTTTGGCAAGGCAGATGGTTGGAGTCACCGTCACTAAGGAAGGCAGTGAAACTCTCTTCTCAGGTAAGAAGAAGAAGGGATGGGAAGGGAAGAAGAAGAAGAAGACTGCTACTGAAAATGAGCCTTCAGCTTCTTATCAGTCAGAGAGGAGCGCTGCTCCTAAGAAGGATTAGAAGAAGAACATGAAGTGCTACAGGTGTCATCAGCGGGGACACTTCAAGCGTGACTGCAAGGTCAAATTGCAGCCTGGGCATGCTGCAGGCAAGAAAGAAGCTTGCTCTAAGAGTGGGAAAGCTGGATGGGGTGGAGCCTTCATGACGGGCACTTGTGTCCGTGCTTTGTCCACTATTGACTTCAACGACGAGTGGATCGTGGACTCCGGGTGTGGTCATCACCTCACCCGAGATAAGTCGAAGTTCTCTTCCTTGCAAGCTTACTCAGGTAACGAAGCTATCATAACTGCTGATAATCCTTTTTATGCAGTAGAGAAGGAGGGGGTCGTGTCTTTAGGTAGTTATAACGGGCCACTCACGTTAAGGAGTGTGTATCACATACCGGGCATGAAGAAGAACCTCTTCTCTGTGACCAATGTGGTAGACGCTGGTTATCACGTTCTGTTTGGGCCAAAAGAAGTGAAGTTCCTTCACAACATATCAGTGGTTAAGAATGATGTTGCTCATGTTGGGAGGACAGTAAAGAACTTATTTATCCTTGCAACTAACTCTTATGTTGACGGATGAGAGAAAACGATAGCGTTGCTATATGGCACGAGAGGCTGGGGCATATAGAAATGGATAAGTTGAAAGCTATGGCAGACAGAAGCCTTGTAAGAGGCCTGCCTAAGCTATCTTCTTTTGGTGACAGTCACGTTTGCGCGGGATATCAGTACGGCAAGACTCATCGTATTCCATTTGATAAATCACAAATGAGGAGCAAGAGACCATTGTAGTGTATCAATGGAGACTTGATGGGACCAACCACCACTGCTAGCCTTGGTGGAAGCAGATACATGCTTGTGCTGATTGATGACTACTCAAGATACACTTGGGTTTATTTCTTGAAGGAGAAGTCTGAAGCCTTCCGATTGTTTGTGGAATTCAAGGAGTTGGTGGAGGGTCGGCTTGGCTTGCAGATTAAGAAGCTTAGAACAGACAACGGTGGTGAGTTTATCTCCTTCGAGTTTTCTAACTTCTGCAGGAAGCATGGGATCCAAAGAGAGCTCACTTATGCTCATACTCCACAACAAAATGGAGTAGCATAGCGGAAGATCCGTCATCTGACGGATATTTGCAAATGCTGGCTTCATACGAAAGACATTCCAAGGTCCTTCTGGGAAGAGGGGATGTCTTGTGCTTCTTATGTCATCAATCGAATGTCGCTCAGCCTGATCAACATGAAAACTCCTTTTGAGATGTTGCTGAAGGAGAAGCCCAGTGTAAAACACCTTCGGGTGTTTGGATCAACTTACTAGGTGCATGTCCTGGATGCTTCAAGGACCAAGCTTGATGCAAAGGTAAGGAAGCTTGTCTTTGTTGGCTATGATGAGCGGAAGAAGGGATATAAATGCATGGATCTTGTGACGAAGACGTTTATTGTGTCAAGTGTTGGGTATATTGGTCAAATGTACCTGATTTGAAGAAGCCTCACCCAACTCAATGATATACATCATAATGTATTTGATGTATGTTTGAGTTACTTGTGCAGGTTAAGAAATCACTAGACTGAAGCAAAAAGTTTCTAAGTCCATGTGTCGACACCCAGAGGGAAAGTGTCGACACTTAAGAAAGCATGTGTCGACACCCAGACAAGCAGTGTCGACACTTGGAGTCATTATGTCGACACCTGGGATGCAGAGTCGACACCAGACAGAAAGTGTGGACACTTGGAGCTGTGTCGACACTCAGTGAAGAAAAGTGCAGACAGAAAGTGTCGACACAAGGAGGTGTGTCGACACCCAGTGAAGCTGTGTCTACACCAGAAAGTGTCGACACTTGGAGCTGTGTCGACACTCAGCAAAAGTCTGCAGAGTCTAAGTACAAGTGTCGACACTCAACACAATGTGTCGACACTAAGCAGAAAAGTCAGCACTTGAAGTAAGTGTCGACACCCAGCACAATGTGTCGACACTCAACAGAAGAGTCAGCATTTGAAGTATGTGTCGACACCCAGAACAATGTGTCGACACACAGCTGAAGACTCAACGCTGGAAGAAAGTGTCGACACATGGAGCTGTGTCGACACTTAGCAAAGAACAGAAAGAACAACAAATTATTCTAAGTACAAGTGTCGACACTATGGGAATGTGTCGACACTCAGCTGAAGTCTCAACAACGAGAAGGTGTGTCGACACAAGGAGCTGTGTCGACACTCAGCAAGATTCAACATAGAAGACTATGTGTCGACACTTGACAGATACAACACAAGAAGTTGTGTCGACACAAATGTGATGTGTCGACACTTAGAAGAATACAGCTAAAGAAAGAAGAACAAGTACTTGTGTCGACACTCAATTTCAGTGTCGACACATGCAGAAGAATCTGTGTCGAGACATACAAGGATATGTGTCGACACCTTGTAGACTTGTGTCGATACTTACACAGCATGTGTCGACACTTGGACTATAAGTGTCGACACTTAAAGACAGAAAGTCTCGACACTTACAGACAGTTAAAGATTTTCAAGAAATGACTGGATGATTTGACAGATGCCGTTCCAGCCGGTCTACAGCACCTGTCAGAGATATCAGAAGTCAGTTATGGACCGGACCAGCCGGTTACCATGAAGAAAGCCTATAAATAGGCACCTACAGTTTACAGAAACTGTTGTTCAAAGTTGTTGAAAGTGGTTAAGAGTTGTTGAAGTAATTATTGAAGTAATACAAAGAGTATCAACACAAGAAGATCTAGCAGTTCAAGTGCAGATCTAAGAAGTTCGAGAGAGAGGGCTCCATCCAAGAAATCAGCCTTTGGAACTAGGATGAGAAGAAGGATTCAGATTCAGTCTGGATCTTAAGTGGCAGAGGTCAAGGAACAACTGCAGAGGATTCAGTCTTATTCAGTTCTACTCAAGAAGCTTTGAAGAAAGCTAAGTCAGGGTGAATCCAGCTGAGTTCTTCCAAGAACTCATCAAGAATATCTCAACTCCCCTCCTTTAATTCTGAGTTGTAGAGTTATTATTTGTATTACATTTTTAACTTGTAGGATCCATTGGATCTGAGTGAATTGTAAGCCTGTATTTATAAAGGCTGAGGGTAGGGCTTGTTAGCCTGAGTGTAGGAGATAGAGATCTCTGAGTGTAGGCCTTGTTGGCTGAGTGTAGGCCTTGATTGGCTGAGTGTAGGCCTTGTGGCTGAGTGTAGGCTTTGGGATAAAGCTGAGTTGTAAGGCTTTGGGCCTGAGGTAGGAACCAATTTGGGTTCTGAGACAGTGGAGAAGTTTGGCCGAATCTAGTACACTGCTAGATAGGCGAAGGGGGAAAGTGGATGTACCCATATCATGGGGAACCACTATAAAACACTGTGTGCTGTGCTGTGATTGTGCTGTGGATTAGCTGTATATGTTTTGTTATTGCTGTTTGCTGTGCAAAAGTAGTTAGAAATCTGTGATATAATTGTTTGGCTGCCAACAAAGTTAGAAAAGGATTAGGTCACCTATTCACCCCCCCCCCCTCTAGGTGTTTAGGTACCATATCTTTCAAGTGGTATCAGAGCCAGGTTCCTCAAAACAAGGACTAACAGTCTGAGGAGATCCTGTTTGGCAGATTCAGTGTAAGGCATTACACAGTTTCAAGAAAATCAAGAAAATCAAGAAACATGGGTTCTTATGAGAATCACAAGGAATTAGGTTCCATGAAATTACCCATATGCAGAAAGGAGATCTTTGGGATCTGGAAAGAAAGGGTAAGGCTATTTATGTAGGCCTCAGACCCTAGAATCTACATCACAGTAAAGGAAGGGCCTTATGTGCCAATGAAGATTTCAGTTTTGGATGCAAATCAGAGAACTCCAAAGGATTTCTCTGAGATGAGTAAGGATGAAATTGTCCTGACCACCATGGACAAGAGGGCACAGAATATAATAGTGAGTGCCATTGATGATGCAACTTTTCAGAACTTAATTCACTGTAAAACAGCAAAAGAGATGTGGGATACTCTCATTGTCTATATGGAAGGTTCTGAAGAAGTTGGGCAAGACAGGAAGTCCTTGCTAAATCAGGAGTATAAAAGCTTTAGGCAAGGAAAGGGTGATAGCATCACTGAGTGCTCTAAGAAATTTTACAGAATAGTTAATGAACTCATGTCTTATGGAAGAGAGTTCAGTAACTATGAACTAAATGACAAGTTCTTAAGGTCCCTAACCAAAGATTGGGACACCAAGATCTGTGCCATAAGAGAAATGGCTAAGTTAGGGGAAATTCCTCCTCCCACACTGTTTGGCAAGCTATTGTCTTATGAAATGCAGTTAACAGTGAGAAAAGAGGAGGAGAAATCAACAAGGACTGAGCACAAAGAAAGAACTGTTGCTTTCAAAACAGAAGTTCCCAGAAAGTGCAGGAATAAGTCTTTAACTCCACCTCCAGAGGTAGTTGAATCAGAGTCTGATGATTCTATTAGCACAAAGTCTAAGAGCAGTGAAAGTGATGAAGACTTTGCTGCTTTCACTAGACACTTTCAGAAGTTTTTGAAAAAGAAACAGTGGAGGTCAAGGCCTTCTACATCACAAGGAAAGGAAGACTTTTATCAGAAAAAGAGGTCTTCAAAGAATGACAAGAAAAGGACAAAATCAAGCAAGGCAACTGGTTCAAAGATTGTTTGCTATTGCTGCAATAGACAGGGCCATGTTATTGCAGATTGTCCAGAGAAGAGAAAGGAATCTGGTGACAGGAAAAAGACTCACTTCAAAGGGAAGAAAGAAAAGTCTTTTGTTGCTAAGAAGGAAAAGACTCTATCAGATATCTCTTCTTCAGAAACTGAGTCTGAGGCTGAAGCCTACATAGGGCTGTTTGCTGAAGAAGAAGAGGAAGAATTCATGCAGATCTTGGAGTCTATTTATGAATAAGAAGACAGTCAATGCCAAGGACTAATGGCTTTGACAGACAGTGCCAAAATCCTGGAGCAGCCAGGACCAAGTGAGGTACAAAGTTCAAGTTTAAATTCAGTTTCTTGTTCTAGTTCAGAATCAGATTCTTCTTCATCAAGTGATGAGAATGTATCTGAGTCTGAGGATGATATTCATCAACTTATAGATGAATATAGAGTGCTGTTGCAAGCTTACAAGAAAAGCAAGTCCCTTGCCAAAAGTCAGGCAAAGGAAATTGCTGATCTTAAAGTTGCTGCAACAGATTTTGAGAAGCAATTTGATCAAAAACTGAATGAGGTAGCCAGGCTGAAACACATTACTGTGATTCAGATGGGAACTATCACTTTTAAGAATGATCAAATTAAGTGTCTGGAGAACAATCTTCAGAAGGAGAAGGACTTGGGTGCTAGGTTTTCTAAACCTAAGTCAGTGTTACCCATAATTGATGAATTTGTTCATCACAAGGGTAAAGCTGGACTGGGCTTTATTAGACCTGCAGGGACTGAGCAGTCCAAGTATAAGACCAAGGGCAAAGCCCCAACATTCAACAAGCCTACTGTAGTCAAGACAGCCAAGGCAGTACCTAAGCAAAGGTACAATAAATTTGAATGTTGGTGCTGTGGCAAAGTTGACCATTTTGCAGTGGACTGTTGGCACAATGTGAGTGCCAAAGTGAGTTCCAAACTACCTGTTGGAAAGCCAGTAGGTAGGTTTGTCAAATTGCAAACTAACAATCACCAAGGACCCAAGAATACTTTGGGTTCTAAGGTACATTAATTTGTTTTGCAGGTGAGTCCAAGTGGCCATACCCCTACATGGTACTTGGACAGTGGATGTTCCAGACATATGACTGGAACTAGGGGACTACTGAAGGACTACATTCCAATCAAAAATGGTCCTAAAGTGACCTTTGGTGGTTCTGAAAAAGGAATCATCAAAGGGTTTGGTAACATTTCTTCAAACTTAGTTACCATTACTCAAGTGGCTTATGTTAAAGGGTTGAAACACAACCTAATAAGTATAAGTCAATTAAGTGATGTAGGGTATGACATCTCATTTGTTAAAAATGGTTGTCATATCAAGAGGTCAAGTGATCAAGAGATCATTTTGACAGGATATAGGAAGAGAAATGTCTACTGCCTAGACATTATGATTGAGAACAATGGTTCTCCAGTTTGTCTTGTAGCTGATGAGACAGTCTCTCATTGTGTCAAATGGCACAAGAGGCTAGCCCATCTTAACTACAAGACAATTAGCAAGCTCTTTAGTAAAGAGTTAGTGAGGAATGGTCCTCAAGTTAAGTGTGTCAAAGATGGTATTTGCTCAGCTTGTCAAAAGGGCAAGCAGACTAAATCCACCTTTAAAAGCATAGAAAACAAAGATGCTGTGAGGTGTTTGTACCTCTTGCATTTGGATCTCTTTGGTCCAATGCCAGTTCACAGCTTAGGTAGGAAGGTCTATACCCTTGTAGTTGTAGATGACTACTCAAGGTTTTCCTGGGTGTTCTTCTTAAGACAGAAATCTGAAACACCTAGTGTCTTCTACAGCGTTGTCAAGCAAATTCAGAATGAACTAAATAGTACTGTGGTCAAAATTAGAAGTGACCATGGTACTGAGTTTCAGTCTGAAAGCATGACAAAACTTTGTGAAGACTTTGGGATATTTCAAGAATTCTCTTCACCTAGAACACCTCAGCAAAATGGCATTGCTGAGAGGAAAAATAGGACCTTGATAGAGGCTGGTAGAACCCTACTAAGTGATACATCACTGCCTGAGTATTTCTGCGCTGAAGCAGTTAACACTGCATGCCATGTTATAAATAGGGCTACCATCACTAAAGGGCTAAACAAGACCCCCTATGAAGTTGTGAAAGGCAGGAAACCAAACCTATCCTACTTCAGGATCTTTGGTTGCAAATGCTTCATACTTAACAATGGGAAGTCTTACATAACTAAGTTTGCTGCCAAGTCCCAAGAGGGAATTTTTGTTGGGTACAACAACAATAGTAAGGCTTATAGAGTATACAACTTGACTACACAAGTTGTAGAGGAGACTGTTGAAAGTCCACCTAGTGTCAGCTATGTGCACCTATGGGGGGGGGAATAGGTGACGAGTAGCGCTTTTGCGGAATTTACGAACGTACCTGCACAATAAAAATAAAAAGCACAGCACACAGAATACACAGGCAATTTATAGTGGTTCCCCGACTTGGGTACATCCACTTTCCCCCTTCGACCTATCTCCCAACAAGGGACGACTCGGTCTCTTCTCCAACAGGATTGAAATCCAATCCCTGCACTATCGGAAGGAACCCTTCCACACGTGAGAGTCAACACTCCCACAAAACGGGTTGCACCCAACCCTTACAACACGGAACAATCGTTCCTTTACAACAAAAGTAAATATAGAATGTACACGAGATACAAACTTCGTTTGGAGACTACGGTGTTCCTCTTCGTTCGACGACGTGTTCGTGAAATCGAAGAGTCTACAACCTTGGTCTCTCTTGTAGAGGATCTCCCCGGAATCGGCGGTGGCAACACGAGCGGCGGCTAGCTTCGGGATCGGCGGCTATGATGATGAGCGGCTGCTGAACTTGGAGATCCAAACTTCGTAGCGAAGCTAGCTTGGTCTTCCAACGGTCACACGAGGATCGGTCGTCTCGATCGATTCGGACGGGGAAGTTTTTCCCGATCGACAAATCGAGAGACAAGAGATCTCTGGATAGACACGTGAGACTCAAAGCTTTGCTAAGCTTCTGTCGCCGGAGATCGGGAAGAAAAGCGATCAGCAGCGGCGACGGACTAGCGCGAGCGGGGCGGCGGCGGCGGAGAGGAATCGCGAATTTAGGGTTTGCTCTGCTCGGCTTCTTTCTGTCTGGGTATTCCGTTCAAAATACCCATGTATAAATACTGTAGATGCTTTCCAAAATGACCGTTGTGGGACCCACAAGCTGAATCCCTAAGTCCCGGTCCAGAATCTTAACAGCGGCAGAATCCGGTTCACTAAGTTCTAGAAAAACGCCCAAGTCAAAATCGGTGAGAATCGAAAGTGATTCTCGCCGAGTCGCCGAGAATCAAAAGTGATTCTCGACGATTCGGCGAGAATCAAAGATGATTCTCGTCGAATTTGCCTTGGTTGCACGCACTGCTTTAGGTCAGGTCGAGACGGCGAGAATCAACCAGTGATTCTCGACGATTCGACGAGAATCACGAGTGATTCTCGCCGAATCGGCGAGAATCACTTGGTGATTCTCGTCGATTCTTACTTAGAAGCAGAGGTGCTTGCTTAGAAGTGGCTGGGTCGAGTTCGGCGAGAATCAACTTCTGATTCTCGACGAATCGGCGAGAATCACAAGTGATTCTCGCCGAATCGGCGAGAATCACTTGGTGATTCTCGTCGATTTAAACTTAGACGAATTTTCGTCTTTCCACCTATGAGTTGCTCCTTGACCCATCCTTGCTCCTTGTCTGCTCCTGCATATTTACAGCCCTGTGCTTGAAAATAAGTGCACTCCAATAGAGAGAATACATGTAGGCCAACACACTGATCTACTCAACGAGGGATTACGTCGTGCAGACCCGTGTATATTGACCTACTACACCCTGACATTGGTGTGCACTTAGCGTGGAAAAACTGCAAGCACAACTAGAAAGATTTTATCAAATACATAGTCTATTGACCTTAGCTTGTCCAGGGGCTTCTTCAAATCAGGTACATTGTGGATACAATACCCAACAATCTCCCCCTATTTGAAGAAGCCTAAACCCTACAAGCTAAGGTGAATAGAGCAAATTGGAATGAAAACCATAAACTTAAAATTGACTTGAGAGAGTTATCCCTTACCAATACCTATTTCTTGGGAGCAAGCTTGGAGCCACCTTAGCCTTAGCCGAGAGGGTAATCTCCCCCTTTTCGGCTTCTGCAAATCGGGGTCTGTAGCGTTTGGCCCTTTGCTCCCCCTCAGTTCATGCATCTGTACTCACGTTGGAGTTCCTTGCTCCGCCTCAGATCATGCATGAGCCTGGAGCTTCTGTAGTCTTCAGTCCTCATAATTGAGCATCCCAAATTCAGTCTTGAAAAGATTGAACTTGTCCTCGTCTAAGGGCTTTGTGAATATATCAGCAATCTGCTTGTCCGTGGGGACATAACAGAGAGAGATGTCCTTGTTTTCCACGTGCTCCCGAATGAAGTGGTAGCACACTTCAATATGCTTCGTTCTGCTGTGCGATACAGGATTGTTGGCAATAGCAATTGCACTGGAGGAGTCGCAGTACATGGGTACTTCCTTGAACTGAAGGTCGTAGTCGGCTAACTGGTTTCTGATCCATAGAAGTTGTGCGCAACAGCTTCCTGCTGAGATGTACTCGGACTCTGCTGTGGAGGTTGCAACACAATTCTGTTTCTTGCTGTTCCATGAGATAAGCCTCCTGCCGAGGAATTGACACGTCCCGGAGGTGCTTTTCCTGTCATCCCTGCTCCCTGCAAAATCAGCATCTGAAAAGCCTATTAGCTCGACATCATTGTGTCTCGGGTACCACAAGCCAAGATTAGGAGTACCTTTAAGGTATCTTAGAATTCGCTTTGCAGCGACATAGTGAGATTCCTTAGTGTTCACCTGATATCGGGCACAGACACATGTGGAGAACATAATATTCGGTCTACTGGCAGTAAGGTAGAGCAGGGATCCAATGATGCTTCTGTATTTGGTTTCATTGAAAGGTTTACCTTTCTCATCCTTATCTAGAGACATGGTGGATCCCATTGGAGTCCTCATAGAGGTTGCACTCTCCATACCGAATTTCTTAAGGAGTTCATTTGTGAACTTCGTCTGAGAGATGAAGATTCCATCCTCAGACTGTTTCACTTGAAGTCCTAAGAAATACTTGAGCTCTCCCATACTGCTCATTTCAAACTTTCCTTGCATAAGTTTAGAAAACTTTTTGCAAAGATTGTTGTCCGTTGAGCCGAATATTATGTCATCGACATAGATTTGCACCAACAAAATCTTGCCTTTGACTTCCCTGAGAAACAATGTTTTATCTATTTTACCTCTGGAGAACTTGTTCTCAAGAAGAAAACTAGATAAAGTCTCATACCAAGCTCATGGAGCTTGTTTCAACCCATATAAGGCCTTATTAAGAAAATAAACATGATTGGGATAAGTAGGATCGACAAAACCTGGGGTTGAGCGACGTATACTTTCTCTTTCAGGTCTCCGTTCAGGAATGCCGATTTCACATCCATTTGATAGACTGTGAATCCTTTGTGTGAAGCATACGCCAGGAACAACCTGATTGCCTCGAGCCTTGCTACTGGTGCGAAGGTCTGGTTGAAGTCAATCCCTTCCTCCTGTCTGTAACCTTGAGCCACCAGCCTGGCCTTGTTCTTTACGATGACACCATGTTCATCCAGCTTGTTTCTGAAGATCCACTTCGTGCCAATCACATTCTGCTTGTATGGTCTGGGAACCAGCGTCCAAATATTGCAACGTTCGAATTGATGTAGTTCCTCTTGCATGGCCAGAATCCATGCCGCATCCTTGTTCGCCTCGTCGAAATTCTTTGGCTCAACCTGTGATAGGAAGCTAAGATGCAATACTTTGTTAACAGTACCTCTTCGAGTTCTGACACCGACACGAGGATCTCCGATGATCTGATCTCTAGGATGATCCCTCACGTGCCGGAGCTCAAGAAGTCTGGCGTCTGGAACTTCGACTACTTCTTAGGCTTGTCCTTCTTCTAAGATATTTGTTTCATTTTGATCTTCAACATTTTCAGATGACGTGGAGGTGGAAACTTTGACGTACTTGGGAGCGTCATCTTTAGCGGTCTCATCCAGACTCAGCTGTTCAAGTCTAGCACCTGCATCTTCAAGAATACTACTGGAAGAATTGCTGTTAAGCAAACTTCCTTCATCAAATACAACATTTATTGATTCTTCTACCACTAGGGTTTTCTTATTGAAGACCCTATATGCCCGACTATGGGAACTATAGCTCATGAATATGCCTTCGAAGCATTTTTCACCGAATTTAGTACGCGGGTACTTCCCATTATTCAGTACATAGCATCTGCAACCAAAAATCCTCAAGTAGGACATGGTTGGTTTCCTGCCTTTCAGTAGCTCGTAGGGCGTCTTACGATGATGCTTGTTGATCAATGCTCGGTTTTGTACATGACAAGCTGTATTGACACCCTCTGCCCAGAAGTATTCCGGGAGAGAAGCGTCTTTCAACATTGTCGTGCAGGCTTCAATGAGAGTTCTATTTCTCCTCTCCGCAACTCCATTTTGTTGAGGAGTGCGCGGGGAGGAAAACTCATGAAAGATACCTTGTTCTTCACAAAATTCTGTCATTGCACCAGATTCGAATTCTGTTCCATGGTCACTTCTGATTTTGACCACGGAGCAGTTAAATTCGTTCTGAACCTGCTTGACAAAATTAGTGAAGATGTCAAACGTATATGACTTTCATTTCAAAAAGAACACCCATGTAAACCGAGAATGATCATCAACTATCACTAGCGTATAGGACTTGCCTCCCAAGCTATGAACTTGCATTGGACAAAACAAGTCCATATGTAGTAGGTAAAGACATCGGGAAGAGTCTTTGTCTGCGATGCTCTTAAAGGTAGCCCGAGTCTGTTTGCCCATCTGGCATGCAGGACATGGGCTATCTTTGATGCACTTGATACTGGGAGCATCCCTTACCAAGTCCTTAGAAAACAGCATACTAATTGTCTTGAAATTAATATGTGCCAATCTCTTGTGCCATTGTTCACAAAGAGATGCACTGCTTGTTGCCACAAGGCATACGGGGGTAGATGAATCTAAACTGAGAAAATCTAAACAAAAGATATTTGTGCTCCTAATGCCTGATAATACCGTTTCAGAAGAGGTACGTGAAATTATCAGACATTTATCCTTGCAGAACTTAACGTCATAACCTTTATCACATAACTGACTTACACTGATCAGGTTATGGTTTAACCCTTCAACATAAGCCACGTCGGTGATAGAGATTATACCGTTGGAAATCATATCATAACCTCTGGTGACTCCTCGATCTGACCCTCCAAAGATGACTTTGGGTCCATTCTCGACTGGAGTGTAATCACGCAGCAGGCTTCTTGTCCCGGTCATATGCCGGGAGCATCCACTGTCCAAATACCAGATCGGCGTTTTGGTGGCCTTTGGACATTCCTGCAAAACAAAATTAATTTGCCTTAGGAACCCAATCGAACTTGGGTCCTAGATTCCTGGTTAGCACACTCCCCCTCGGTTGGTTAACCCTACAAGTGGTCGGTCTCGCATTGCTAACATGGGGAGTCTCGTAATTCCTTGGATTAAACCAACAATCCACGACAAAGTGACCGACTTTGCCACAGCACCAACAGTCAAATCTGTTGTACCTCTTCCTAGGCTCCTGCCTTACCCTGGGAACGGTGGGTACTGCTGGGGCCTTGGATCTGGAGGTGGAGGCCTCATGGTGACAATAGTCGCATGACTTTGTCACCTTCTGTATAACAGGTTTGGCTTTTGGTGCCTGCTTTCCATTATGGCCGCTAGAGAACGGACCATAATTTCCTATGTGGATTTCCTCATAAGGTGCCTTGAAGGCACTCTCACCGAAGTTCCGGGGAAAGTTCCAACCGTCATACCGGCTCTTTGGCTTTGCAACCGAGGGCCGGAAATGATGCCCAAAAGTTGACTCAAAGTCATGTTGGTTGCAAGGAAAGCCAGGCTTTCTGAACGCAACAGGACTAAGAGGAGCCTTACCCTTTTCATCAGCAGAGGCCTTCTTGGCGGCCTTATTCTTCCTCTGGTTCTTGTTTCTCCTATATGAAGAACCAGATACCCCTTTATGCCCCAAGCCAGCTCCTTTGGCCTGAGCAGAGAAGGTATCAACGACTGGAAGAACTGTTTTTGGCATGGAGAAGCTCTTGACGATCTTCCTTTCTGCCGCAAGTAGTTCTTCCAACTTGTCGACTTCCTCCTGCTTAAGATCAAGGAGCTTAAGAGACTCTGAGTGCTTTGAAGTCAGGTCGAGGTGTTCCTGTCGGAGAGAGATCAAGCTGGTGACCTCATCCCGTAGGGAAACACACTCGCCCTTAAGGAATTTTACTTCCATTTTCTCAGCCTTCAATCTCTTTCGGCACTCCTTGAAGGTGTTGAGCAGAAGCTCATACTTCTCGAGGAGCTCAGCTTCACGGGCCGAAAGGCTATCCTCAGGTTCATCATCCTGAGACTCAGGATCAGAGTCAGAGTCGGAGAGAGGTGTGTGAGCTTTTACCTTCCCAGTAAATGGGGGACATTCTCCTTCTGAGTCAGAGCGACCCACCAGCCCGAAGTAGGCTTCCTCATCATCACTGGAGTCTGAGGAATCAGACTCACTTAGTGTCTTTGGCCTTCTGCCGATGTAGCTCCGCTCCTTCTTCTTATCTCTGGAGGATTTGAGCTCCTCTCCATTCCCTTTTTCTCTTTTGCTTTGATAGCAGTCGGCCACGACGTGTCCTGGCTTATTGCATCCAAAGCAAATAATATCAGAAGAACGATGTTTGTTAGGTTTAGATGTATACCTGTCAGAAGAATAATTTTTCTTCTGAAGCCTGGAGGAGGAGCTGTCTTTCTTTCTTTGATTCCTCATCTTGAGGAACTTCTTGAACTCTCGGGTGATGAGGGAGAAATCCTCCTCCGACAGCTCTGAGCCGGAGGAGCATGGTTCAGAGTCCTCCTCCTCTTCCTTATTCCTCGCACGGTATGACATCGCACCCTTGCCCTTTCTAGAGTAAATGGCTTTTAGGGCCACAGTCTTTTCTTTTGCAGCAGCCTTCTCTGCTTCTTCCTCTGCTTTCCTGGTGTTCAGCTGAAGTTCATAGGACATCAGCTTCCAAAATAGGATTTGTGGATCAGTTTCTGCTAGTCTGCCAAATTCTCTGATGGCGCAGATCTTTGTGTCCCATTCCTTAGTAAGGGACCTAAGGAATTTGTCATTGAGTTCACCATTGGTGAACACTCTTCCGTAGCCCTTGAGGGCGTTGACAATCTTTAGGAAGTTCTCGTATGTGACTCCGATCTCTTCCTTAGGCCCTTGCCTGAAGGCCTCATATTTTTGGTTCAGGAGGGATCTCCGATCATCCCTCACTTCATCCGTGCCCTCCATTAGGATGATCAGGCACTGCCAGATCTCCTGAGCTGTCCTGCAGTTGCTGAAATTTTGCATCATAGAATCATCAACTGCGCTCACCAGAATGTTTCGTGCCTTCTTGTCCAGTCCCACTAGCACCATCTCGTCTTTGTCCATTTCAGAAAGTGTCTTCGGCACCTTCTTGGTGGGATCGATGGTGGAGGCCTTAGTGGGGACATAAGGTCCCTCCTCCACGATCATGAAGAGTCGAGGATCGACTGCTTCCATGTAAAACCTGATTCTTTCCTTCCAGATCGGAAAGTTGAGCCTGGTGCACACTGGGATCTTGCCGGAGAACTTGAGCCCGTCCATAGTAGATATTTGTCTTCTTCTTGACACTAGGGGCAGGATTCAACTCAAGGTGTTGATCTTTTTGATGAGTAACCTCGCTTTGATACCACTTGAAAGTCCACCTAGTGTCAGCTATGTGCACCTATGGGGGGGGGGGAATAGGTGACGAGTAGCGCTTTTGCGGAATTTACGAACGTACCTGCACAATAAAAATAAAAAGCACAGCACACAGAATACACAGGCAATTTATAGTGGTTCCCCGACTTGTGTACATCCACTTTCCCCCTTCGACCTATCTCCCAACAAGGGACGACTCGGTCTCTTCTCCAACAGGATTGAAATCCAATCCCTGCACTATCGGAAGGAACCCTTCCACACGTGAGAGTCAACACTCCCACAAAACGGGTTGCACCCAAACCTTACAACACGGAACAATCGTAACTTTACAACAAAAGTAAATATAGAATGTACACGAGATACAAACTTCATTTGGAGACTACGGTGTTCCTCTTCGTTCGACGACGTGTTCGTGAAATCGAAGAGTCTACAACCTTGGTCTCTCTTGGAGAGGATCTCCCCGGAACCGGCGGCGGCAACACGAGCGGCGGCAAGCTTCAGGATCGGCAGCTATGATGATGAGCGGCTGCTGAACTTGGAGATCCAAACTTCGTAGCGAAGCTAGCTTGGTCTTCCAACGGTCACACGAGGATCGGTCGTCTCGATCGATTCGGACGGGGAAGTTTTTCCCGATCGACAAATCGAGAGACAAGAGATCTCTGGATAGACACGTGAGACTCAAAGCTTTGATAAGCTTCTGTCGCCGGAGATCGGGAAGAAAAGCGATCAGCAGCGGCGACGGACTAGCGCGAGCGGGACGGCGGCGGCGGAGAGGAATCGCGATTTTAGGGTTTGCTCTGCTCGGCTTCTTTCTGTCTGGGTATTCCGTTCAAAATACCCGTGTATAAATACTGTAGATGCTTTCCAAAATGACCATTGTGGGACCCACAAGCTGAATCCCTAAGTCCCGGTCCAGAATCTTAACAGCGGCAGAATCCGGTTCAGGAAGTTCCAGAAAAACGCCCAAGTCAAAATCGGTGAGAATCGAAAGTGATTCTCGCCGAGTCGCCGAGAATCAAAAGTGATTCTCGACGATTCGGCGAGAATCAAAAGTGATTCTCGACGATTCGGCGAGAATCAAAGATGATTCTCGTCGAATTTTCCTTGGTTGCACGCACTGCTTTAGGCCAGGTCGAGACGGCGAGAATCAACCAGTGATTCTCGACGATTCGACGAGAATCACTAGTGATTCTCGCCGAATCGGCGAGAATCACTTGGTGATTCTCGTCGATTATTACTTAGAAGCAGAGGTGCTTGCTTAGAAGTGGCTGGGTCGAGTTCGGCGAGAATCAACTTCTGATTCTCGACGAATCGGCGAGAATCACAAGTGATTCTCGTCGATTTAAACTTAGACGAATTTTTGTCTTTCCACCTATGAGTTGCTCCTTGACCCATCCTTGCTCCTTGTCTGCTCCTGCATATTTACAGCCCTGTGCTTGAAAATAAGTGCACTCCAATAGAGAGAATACACGTAGGCCAACGCACTGATCTACTCAACGAGGGATTACGTCGTGCAGACCCGTGTATATTGACCTACTACACCCTGACATTGGTGTGCACTTAGCGTGGAAAAACTGCAAGCACAACTAGAAAGATTTTATCAAATACATAGTCTATTGACCTTAGCTTGTCCAGGGGCTTCTTCAAATCAGGTACATTGTGGATACAATACCCAACAACTGTACATGTAGTTTTTGATGAGACTAAACTTATTAATAATGAGTTGTCTAGCAATGTATGCAGCCTCACAGGTTTGACAAAGAAAATGGACAAGCTTACTATAGAAGAAGTGCCTGCTGCAAGACAGCAAGGAGAGGAGAGTAGCTGCTGTCCAGGGGGAGAACTACATGTGCCAGTTGCTGAAGAAATACAAGGAATACAGCATGATGCAGATGCTGAAGTGGTTCAACCTGAAGTGAGGATGCCTCCAGCCCACAGGCATCTTAGAGATCATCCAGTAGAGCTGATTATTGGAGATCCAAGACAAGGAGTTCAAACAAGGAGCAGAAATCAGAATGCTGCAATCTATTCCAGCTTTCTGTCACAAGTTGAACCTAAGAAGTTTGAAGAAGCAATACAAGATCCACAATGGACTGAAGCAATGCAAGAAGAGCTTAATCAGTTCAAGAGGTGCAAGGTTTGGGAACTTGTTCCTAAACCTAAAGACCACAATATAATAGGAGTTAAGTGGATCTACAGGAATAAGATGGATGAACAAGGTGTCATCATTAAGAATAAAGCTAGACTGGTTGCAAAAGGATATAGGCAAGAAGAAGGTATTGATTTTGATCAAACCTTTGCTCCAGTAGCCAGACTGGAAGCCATAAGAATGTTCTTGGCCTATGCAACCTATCAAGGATTCAAGGTATACCAAATGGATGTCAAGTCAGCATTCCTAAATGGTAATTTGAAAGAAGAAGTCTATGTGGAGCAGCCTCCAGGTTTTGTTGATCCAACTCTACCTCATTATGTCTATAGACTTAGGAAAGCTTTATATGGGTTAAAGCAAGCCCCTAGGGCTTGGTATGAAACCCTATCTAGTTTCCTCATTGAGAACAAATTCTCAAGGGGGAAAATAGATAAGACTCTATTCCTTAGGGAATATAGAGGCAAAGTCATACTAGTCCAAATATATGTAGATGATATTATATTTGGGTCTACTGAAAGCAGCCTTTGCAAAAAGTTTGCAAAACTTATGCAAGGTCAGTTTGAAATGAGTAGTATGGGAGAGCTGAAGTTTTTCTTGGTTCTCCAAGTTAAACAGACTGAAAATGGTTTATCCATATGTCAGTCAAAGTTCACCCTAGAACTCATAAGGAAGTATGGTATCGATTCATCCAGTACCATGAAGACTCCTATGGGGTCAAGTATGTCTCTTAGCAAGGATGATGCAGGGAAACCTGTAGATGAAACCTTGTATAGAGGGATAGTTGGCTCCCTATTATACTTGACTGCTAGTAGACCAGACATCATGTATACTACATGTGTTTGTGCAAGGTATCAAGCCTGCCCTAAAGAGTCTCATTTGACTGCAGTCAAAAGAATACTGAGATATCTAAAGGGCACTCCCTATCTACGCCTCTGGTACCCTAGGAATGGAGACTTTGATCTAACAGGTTATTCAGATGCAGACTTTGCAGGATGCAAAGAGGGTAGAAAGAGCACTACTGGAACCTGTCAATTCCTAGGGGGAAGACTAATTTCATGGAGCAGCAAAAAGCAAACCAGTGTGGCTATCTCCACAGCTGAGTCAGAGTATGTGGCTGCAGGAAGTTGTTGTGCTCAACTTCTGTGGATTCAACATCAGTTAGAGGACTATGGATTTCAGGTAAGTAGAACTCCACTTTACTGTGATTCTACAAGTGCTATTTCAATAGCTAATAACCCTGTATCTCATAGTAGAACAAAACATATTGAGATTAAATATCACTTTCTTAGAGAACATGTAGAAAGAGAAGATATTTCACTTGAATATGTTAAAACTGATAATCAGATAGCTGACATGTTTACTAAGCTCCTAGAAGAAGCTAAGTTCAATAGATTCAAAATTGAACTAGGAATGATAAATTTAGACTAAGTTTACAGAATAGAAAATTGGCTAAGTAAAAAGGTGTCGACACATAGACAAGTCTATGTCGACACAGAATAGTGGTGTCGACACTTCAGGAGAAAGGTGTCGACACATCTAGGATGTTGGTGTCGACACTTCAGAATGTTAGTGTCGACACATGTCAAGTAGGTGTCGACACATCCAAGGTGGTGTCGACACTTAAGTTTTACTCAGAATTTTTCTAAGTAAAGTCTCGACAATGTGTCGAGTTATGTTGTGTCGACACATAACCAAGTATCGACACATAAAATCTGTTGACTAAACTTGTGTCGACACATATGTGTCGAGACATTATAAGTCAGTGTCGACACTTATTGCCAGTGTCGACATATTTTAAGTTAGCTGTCCCGCCTGTTCATCTTCAAAATCAGAAAGGTATAAATAGGGTTCTGTCTTTGTTTGTCGACACGCTTTCAAAGTTTCGAGACCAAAACTCCTGTGTCGACACCTCTCTTTTCTAAAGACAAATTCTACAAACCCTAATGGCTCCTAAGCTTGAGGAGAACGTTAACGAGGGCTATGAGCTAGTGCGCGGCGCGTTCGATGAAGCTGATCAAGACATCAAGTCGGTGGTAACCCTAGTCGCTAATTCTGGACTAGAATACTTGGTTTCAGAACCAACAAAGATTTGGAAAAAGGAAGTTCTTGAATTCCTTAATGGACCTGCAGTCGATGAATCTGGATTCAGAATCAAATCCAGAGTTCATGGGACTAAGGTCAAGGTTTCACCAAAAAGTCTGAGGAAGGTACTCCAGCTACCTAAAACACAAGATGAAGAAGAAGTAACTGTATCCAAGACCAGGGAAGCTCTTACCTGGCGTGGACTTGATCCTAAGATGAAGATAGGATCTGTATTCAACAGAAAATGCATGAATAACCAAGGAAAGTGTTGAATTCTGTGAAGTGAAAGTGGGTGAATGGAAGGCTTGGGAAACCTATCCGCGCGGACTACGCGGACTGGGTTGGCGGACTGCTAGGTCGGCAGGGATGTTGCAGGCGGTTTGCTCTGTGGCGGCCTGGGCGGTCTGTTCGCGCGGACTGCGCGGACAGCAGCGGCGGTCTGACAGGCCAGTGTATGCTCAGCAGGCGGTTTACTCCCAGGAAGTAACCGGGCGGATAGGAATGTTATCCGCGGAGTCCGGCTTGAAGCGGACTGAAGAACTGGAGCTCGGCAGACCGGTTTGGCAGATGCCTTGGTCTTGCTCTAGTGAAGCGGCAAGTGAAAGCCGTGGAGACCGCCGGTCAGCGCGGACAGGAACTGGAGGTCGCCCGGTATGGCGGGCTAGATCCAGTGTCCGCCTGTAAGTTCGGACTGGCCCTTGCGGCCAGTGGGCTGGACTTGGTGGGAACTAAACCAAGTCCAGGAGGCTCAGTCCGGGGAGATCGCGCAGTGGAGCGCGGGCTGATTTCTCAGTCCGCCAAGCTTAGTAGAAGTGATGTTGCCTTGTGTGCTAGCTTGGGGATATGCGGACTGAAGAATTGCTTGTGCAGGAGCGTGCGGACTGGAGCCAGAGTCCGCTGAGTCCGGTTGAGCCTTGTGATGAGGTTATGGACTCAGGGAAGCGGACTGGAGTTCGCTGTATACGCGGACTGGGGTCTGCTGTTAGCGGACTGGATCGACGTGTCCGCTAAGTCCGGAGGTGCCTTGGTAATGAGGTAATGGACTTGGGATATGCGGACGATAGCCGGGTATCCGCTGAGTCCGGCAGGTGCCTTGATGGCGCGGTTGCGGGCTCGGGTTTTGCGGGCTGATGCCTTGTCCGCAGAATGGCGGATACGGCTGTTGTGGAGCGGCTGTGGTGGTCCTGGCTTGGTCTCTGGCGGCAAGGCGGGCTGGATATTGGAGTCCGGCCTTGGAGAAGCTGGGGCGGACTGGCTATCTGCACAGGGCGGCGAACTGGCATGTGTGTCCGCGGGCTGGCGGACACATAAGTTCTTGCTGCGGGATGTGGCGGTGATCCTATCGACTAGGGCGGTGACCATACTCATCGTCGTGCCTATAAATAGGACCCATATCACATCAGGATGCAAGAGAACCACCGGAACCTAGACCGAAGTAAGTGAACAGTATCTGAGCTCGCGTAAGTTGCTGCGGCCTGGACTTTGTGTCCGCGCGGATATAGAGTTGACCCGGTTGTGCTGTGCAGGTTGTGCGGATAGCGCTGGAAAGCCAGGACTTGGCTCTGATTGCGGTCAGGGACAGTGCGGACTCTGCGGTTAAGCAACAGGCGGTAAACAGCAGGTCGCGGATAGCGACCAGGCGGTCTTCTCTTTGGCGACTTGGTTCGGGGTTCAGGAGTTCGCCTGCATCAGGCGGACTGTTCCATTCGGTGACGCAGCTTGTGCGGTCTGGCGGCGTGCAGACCGGCGGTGAAGAGCTAAGCATTGGAGTAAGGGTGAGTCCGCGCGGCTTGGGTTGCGGTCTGGCGACCTGGCGGACTGAGCGGACTCCACAACAGTAGGTCGGCGGCTTGTTGATTGAGTCCGCGCGGCTTGTTTTTTGTTCTTGTCTTTGTAACTGTCTCTGCTCTCCCGGTGTTGGGTTTTGGTGAAGCATGTCTCGCCATGTATGTCTCGCCTTGTAAAGAAGTTCGCTCTTGATCAATAAAGAAGCTTGTGCTGCATGTGTTGCTGGTTGTTACTGCTTTGTTGAGATAACCCCTGCTAACTCCACGATCCGGGAAAACTTTCAACATATAAGTGGGCGTATTCTCCTTCGGTTTGTTGAGTTTTCAGCAGGGTATCCAAGGGGGCGTCTGCGGTTTGTTGAATTTTAACATGGTATCAGAGCGAGGTTGTTGGAGTGGTCAAGCAGTGCTCAATGGAAGTAGTTGCTCGTCTGTCGAGGAAACCAGTGGTAGAACCATGGCAGTGGAGGATGCAAGTTGTCTTGGTATTGATCTTCTTACAGAGACGAACTGTGAACGGTGGAAGTCCTGTATGAAGAGCTTTCTTCTTGGCGAGGACCTTTGGGAGGTTGTATGCGGAGCAGGAAGACAAGAGGATACTGCTGGCAATGCTGAGGCGATGAGAGCTTGGAAGGAGGCAAATGCGAAAGCGGAGTCTATTCTCAAGCAGGTGATCTCATCGGAGCTCTTGGACCACATCAGTGGATGTCGGTCAGCTGCGGAGGTTTGGACTTCCCTTGATGGGTTGTTCAGGAAGAAGGTGAAGGAGGTTGCTGCGGATGATGTCCATCTACTTCATATCAGGAAGAAAGGAGTGTTTCTCCTAGGCGTGATAGGAAGAGGAAGGAAGGACCACGGTGCTATAAATGCAAGCAGCAAGGTCATCTTCGGAAGGAGTGCAAGGTTACCTTGCTCTCGGCGAAACGTTGCTCAGGTAGGGAGGAAGGAGAAGAACGTAGTTGGGACTTCAACTAGTTCTGGATCTGATCGGCTGGATGCCAATGATAGTGCAGCTATCTGGCATGAAAGACTAGGGCATGTAGGGATGGACAAGCTGAAAGCAATGGCGGAAAGAAGTCTCGTAAGAGGCTTGCCTAGATTGTCATCCTATGGCGATGGTCGGGGGTGTGCGGGATGTCAGGAAAGTGGAGCCTATCACTTCATGGTCGACAAAGCACAATCCAGGAGTATAGCACCATTGGCGGTTGTCCATTATGCTCTGGTGGGACCGACCGTCACGGCAGTCTTGGAGGCAGCAGGTTCATGCTGATATTGGTTGATGACTATTCTGGGTATACTTGGGTATACTTTATGAAGATGAAGTCCAACATGGTACGCTTGTTTGTGGAGTTCAAGAAGCTTGTCGAAGGCCAGCTTGGCCGGAGGATCAAGGTGTTGAGGACAAGTTTCGGTGGTGAGTTTGCCTCAACCGAGTTCTCACGCTTTTGCAGGAAGCAAGGGATCTGGATGGAGCTTTCTTGTGGACATACTTCACAACAGGGTAGTGTTGCAGCTCGGATGATCCGTTGGTTAGCGGAGACCTGCAAGTGTTGGCTTCGGAGTAAAGGCGTTCCGAAGGCTCTTTGGGCGGAGGGAATAGCCTGTGCTACTCATGTCATCAACCGGATGCCTCTTAGCCCGATCATAGTAAAGACTCCTTATGAGCTAATGTTCGGAGTGAAGCCCTCAGTGAAGCACCTTCGGGTGTTTGGATCTACCTGCTATATACACTCTCCGGGTGCTCTCAAAACAAAGCTAGTCTTTGTAGGGTATGATGAGCAGAGAAGAAGATGGAGGTGTATGGATCCTGCGACGAAGAAACTCATAGTGTCGAGAGACATTGTTTTTGATGAGTTGACGCCGTATTGGGGTAGCTCTTATGTGGAGCTAGAGTTAAGCAGGTCAGATGGTGGGCTGAAGGAGGCTGCTGCTAAGGAAGTGGAGTTGCCTGAGTCACCAGGTGCTCCAGGTTGTTCTAGCTCCGGGGCAAAGGCGTCAGAGTCGGGAAGAAGGGGGAGCGATGCTCCAGGACCTTCTGGCTCAAAGGCGGAGGCTTCCTGTTCAGAAAGCAAGGGGAGCGATGTTCCAGGCAGTTCATGTTCAAGAGGGGAGTCTTCTGGTTCAGGTAGCAGGGGGAGCGTTGCTCCAGGTGCTCTTGGTTCCAGTAAGGAGGCGTCTTGTTCAGGGAACAAAGGGAGCATTGTTCCGGGTTTGCCCGGGAACGGAGCTGGTTCAAAAGCAGCGGAGGTGGTTAGCCATGATCAGGTTCTTCGGAGATCGAAGAGGATCAGTAAGCCACCAGCTCGATATAGCGAAGGGAACACGGCGGACTTGGTCCCGTGTTTCCTTGTTAGCCCTCAGGTCGAGCAAGGGACTTCTGGCTGTGATGACCCCACTAGAATCAAGGAGGTGGTTGACACCAAGTCTGAAGAGGTGACTTCTCTCAGAGGCAACGAGGCTTGGGCTTTTATGCCTAAGGAAGTTGGTGATACTCCTATGATGCATGAGTGGAGGTTGAAGCTGAAGAAGGCAGAGGGAAGCATGGCTCCTTTTGGGAGATGATGGAGGGCTCCCTCATGGTCCATGATATGCGGGGCGAGGACTATGTCTTGGACATCTCTTCGTAGATGCTATCGGAAGGACCAGGTGCAAGGTTACGGGAGCTGCTGGAGTTATTCACCACTTATCACTTCAAGGGGGAGTGTTGAATTCTGTGAAGTGAAAGTGGGTGAATGGAAGGCTTGGGAAACCTATCCGCGCGGACTACGCGGACTGGGTTGGCGGACTGCTAGGTCGGCAGGGATGTTGCAGGCGGTTTGCTCTGTGGCGGCCTGGGCGGTCTGTTCGCGCGGACTGCGCGGACAGCAGCGGCGGTCTGACAGGCCAGTGTATGCTCAGCAGGCGGTTTACTCCCAGGAAGTAACCGGGTGGATAGGAATGTTATCCGCGGAGTCCGGCTTGAAGCGGACTGAAGAACTGGAGCTCGGCAGACCGGTTTGGCAGATGCCTTGGTCTTGCTCTAGTGAAGCGGCAAGTGGAAGCCGTGGAGACCGCCGGTCAGCGCGGACAGGAACTGGAGGTCGCCCGGTATGGCGGGCTAGATCCAGTGTCCGCCTGTAAGTTCGGACTGGCCCTTGCGGCCAGTGGGCTGGACTTGGTGGGAACTGAACCAAGTCCAGGAGGCTCAGTCCGGGGAGATCGCGCAGTGGAGCGCGGGCTGATTTCTCAGTCCGCCAAGCTTAGTAGAAGTGCTGTTGCCTTGTGTGCTAGCTTGGGGATATGCGGACTGAAGAATTGCTTGTGCAGGAGCGTGCGGACTGGAGCCAGAGTCCGCTGAGTCCGGTTGAGCCTTGTGATGAGGTTATGGACTCAGGGAAGCGGACTGGAGTTCGCTGTATACGCGGACTGGGGTCTGCTGTTAGCGGACTGGATCGACGTGTCCGCTAAGTCCGGAGGTGCCTTGGTAATGAGGTAATGGACTTGGGATATGCGGACGATAGCCGGGTATCCGCTGAGTCCGGCAGGTGCCTTGATGGCGCGGTTGCGGGCTCGGGTTTTGCGGGCTGATGCCTTGTCCGCAGAATGGTGGATACGGCTGTTGTGGAGCGGCTGTGGTGGTCCTGGCTTGGTCTCTGGCGGCAAGGCGGGCTGGATATTGGAGTCCGGCCTTGGAGAAGCTGGGGCGGACTGGCTATCTGCACAGGGCGGCGAACTGGCATGTGTGTCCGCGGGCTGGCGGACACATAAGTTCTTGCTGCGGGATGTGGCGGTGATCCTATCGACTAGGGCGGTGACCATACTCATCGTCGTGCCTATAAATAGGACCCATGTCACATCAGGATGCAAGAGAACCACCGGAACCTAGACCGAAGTAAGTGAACAGTATCTGAGCTCGCGTAAGTTGCTGCGGCCTGGACTTTGTGTCCGCGCGGATATAGAGTTGACCCGGTTGTGCTGTGCAGGTTGTGCGGATAGCGCTGGAAAGCCAGGACTTGGCTCTGATTGCGGTCAGGGACAGTGCGGACTCTGCGGTTAAGCAACAGGCGGTAAACAGCAGGTCGCGGATAGCGACCAGGCGGTCTTCTCTTTGGCGACTTGGTTCGGGGTTCAGGAGGTCGCCTGCATCAGGCGGACTGTTCCATTCGGTGACGCAGCTTGTGCGGTCTGGCGGCGTACAGACCGGCGGTGAAGAGCTAAGCATTGGAGTAAGGGTGAGTCCGCGCGGCTTGGGTTGCGGTCTGGCGACCTGGCGGACTGAGCGGACTCCACAGCAGTAGGTCGGCGGCTTGTTGATTGAGTCCGCGCGGCTTGTTTTTTGTTCTTGTCTTTGTAACTGTCTCTGCTCTCCCGGTGTTGGGTTTTGGTGAAGCATGTCTCGCCATGTATGTCTCGCCTTGTAAAGAAGTTCGCTCTTGATCAATAAAGAAGCTTGTGTTGCATGTGTTGCTGGTTGTTACTGCTTTGTTGAGATAACCCCTGCTAACTCCACGATCCGGGAAAACTTTCAACATATAAGTGGGCGTATTCTCCTTCGGTTTGTTGAGTTTTCAGCAGGGTATCCAAGGGGGCGTCTGCGGTTTGTTGAATTTTAACATGGTATCAGAGCGAGGTTGTTGGAGTGGTCAAGCAGTGCTCAATGGAAGTAGTTGCTCGTCTGTCGAGGAAACCAGTGGTAGAACCATGGCAGTGGAGGATGCAAGTTGTCTTGGTATTGATCTTCTTACAGAGACGAACTGTGAACGGTGGAAGTCCTGTATGAAGAGCTTTCTTCTTGGCGAGGACCTTTGGGAGGTTGTATGCGGAGCAGGAAGACAAGAGGATACTGCTGGCAATGCTGAGGCGATGAGAGCTTGGAAGGAGGCAAATGCGAAAGCGGAGTCTATTCTCAAGCAGGTGATCTCATCGGAGCTCTTGGACCACATCAGTGGATGTCGGTCAGCTGCGGAGGTTTGGACTTCCCTTGATGGGTTGTTCAGGAAGAAGGTGAAGGAGGTTGCTGCGGATGATGGTCCCTCTACTTCATATCAGGAAGAAAGGAGTGTTTCTCCTAGGCGTGATAGGAAGAGGAAGGAAGGACCACGGTGCTATAAATGCAAGCAGCAAGGTCATCTTCGGAAGGAGTGCAAGGTTACCTTGCTCTCGGCGAACGTTGCTCAGGTAGGGAGGAAGGAGAAGAACGTAGTTGGGACTTCAACTAGTTCTAGATCTGATCGGCTGGATGCCAATGATAGTGCAACTATCTGGCATGAAAGACTGGGGCATGTAGGGATGGACAAGCTGAAAGCAATGGCGGAAAGAAGTCTCGTAAGAGACTTGCCTAGATTGTCATCCTATGGCGATGGTCGGGGGTGTGCGGGATGTCAGGAAAGTGGAGCCTATCGCTTCATGGTCGACAAAGCACAATCCAGGAGTATAGCACCATTGGCGGTTGTCCATTATGCTCTGGTGGGACCGACCGTCACGGCCAGTCTTGGAGGCAGCAGGTTCATGCTGATATTGGTTGATGACTATTCTGGGTATACTTGGGTATACTTTATGAAGACGAAGTCCAACATGGTACGCTTGTTTGTGGAGTTCAAGAAGCTTGTCGAAGGCCAGCTTGGCCGGAGGATCAAGGTGTTGAGGACAAGTTTCGGTGGTGAGTTTTCCTCAACCGAGTTCTCACGCTTTTGCAGCAAGCAAGGGATCTGGATGGAGCTTTCTTGTGGACATACTTCACAACAGGGTAGTGTTGCAGCTCGGATGATCCGTTGGTTAACGGAGACCTGCAAGTGTTGGCTTCGGAGTAAAGGCGTTCCGAAGGCTCTTTGGGCGGAGGGAATAGCCTGTGCTACTCATGTCATCAACCGGATGCCTCTTAGCCCGATCATAGTAAAGACTCCTTATGAGCTAATGTTCGGAGTGAAGCCCTCAGTGAAGCACCTTCGGGTGTTTGGATCTACCTGCTATATACACTCTCCGGGTGCTCTCAAAACAAAGCTAGTCTTTGTAGGGTATGATGAGCAGAGAAGAAGATGGAGGTGTATGGATCCTGCGACGAAGAAACTCATAGTGTCGAGAGACATTGTTTTTGATGAGTTGATGCTGTATTGGGGTAGCTCTTATGTGGAGCTAGAGTTAAGCAGGTCAGATGGTGGGCTGAAGGAGGCTGCTGCTAAGGAAGTGGAGTTGCCTGAGTCACCAGGTGCTCCAGGTTGTTCTAGCTCCGGGGCAAAGGCGTCAGAGTCGGGAAGAAGGGGGAGCGATGCTCCAGGACCTTCTGGCTCAAAGGCGGAGGCTTCCTGTTCAGGAAGCAAGGGGAGCGATGTTCCAGGCAGTTCATGTTCAAGAGGGGAGTCTTCTGGTTCAGGTAGCAGGGGGAGCGTTGCTCCAGGTGCTCTTGGTTCCAGTAAGGAGGCGTCTTGTTCAGGGAACAAAGGGAGCATTGTTCCGGGTTTGCCCGGGAACGGAGCTGGTTCAAAAGCAGCGGAGGTGGTTAGCCATGATCAGGTTCTTCGGAGATCGAAGAGGATCAGTAAGCCACCAGCTCGATATAGCGAAGGGAACACGGCGGACTTGGTCCCGTGTTTCCTTGTTAGCCCTCAGGTCGAGCAAGGGACTTCTGGCTGTGATGACCCCACTAGAATCAAGGAGGTGGTTGACACCAAGTCTGAAGAGGTGACTTCTCTCAGAGGCAACGAGGCTTGGGCTTTTATGCCTAAGGAAGTTGGTGATACTCCTATGATGCATGAGTGGAGGTTGAAGCTGAAGAAGGCAGAGGGAAGCATGGCTCCATTTGGGAGATGCTGGAGGGCTCCCTCATGGTCCATGATATGCGGGGCGAGGACTATGTCTTGGACATCTCTTCGTAGATGCTATCGGAAGGACCAGGTGCAAGGTTACGGGAGCTGCTGGAGTTATTCACCACTTCTCACTTCAAGGGGGAGTGTTGAATTCTGTGAAGTGAAAGTGGGTGAATGGAAGGCTTGGGAAACCTATCCGCGCGGACTACGCGGACTGGGTTGGCGGACTGCTAGGTCGGCAGGGATGTTGCAGGCGGTTTGCTCTGTGGCGGCCTGGGCGGTCTGTTCGCGCGGACTGCGCGGACAGCAGCGGCGGTCTGACAGGCCAGTGTATGCTCAGCAGGCGGTTTACTCCCAGGAAGTAACCGGGCGGATAGGAATGTTATCCGCGGAGTCCGGCTTGAAGCGGACTGAAGAACTGGAGCTCGGCAGACCGGTTTGGCAGATGCCTTGGTCTTGCTCTAGTGAAGCGGCAAGTGGAAGCCATGGAGACCGCCGGTCAGCGCGGACAGGAACTGGAGGTCGCCCGGTATGGCGGGCTAGATCCAGTGTCCGCCTGTAAGTTCGGACTGGCCCTTGCGGCCAGTGGGCTGGACTTGGTGGGAACTGAACCAAGTCCAGGAGGCTCAGTCCGGGGAGATCGCGCAGTGGAGCTCGGGCTGATTTCTCAGTCCGCCAAGCTTAGTAGAAGTGCTGTTGCCTTGTGTGCTAGCTTGGGGATATGCGGACTGAAGAATTGCTTGTGCAGGAGCGTGCGGACTGGAGCCAGAGTCCGCTGAGTCCGGTTGAGCCTTGTGATGAGGTTATGGACTCAGGGAAGCGGACTGGAGTTCGCTGTATACGCGGACTGGGGTCTGCTGTTAGCGGACTGGATCGACGTGTCCGCTAAGTCCGGAGGTGCCTTGGTAATGAGGTAATGGACTTGGGATATGCCGACGATAGCCGGGTATCCGCTGAGTCCGGCAGGTGCCTTGATGGCGCGGTTGCGGGCTCGGGTTTTGCGGGCTGATGCCTTGTCCGCAGAATGGCGGATACGGCTGTTGTGGAGCGGCTGTGGTGGTCCTGGCTTGGTCTCTGGCGGCAAGGCGGGCTGGATATTGGAGTCCGGCCTTGGAGAAGCTGGGGCGGACTGGCTATCTGCACAGGGCGGCGAACTGGCATGTGTGTCCGCGGGCTGGCGGACACATAAGTTCTTGCTGCGGGATGTGGCGGTGATCCTATCGACTAGGGCGGTGACCATACTCATCGTCGTGCCTATAAATAGGACCCATGTCACATCAGGATGCAAGAGAACCACCGGAACCTAGACCGAAGTAAGTGAACAGTATCTGAGCTCGCGTAAGTTGCTGCGGCCTGGACTTTGTGTCCGCGCGGATATAGAGTTGACCCGGTTGTGCTGTGCAGGTTGTGCGGATAGCGCTGGAAAGCCAGGACTTGGCTCTGATTGCGGTCAGGGACAGTGCGGACTCTGCGGTTAAGCAACAGGCGGTAAACAGCAGGTCGCGGATAGCGACCAGGCGGTCTTCTCTTTGGCGACTTGGTTCGGGGTTCAGGAGGTCGCCTGCATCAGGCGGACTGTTCCATTCGGTGACGCAGCTTGTGCGGTCTGGCGGCGTGCAGACCGGCGGTGAAGAGCTAAGCATTGGAGTAAGGGTGAGTCCGCGCGGCTTGGGTTGCGGTCTGGCGACCTGGCGGACTGAGCGGACTCCACAGCAGTAGGTCGGCGGCTTGTTGATTGAGTCCGCGCGGCTTGTTTTTTGTTCTTGTCTTTGTAACTGTCTCTGCTCTCCCGGTGTTGGGTTTTGGTGAAGCATGTCTCGCCATGTATGTCTCGCCTTGTAAAGAAGTTCGCTCTTGATCAATAAAGAAGCTTGTGCTGCATGTGTTGCTGGTTGTTACTGCTTTGTTGAGATAACCCCTGCTAACTCCACGATCCGGGAAAACTTTCAACATATAAGTGGGCGTATTCTCCTTCGGTTTGTTGAGTTTTCAGCAGGGTATCCAAGGGGGCGTCTGCGGTTTGTTGAATTTTAACATGGTATCAGAGCGAGGTTGTTGGAGTGGTCAAGCAGTGCTCAATGGAAGTAGTTGCTCGTCTGTCGAGGAAACCAGTGGTAGAACCATGGCAGTGGAGGATGCAAGTTGTCTTGGTATTGATCTTCTTACAGAGACGAACTGTGAACGGTGGAAGTCCTGTATGAAGAGCTTTCTTCTTGGCGAGGACCTTTGGGAGGTTGTATGCGGAGCAGGAAGACAAGAGGATACTGCTGGCAATGCTGAGGCGATGAGAGCTTGGAAGGAGGCAAATGCGAAAGCGGAGTCTATTCTCAAGCAGGTGATCTCATCGGAGCTCTTGGACCACATCAGTGGATGTCGGTCAGCTGCGGTGGTTTGGACTTCCCTTGATGGGTTGTTCAGGAAGAAGGTGAAGGAGGTTGCTGCGGATGATGGTCCCTCTACTTCATATCAGGAAGAAAGGAGTGTTTCTCCTAGGCGTGATAGGAAGAGGAAGGAAGGACCACGGTGCTATAAATGCAAGCAGCAAGGTCATCTTCGGAAGGAGTGCAAGGTTACCTTGCTCTCGGCGAACGTTGCTCAGGTAGGGAGGAAGGAGAAGAACGTAGTTGGGACTTTAACTAGTTCTGGATCTGATCGGCTGGATGCCAATGATAGTGCAGCTATCTGGCATGAAAGACTGGGGCATGTAGGGATGGACAAGCTGAAAGCAATGGCGGAAAGAAGTCTCGTAAGAGGCTTGCCTAGATTGTCATCCTATGGCGATGGTCGGGGGTGTGCGGGATGTCAGGAAAGTGGAGCCTATCGCTTCATGGTCGACAAAGCATAATCCAGGAGTATAGCACCATTGGCGGTTGTCCATTATGCTCTGGTGGGACCGACCGTCACGGCCAGTCTTGGAGGCAGCAGGTTCATGCTGATATTGGTTGATGACTATTCTGTGTATACTTGGGTATACTTTATGAAGACGAAGTCCAACATGGTACGCTTGTTTGTGGAGTTCAAGAAGCTTGTCGAAGGCCAGCTTGGCCGGAGGATCAAGGTGTTGAGGACAAGTTTCGGTGGTGAGTTTGCCTCAACCGAGTTCTCACGCTTTTGCAGGAAGCAAGGGATCTGGATGGAGCTTTCTTGTGGACATACTTCACAACAGGGTAGTGTTGCAGCTCGGATGATCCGTTGGTTAACGGAGACCTGCAAGTGTTGGCTTCGGAGTAAAGGCGTTCCGAAGGCTCTTTGGGCGGAGGGAATAGCCTGTGCTACTCATGTCATCAACCGGATGCCTCTTAGCCCGATCATAGTAAAGACTCCTTATGAGCTAATGTTCGGAGTGAAGCCCTCAGTGAAGCACCTTCGGGTGTTTGGATCTACCTGCTATATACACTCTCCGGGTTGCTCTCAAAACAAAGCTAGTCTTTGTAGGGTATGATGAGCAGAGAAGAAGATGGAGGTGTATGGATCCTGCGACGAAGAAACTCATAGTGTCGAGAGACATTGTTTTTGATGAGTTGACGTCGTATTGGGGTAGCTCTTATGTGGAGCTAGAGTTAAGCAGGTCAGATGGTGGGCTGAAGGAGGCTGCTGCTAAGGAAGTGGAGTTGCCTGAGTCACCAGGTGCTCCAGGTTGTTCTAGCTCCGGGGCAAAGGCGTCAGAGTCGGGAAGAAGGGGAGCGATGCTCCAGGACCTTCTGGCTCAAAGGCGGAGGCTTCCTGTTCAGGAAGCAAGGGGAGCGATGTTCCAGGCAGTTCATGTTCAAGAGGGGAGTCTTCTGGTTCAGGTAGCAGGGGGAGCGTTGCTCCAGGTGCTCTTGGTTCCAGTAAGGAGGCGTCTTGTTCAGGGAACAAAGGGAGCATTGTTCCGGGTTTGCCCGGGAACGGAGCTGGTTCAAAAGCAGCGGAGGTGGTTAGCCATGATCAGGTTCTTCGGAGATCGAAGAGGATCAGTAAGCCACCAGCTCGATATAGCGAAGGGAACACGGCGGACTTGGTCCCGTGTTTCCTTGTTAGCCCTCAGGTCGAGCAAGGGACTTCTGGCTGTGATGACCCCACTAGAATCAAGGAGGTGGTTGACACCAAGTCTGAAGAGGTGACTTCTCTCAGAGGCAACGAGGCTTGGGCTTCTGGGTCCAAGGAAGTTGGTGATACTCCTATGATGCATGAGTGGAGGTTGAAGCTGAAGAAGGCAGAGGGAAGCATGGCTCCTTTTGGGAGATGCTGGAGGGCTCCCTCATGGTCCATGATATGCGGGGCGAGGACTATGTCTTGGACATCTCTTCGTAGATGCTATCGGAAGGACCAGGTGCAAGGTTACGGGAGCTGCTGGAGTTATTCACCACTTCTCACTTCAAGGGGGAGTGTTGAATTCTGTGAAGTGAAAGTGGGTGAATGGAAGGCTTGGGAAACCTATCCGCGCGGACTACGCGGACTGGGTTGGCGGACTGCTAGGTCGGCAGGGATGTTGCAGGCGGTTTGCTCTGTGGCGGCCTGGGCGGTCTGTTCGCGCAGACTGCACGGACAGCAGCGGCGGTCTGACAGGCCAGTGTATGCTCAGCAGGCGGTTTACTCCCAGGAAGTAACCGGGCGGATAGGAATGTTATCCGCGGAGTCCGGCTTGAAGCGGACTGAAGAACTGGAGCTCGGCAGACCGGTTTGGCAGATGCCTTGGTCTTGCTCTAGTGAAGCGGCAAGTGGAAGCCGTGGAGACCGCCGGTCAGCGCGGACAGGAACTGGAGGTCGCCCGGTATGGCGGGCTAGATCCAGTGTCCGCCTGTAAGTTCGGACTGGCCCTTGCGGCCAGTGGGCTGGACTTGGTGGGAACTGAACCAAGTCCAGGAGGCTCAGTCCGGGGAGATCGCGCAGTGGAGCGCGGGCTGATTTCTCAGTCCGCCAAGCTTAGTAGAAGTGCTGTTGCCTTGTGTGCTAGCTTGGGGATATGCGGACTGAAGAATTGCTTGTGCAGGAGCGTGCGGACTGGAGCCAGAGTCCGCTGAGTCCGGTTGAGCCTTGTGATGAGGTTATGGACTCAGGGAAGCGGACTGGAGTTCGCTGTATACGCGGACTGGGGTCTGCTGTTAGCGGACTGGATCGACGTGTCCGCTAAGTCCGGAGGTGCCTTGGTAATGAGGTAATGGACTTGGGATATGCGGACGATAGCCGGGTATCCGCTGAGTCCGGCAGGTGCCTTGATGGCGCGGTTGCGGGCTCGGGTTTTGCGGGCTGATGCCTTGTCCGCAGAATGGCGGATACGGCTGTTGTGGAGCTGCTGTGGTGGTCCTGGCTTGGTCTCTGGCGGCAAGGCGGACTGGATATTGGAGTCCGGCCTTGGAGAAGCTGGGGCAGACTGGCTATCTGCACAGGGCGGCGAACTGGCATGTGTGTCCGCGGGCTGGAG
This sequence comes from Platanthera guangdongensis, assembly GCA_039583875.1. NCBI lineage: Eukaryota > Viridiplantae > Streptophyta > Magnoliopsida > Asparagales > Orchidaceae > Platanthera > Platanthera guangdongensis. Next base: position 171,545,168 of record CM077152.1, read on the forward strand.
GACACATAAGTTCTTGCTGCGGGATGTGGCGGTGATCCTATCGACTAGGGCGGTGACCATACTCATCGTCGTGCCTATAAATAGGACCCATGTCACATCAGGATGCAAGAGAACCACCGGAAAACCTAGACCGAAGTAAGTGAACAGTATCTGAGCTCGCGTAAGTTGCTGCGGCCTGGACTTTGTGTCCGCGCGGATATAGAGTTGACCCGGTTGTGCTGTGCAGGTTGTGCGGATAGCGCTGGAAAGCCAGGACTTGGCTCTGATTGCGGTCAGGGACAGTGCAGACTCTGCGGTTAAGCAACAGGCGGTAAACAGCAGGTCGCGGATAGCGACCAGGCGGTCTTCTCTTTGGCGACTTGGTTCGGGGTTCAGGAGGTCGCCTGCATCAGGCGGACTGTTCCATTCGGTGACGCAGCTTCTGCGGTCTGGCGGCGTGCAGACCGGCGGTGAAGAGCTAAGCATTGGAGTAAGGGTGAGTCCGCGCGGCTTGGGTTGCGGTCTGGCGACCTGGCGGACTGAGCGGACTCCACAGCAGTAGGTCGGCGGCTTGTTGATTGAGTCCGCGCGGCTTGTTTTTTGTTCTTGTCTTTGTAACTGTCTCTGCACTCCCGGTGTTGGGTTTTGGTGAAGCATGTCTCGCCATGTATGTCTCGCCTTGTAAAGAAGTTCGCTCTTGATCAATAAAGAAGCTTGTGCTGCATGTGTTGCTTGTTGTTACTGCTTTGTTGAGATAACCCCTGCTAACTCCACGATCCGGGAAAACTTTCAACATATAAGTGGGCGTATTCTCCTTTGGTTTGTTGAGTTTTCAGCAGGGTATCCAAGGGGGCGTCTGCGGTTTGTTGAATTTTAACAGAAAGTTCATATCTGAGATAGTAGGAAAAGTCTTACTCAGCAAGACTGGAGGGCATGACAGAGTGTCTGCCTACATGTTTGAAATCATGACAAGAATAATCTTCACTCTGAAAACAGATTAGTCTCAAGTGGTGTATGAGAAAATCAAGGAGAGTCTGAAGAAGCCCAACCTGGGAAGAATACTTAGTCTCTACCTAGCTGGTACCATACCAGAGGTAATGAATACAGCTGCAGGAAGTAAGATAAACCACATGAGGAAGATGGATCTAAGGATCTTTTCCAGATGGGATAGGGTATTGTCCAAGGAAATGCCAACTCCAGAGAAGCCAGTTACTAAGAAAGATTCTCCTCCAAGGAAGAAAAGGAAGACAGCTCCTGTGACACAGGAGTCCTCCAGCAGTTCAGGGAGTGAAGAACAAGTTGTTTTCACTCCTGATGATCAAGAGGAAGTGGCTGCAGAGAAGACCCCTGCTGCACAAGATGTAGCTGAGATCCAGGGGGAGCTGCCTCAAGCTAGCCCCATCCATAGGGATCACAGCCAGGGGGAGCTCCCAGTTGTAGAGGAACCATCTACACTGGACAGTGAGCAAGCCACCATCATTATCCAAGAGGTACTCACTGACCTAAAAAATTTAGAATATCTTATAGAAGATGCTGATTTGTCTGATGTTCCTCAGCAAACTCAGCTGCCTAGCCAAGAACCAGATGTTGTTATCCAAGACACATCTGTTGTACTAGAAGTGGTTCCTGATCAAGTACTTGAAGAACCAAGAACTTCTCCAGCTCCTTCATCACAAGAATTCACAATGGAAGACTTGTTCCTAAATCTGGATCAAGCAGATTTTGACAAAGAAATTGATGCTGCTGAAGAAGAGACTGCTGCTGCTGAGGGGGAGCAAGTACAAGATCTGGAAGAGCCTATTAGGCTGGAAACTGAGCAAGCACCTGATGTGCAAACTGAGAAGCCTCAAAGCCCTAAGGAAAGGGTTGAAATAGCCAGCACTTCAGAATCTGAAGAAGATGAGGCTGCAAAGGCTAAGAAGAAGAAACTCTATGTCTTCAAGAGGAGAAGTCAGAGTTATAAGAAAGCCTTGCAATCCATTGCCCCACAGCCTATAGTCCAACAAGCTCCAACTGTTGACTATAGTGCTTTACTGATTGCACTGCAGATAAAAATGGATGAACAAAGGAAAGCCATAGAGGCTTATGTAGATGAAGGACAAAAGTCATTACAGTTTGATCTTGCTCAAGATATAAAGTCAATAAGGTTTGAGATGAACCAGAACAAGAAGGAGATGACTGACTGCTTCCACAAGGGTGGGAATGCAGTGGTCTATCTAGCAACACACCAGGAGAAGATCAAAGCCCAGGTAGATGATATAGCATTGAAGCAAGGGTATGTACTGGAAAATCAGTTAAGGATGAATGACAACTTGACTGCTTCACACAATGCTATAGTCACTGAATTGAAGAATAAGACTGCTGAACCTTCTACATCTGCTGCTGCAATTAAGGCTGACTTTGATAAAGTATTTCAAGCTGAGATTACTGCTGTCAAGACTGCAATTCAAGCCTCTCAGAAAGTCATCTCTGAACAACTTACAAAGCTGAAACCATTCTTTAAAGAGGGAATCAGGTATTTGGATAGTCAAATAAGATTTCAAAAGGATGATGTTAGAGACCATATGGCTAGAGAAGTCATAAAGGGGGAGAGAGCATTAGTCAAAGCTAGCTCTGACCATGCCAAATGGATATCTAACTCCATCAGAGCTACACTAGGCTATCCTCCACTCTGTGATGATGATAATGTTGCTAAATCAGGGATTCAAACTGCATCTCTTGGAGGTGAGCAACCAGAGGTAGCTCAAGTGATTTATCCACCTCCAAATTTTGACATGGTTCAAGCAGATGTAAGCACAATGTATAGCCCACTTGAGGGCAAGGACAATGTCCACATTGACAAGGTTGTTCAACCTATTTCTGCAGCTATGCAAGAGGCATTAGAGAAAGAAGAAGAGACAAGGTTGTCAAAGAAGAGGTTTAGGGAACAAGCAGAACAAAGGCCAGATTTTGAACAGTGGAGCCCTACCTCTAGAAATATAATTTTAACTGCCTGGAAAGCTGCCAAGGACAATGCACATGAAAGGAACAAGTGGTTCTCTGAAGCAGAATGGAGGAAACATGAAATAAGACAGGAGGCCATTGTTCAATATAGAAGAAAGGCTAAGATGGGAAAGCTACCTCCTACTGCAGTGGAGCCTAGCAAGTACTTCCCCAAGCCATACCACTATTTTGAAAGGCAGAAAATCAAAGCAGAAGAGCTGAAGAAGAAGGACTTAAAAGGCAAGAAGTCTGCTGTTGCTGAAACTGCTGAAGCCACTGTCAAAGCTCAAGTCCAATCTGGCAAAGACATTGTTATCAAAGAACCAGACCAGAAATAGATTAGGAATTGAGTTGAAGATTGTTGTAATCTTTTGAATGAAATACATTTTTGTGAACCATTGAAGATATATTAGAAAAATGTTAGAACAATATATGATAAATATATTTCATGATTGTTCTGAGAATATGTCTATTTCTTGTTTGTTCTGCAATGTTGAATGTGTATACATGTGTAAATATTACATGTTTATGTTTACACTGCTGTTTATAATCTGCTTTACATCATTCTGTAATTTTTAATTATGAATGGTGTATATCATTGACTAAGGGTTATGGCTTTTCCAAATAGGGGGAGATTGTTGGGTACATTGGTCAAATGTACCTGATTTGAAGAAGCCTCACCCAACTCAATGATATACATCATAATGTATTTGATGTATGTTTGAGTTACTTGTGCAGGTTTAGAAATCACTGGACTGAAGCAAAAAGTTTCTAAGTCCATGTGTCGACACCCAGAGGGAAAGTGTCGACACTTAAGAAAGCATGTGTCGACACCCAGACAAGCAGTGTCGACACTTGGAGTCATTGTGTCGACACCTGGGATGCAGAGTCGACACCAGACAGAAAGTGTCGACACTTGGAGCTGTGTCGACACTCAGTGAAGAAAAGTGCAGACAGAAAGTGTCGACACAAGGAGGTGTGTCGACACCCAGTGAAGCTGTGTCTACACCAGAAAGTGTCGACACTTGGAGCTGTGTCGACACTCAGCAAAAGTCTGCAGAGTCTAAGTACAAGTGTCGACACTCAACACAATGTGTCGACACTAAGCAGAAAAGTCAGCACTTGAAGTAAGTGTCGACACCCAGCACAATGTGTCGACACTCAATAGAAGAGTCAGCATTTGAAGTATGTGTCGACACCCAGAACAATGTGTCGACACACAGCTGAAGACTCAACACTGGAAGAAAGTGTCGACACATGGAGCTGTGTCGACACTTAGCAAAGAACAGAAAGAACAACAAATTATTCTAAGTACAAGTGTCGACACTATGGGAATGTGTCGACACTCAGCTGAAGTCTCAACAACGAGAAGGTGTGTCGACACAAGGAGCTGTGTCGACACTCAGCAAGATTCAACATAGAAGACTATGTGTCGACACCAAGAAGCAGTGTCGACACTTGACAGATACAACACAAGAAGTTGTGTCGACACAAATGTGATGTGTCGACACTTAGAAGAATACAGCTAAAGAAAGAAGAACAAGTACTTGTGTCGACACTCAATTTCAGTGTCGACACATGCAGAAGAATCTGTGTCGAGACATACAAGGATATGTGTCGACACCTTGTAGACTTGTGTCGACACTTACACAGCATGTGTCGACACTTGGACTATAAGTGTTGACACTTAAAGAGAGAAAGTCTCGACACTTACAAACAGTTAGAGATTTTCAAGAAATGACTGGATGATTTGACAGATGCCGTTCCAGCCGGTCTACAGCACTGTCAGAGATATCAGAAGTCAGTTATGGACCGGACCAGCCGGTTACCATGAAGAAAGCCTATAAATAGGCACCTACAGTTTACAGAAATTGTTGTTCAAAGTTGTTGAAAGTGGTTAAGAGTTGTTGAAGTAATTATTGAAGTAATACAAAGAGTATCAACACAAGAAGATCTAGCAGTTCAAGTGCAGATCTAAGAAGTTGGAGAGAGAGGGCTCCATCCAAGAAATCAGCCTTTGGAACTAGGCTGAGAAGAAGGATTCAGATTCAGTCTGGATCTTAAGTGGCAGAGGTCAAGGAACAACTGCAGAGGATTCAGTCTTATTCAGTTCTACTCAAGAAGCTTTGAAGAAAGCTAAGTCAGGGTGAATCCAGCTGAGTTCTTCCAAGAACTCATTAAGAATCTCTCAACTCCCCTCCTGTAATTCTGAGTTGTAGAGTTATTATTTGTATTACATTTTTAACTTGTAGGATCCATTGGATCTGAGTGAATTGTAAGCCTGTATTTATAAAGGCTGAGGGTAGGGCTTGTTAGCCTGAGTGTAGGAGATAGAGATCTCTGAGTGTAGGCCTTGTTGGCTGAGTGTAGGCCTTGGTTGGCTGAGTGTAGGCCTTGTGGCTGAGTGTAGGCTTTGGAATAAAGCTGAGTTGTAAGGCTTTGGGCCTGAGGTAGGAACCAATTTGGGTTCTGAGACAGTGGAGAAGTTTGGCCGAATCTAGTACACTGCTAGATAGGCGAAGGGGGAAAGTGGATGTACCCATATCTTAGGGAACCACTATAAAACATTGTGTGCTATGCTGTGATTGTGATGTGGATTAGCTGTGTATGTTTTGTTATTGCTGTTTGCTGTGCAAAAGTAGTTAGAAATCTGTGATATAATTATTTGGCTGCCAACAAAGTTAGAAAAGGATTAGGTCACCTATTCACCCCCCCCCCCTCTAGGTGTTTAGGTACCATATCTTTCATCAAGAGATATAGTCTTTAACGAGCTGACGTCGTATGGATGTGGGTCGGTTGATCTACCAGAAAGCAAGGTTGATGAAGAGTAGAAGGTGGTTGTTGAAGTTCTGGAAGAGAAGCTTGTTGTTTCACCAGCTGCTCCTATTACTTCAAGTTCTGGTGCTGAGGCGTCTGGCTCAGGAAGCAGGGGGAGCATTGCTCAAAGCTAGCCTGAAGGAGGTGTTGAGCCTGAAGAAGCAACATAGGTAGTGAGCAAGGAGCAACCTCTTCGGAGATCGAAGAGGGTTGTGAAGCCACCTGCTCGGTACTGTGATGGGAATGCAGTGACCTTTGTCCCCTGCTTCTTTGTAGGTCCTCTGGATGAGAGAGATCCTGCAAACTTCAATGAGGCCACTGGAGTCAAGGAGTGGCATGATTGCATGAAAGAAGAGATTGTTGCTCTCAAGAAGAATGAAACCTGGGACCTTGTGCCCAAGGTTGATGACATTACTCCGGTGACTTGCAAGTGGGTGTTTAAGTTAAAGAAGAAGGCTGATGGGATCATTGATAGATACAAGGCTCGCCTGGTTACTCGAGGATTCTCACAGCAGTATGGAGAAGACTATGAGGAGACATTAAGTCCAGTTGCAAAGATGACTCGGTTCAGGTGGTGATTTCCTTGGCTGCATGCAAGAGATGTAGGATGTGGCAGCTTGATGTGATGAACGCTTTTCTTTACGGAGAGATTGACAAGGACATCTTCATGACAGCCACTTGGGTTTGTTTCTGAAGTTCATCCGGACTATGTCTGCAAGCTCGAGAAGGGTCTCTATGGGTTGAAGCAAGCTCCTAGAGCTTGGTATGGAAAGATAGCAAAGTATCTTCAATTTTGTGGTTATCTTGCTTCCAACTCGGATTCTAGCTTGTTCGTCAAGAAGAAGGAGGAGCTTCAAGTCTTGGTCCTGCTATATGTGGATGATAAGATCATCACAGGGAATTCAGAGGAGGAAGTAGCTAGGCTCAGAGCTGAGCTTGCTATATGCTTCGAGATGAAAGACTTGGGAGAGCTTCATCACTTTCTTGGTCTTTAAGTGGAGAGGAAGGAGAACGGGATTCTCGTTTGCCAGAAGGGATATGCGGATCGCATTGTCAGTGGATTCGGCATGGGCAAAGGGAACAGTTGCTCTACTCCACTAGAACATGGGCTGAAGCTTCGACGAGGTGAAGGAAGGATTCTTCCTGATCCCTTGGTGTTCAGGGCTCTTATAGGGAGCTTGATCTACCTGACGATTACAAGTCCTGACATTGCTTATGTTGTTTTCCAAGTAAGTCAGTTTATGGCTGAACCAAGGAAGTCTCATCTGGTGGCGGCTAAGAATATCATGAAGTATGTCAAGACAACGTCTGATATGGGACTCCTCTATAGTAGGGATGCGGACTTTGCTTTGCTTGGATACACGGATGCTGTTTATGGTGGTGACTCGGATGATCGGAGATCAACTTCAGGTTATGTGTTCACTTGTGGATCAGGTTGCATCTCATGGTGTAGCAAGAAGCAAGACTTGGTGTCCGTCTCAACTACAGAGGCAGAGTATAAGGCTTCGGCCTTAGCTACTCGGGAAGTGATCTGGTTTAGGAGGCTTGTAGAGGATGTTCATGAGGAATTGAAAGGGCCCACTTTGCTCCGGGGTGACAATGAGAGTGCTCTCAAATTGGTAAACAATCCAGTGTATCATGCAAGGACCAAGTATATTGAGATTAAGCACCACTTCATAAGGGAGGTGTTGTAGGGATCTCTTCTGGTCGGGCATGTTCGGAGTGAAGATAATCTTGCTGACATCTTCACGAAGCTGCTGTCGAAGGGGCCATTTCAGCGGTTACGAAGCCTGCTGGGCTTGATCACCACTTCTCACTTCAAGGGGGTGTTGAAATTTGTGAAGTGGAAGTGGGTGATGGGCAGGTCGGGCGGACTGTGCAGCCTGAGCGATTTGAGTCCGCGGCATGGGCGGACTGCTGGTTATGGCCTGGTGACCTTGGCTGTCTTGGTGGCTTGGCTGTTGAAGAGCAGCCTGTACGGCATGAGCGGCCTGGTGTGTGACCTGAGCGGTCTGGTGTGCGGCCTGATTTGCCTATGGCCAAAGAAATCGGGCTTCTAGCGAAGAAGACTGAGCGGACTGCGGTTTGCGGGCTGTTGGTAGTGCTTAGTTGATATGTGGCCTTGTAGATTTGCAAGCTTGTGTTAACCGGCGGATTGGGAGTTCTATCCGCGGGAGGCTTTGCGGACTGGTGGAGTCTACAGTGTTTGATGTTGTGGACTGGCCTGGAGTTCGACTGTGGCCTTTGTCATGCTCTGGTGGTGTAGTGTGCGTTAGCTGCTGTGGAGGACTACGCGGACTCGTGTCGAAGTCCGGCAGTTGGACGTTGTCGTGACAGCTATACGAGTAGGGCTTGTGGTCTCTGTCTTATGATGAAATGTTGGCAATCTACCTTGGGGACATGCGGACTGGGCTTTGTCCGCCGAGCTCGCGCTTGTTCTTGGTGGTTTTCTGGACTTGGTCACATTCATTGACAAGTACAGTGTGTCCGCGATATCCGCCAAGTCCGATGTTGACCGAGCAAATTGACTGTTGGTCGTGGACTCGTGGCGAATGGTGGCTTTGGTCTCGAGCTGTGTGGACTGCCTCCTTATCCGCATATAGTGTGCAGACTATCGTAGTAGTGGTTGTGGCTATCCATGTGCGGTTGTGTTCGCGGTCTATGTGGGCTGATTCCTAGTCCTCATAGTGTGGGTGGACTGGTGCGAGTTTGCCTGATGGTGAACATCTTCGTTATTGCTCCTGGCGGTTTCTCTTGGAGTACGGCTGAGTACTTGCGGACTTAGCGGACGGGGTTTTTCTAGTGCGCGAGCTGGGGTGGTGACTCTATTCACTAGGGTGGTGACCACACTCCTCACCTCGCCTATAAATAGACCCCCCAGCACGTCTACAGTAACTGAATGAACAGTAAGTGGGGCTTGGTCTATTGTTGCGGTATGATTTTTTCTGTCTGTGTGGGTTGAGTAGAGTTGACGGTTTGATGTGTGCAGGTCCCGCGACTAGCTTCAAGGAGCCAGGAGTTTGGCTTTGACTTCGGTCAAGTTATGTGAAGTGTGCGGTCTCTATGGTCTCAGCAGGTTGCTTCTGCGGCTTGTCAGTTCTCTACTTCAGTGTTTCCAAGTTCCAATAACCTGTCTGCCGGTCTCAGGCAGGTAGGCGGTCTGTTCTTCAGTTCATCAGCAGTCAGCGAATAACGGTCTGTCCGCGTGACCTCACGGTCTTGACGGACTCCGTGCTCTATTCGGCGTGCAGCAACTTCTGCTCGGGCGGCTTTGGCGAACTTAGCACACTGGGCGGTCTCGGCGGTCTCCAGTGTTGTCCGCCCGGCTTGTTTTATGTTTTTTATTGTAGCTTGGGTACTGGCGAAATCATGTCTCGCTATGTATACCTCGCCCTGTAAAGAAGTGTTAATAAATATAAGATCTGCTTGTTCTTCAATTTGCATTTTGTGTTAAGCTTGCTCTTTGGGTTTCCGCATGATCAAGGTGTTAACTGGATACTTCTAAGAATATTAATTTGGCTTTAGGCTATCTTGCTGACCACTTTGAGAAAATTCAACATGGTATCAAAGCCATGTTCAGTTGCTTGAGCGGTGATCAACGCGTGTTGTTGCTCTATTGTTGCTCGGTGCATCTGGAAGCTTAACCAAAGGTTGTTGCAATGGAAGTAAGCTATGCAAGAAGTCTAGGTATTAAACTCTTAACGCCGACTAACTTTAAGAAGTGGAAGTCATGCATGATGAGTTACATTTTGGGCGAGGAACTATGGGAGGTCGTCAGTGGTGACGATAGACAGGAAGTAACGGCTGCCTTTGGTACTACTGAGCAGGTGACGCTCTGGAGAAAAACAAATGCAAAGGCGAAGTTTGTTCTCAAGAGGGTTGTGTCACCAAAACTGTTTGATCAAATTAATGCATGTGACTCTGCTTCTGATATTTGGACAACTATTGATGAGTTGTTAAATCAGAAGAATGTAGCAAGACTTCAGTTTCTGGAGAATTAGTTGGCTAGAACAACTCAAGGAGACCAGACCGTCTAAAAGTTTTTTCTGAAGATGAAGAGCTTGTGTGCTAAGCTATCAGCACTTGATCCTGATGAGCCTATCTCTGAGGATAAGATGAAAAGGCACATAATATGCAGCTTGCGGAAGTAGTATGTTGCCTTTGTGACATCTGTTCAAGGCTGGGCTACTCATCCATCTATGCTGGAGCTTGAGAACCTGCTTAATTCGCTGGAAAGTTTGGCAAGGTAGATGGCTGGAGTCACCATCACTAAGGAAGGCAGTGAATCTCTCTTCTCAGGTAAGAAGAGGAAGGGATGGGAAGGGAAGGAGAAGAAGATTGCTGCTGAAAATGAGCCTTCAGCTTCTTATCAGTCAGCGAGGAGCGCTGCTCCTAAGAAGGATTAGAAGAAGAACCTGAAGTGCTACAAGTGTCATCAGCGGGGACACTTCAAGCGTGACTGCAAGGTCAAATTGCAGCCTGGGCATGCTGCAGGCAAGGAGGAAGCTTGCTCTAAGAGTGGGGAAGCTGGATGGGGTGGAGCCTTCATGACGGGCACTTGTGTCCGTGCTTTGTCTGCTGTCTACTTCAACGACGAGTGGATCGTGGACTCCTGGTGTGGTCATCACCTCACCGGAGACAAGTCAAAGTTCTCTTTCTTGCAAGCTTACTCAGGTAACGAAGCTATCATAACTGCTGATAATACTGTTTATGCAGTAGAGAAAGAGGGGGTCATGTCTTTAGGTAGTGATAAGGGGCCACTCACATTAAGGAGTGTGGATCGCATACCAGGCATGAAGAAGAACCTCTTCTCTATGACCAATGCAGTAGACGCTGGTTATCACGTTCTGTTTGGGCCAACAGAAGTGAAGTTCGATGATCGTTGACCGGAAGAGATAGTTCAGACTATATGAGAAGCGCTGAACTCAGGTCGATGATTTCGGAAATCGTCGTTCTCCGTTCGACGATCTGGGGGAAAATCGTCGAGCGCAGTTCAGAGACCAGAAAGACACTCTAGACACTAAGAAAAATCAAGATGTTTGCCTAGTCTTGGTCAATTTTTTTAAACTTTTAAAGTCTTGGATATTATTGTAGACTTCGTCCATCTAACATTCCAAACTGATTTAGGAAGAAGGTGTGTTTCTTTTCATCCAAGGGCTTGGTGAAAATATTTCACCTTTGTAAATCAGTTGGGATATATTGAAGTTCAATTTTGTTCTTCTCAACATTATCCCTTAAATAGTGATGCCTAATTTCTATGTGTTTTGTCCTACTATGGAGGACTGGATTTTGAGCTATAGAAATACCACTGGTGTTATCACAAAAGATTATTGACTTCTCTAAGTTGTAGCCATAGTCTAGGAGTTGGTTTTGAATCCACAAGATTTGTGAACAACCACTGCCTGCAGCCATATATTCAGCTTCAGTAGTTGAAGTTGACACAGAAGTTTGTTTCTTATAAAACCAAGAGACAAGTCTGTCACCAAGGAACTAACAAGTTCCACTGGTGCTTTTCCTGTCAATTCTACATCCAGCATAATCAGCATCAGAAAATCCAGTTAAATCAAATGCTGAATCTTTTGGATACCAGAGACCTATATTTGGACAACTTTTAACATACCTGAGAATCCTTTTAACTAGTGTTAGGTGTGACTCTCTAGGGCTTACTTGGAATCTAGCACATATACATGTAGCAAACATTATATCTGGTCTACTGGCTGTAAGGTACAGTAAAGATCCAATCATTGCTCTATATGTTGTCTGATCAACAGGTTTCCCATGTTCATCAGCATCCAATACAACATTAGTAGGCATAGGTGTTTTCATGCAAGATGCTTCAGACATACCAAATTTCTTAACCAATTCATTTGCATACTTGGTTTGAGAAATAAAGATGCCTTCAGCATGTTGTTTGACTTGCAATCCTAGAAAGAAGGATAGCTCACCCATGCTACTCATTTCAAATTTAGAATATATTAGGTTGGAAAACTTTCTACACAATTGAGAATCAGTAGAACCAAAAATAATATCATCTACATAAATCTGTACTAGTAGGGTATGAGACTTATGGGTTCTAATGAAAAGAGTTTGGTCTACTCTACCCCTTATAAATCCATTTTCTAGAAGGAAGCATGCTAGGGTCTCATACCATGCTATAGGAGCTTGCTTGAGACCACATAATACTTTGTTCAACTTAAAAACATAATCAGGATAAGTTGGAGAGATAAAACCTGGAGGTTGTCTGACATATACTTCTTCTTTGATGTCTCCATTTAGAAATGCACTTTTGACATCCATCTGATATACCTTGAATCCTTTATGTGCTGCATAATCTAAAAAGATTCTGATGGCTTCCAATCTTGCAACTGGTGCAAAAGTCTGGTCATAGTCTATGCCTTCTTCTTGAGAGTATCCTTGAGCAACTAGCCTTGCCTTGTTCCTTATAATTACTCCTTGATCATCCAGTTTGTTTCTGAACACCCACTTTGTTCCAACAATGGAGTGATCCTTAGGCTTTGGCACTAGTTCCCAAACTTTGTTCCTTTCAAATTGATGCAACTCTTCTTGCATTGCAATGATCCATTGTGGATCTTGCTCTGCATCTTGAATGGACTTAGGTTCAATTTGAGATAGGAGGCAAGTGTGCAACAGGTTTTGGTTGACCTGATTTCTGGTTTGCACACCAGCTGAGATGTCTCCGATTATTTGGGAAATTGGATGGTCTCTTGATGTTAATAAATCAACTGGGGGTGTTGATTGTTCACCAACCTGTGTTGTTGTTTCCTCTTGTGGTACAACAACTGGCTCTTCAAGTTGTTTTTCTTCAATATGTTGAATGCTTTCTTCGTCTTCACTATGTTCCTCCTTTTGAGTAACCTGTAACTTGTTCAACTCTTCAACAAGAGAATGTTCCTGCAAAGGTTCTATGGTAGAAGTGTTCTTCTCCTTGAAAGAAATGTTAGATTCATCAAATGATATATGAACAGATTCTTCAAATTTTAGAGATGATTTATTATAAACCCTATAAGCCTCACTGATCATGGAATATCACAGAAACACTCCTTCATCAGCTTTAGCTTGAAATTTTGCTAAATATCTCTTGTCATTATTGTGTATATAACAAATATAACCAAAAACTCTAAAATAATCAACTTTAGGTTTCTTCCTTTTGAGTAATTCATAGGGAGTCTTTCCCTTTAGTTTATGTATCAAACTTCTATTCAGCACATAGTTGGAGGTGTTCACTGCCTCTGCCCAAAAGGATAGAGGAAGGTGAGCATCTGACAACAATGTAGTGGTAGATTCAATAAGGGTTCTATTTTTCCTTTCAGCTACCCCATTTTGTTGAGGAGTTGTAGGAGCTGAGAAAGTGTGCCTGATCCCTTCACTCTGACAGAACTCTTGCATAAGAAGAGAATCAAACTCTGTCCCATTATCACTTCTGATCAGGGCAATGTGAGTATTGAACTCAATCTATATACATTTGAGAAACTCTGTCAAACACTTAAAGTTATCAGACTTCTTCCTCAGAAAGAACACCCATGTGAATCTAGAGAAGTCATCTACAACTACTAAGGTGTAAGATTTCCCTCCTAAACTTTGTACTGTAATGGTTCCAAAAAGATCCATGTGCAACAGATACAATATCCTAGGTGAATCACTCTTATTAAGTGACTTAAAACTATTTTTAGTTTGATTGCCTAATTGACAAGCCCTGCAGAGTCCTTCCTTCTTGTAGGGGCCAGAAGGTAGTCCTCTAACAAGGTTGTCCTTGGATAGCCTAGCAATAGTTCTAAGGTTTAAGTGTCCTACTCTCTTATGCCATAAAATATTAGGTCTACAGACAGAATTGAACAGGCAAATATCTACATCTGTTGAATGAAAATCTACTAGATAGATGTTACCTTTCCTTTTACCTATCAACACAGTTATGTTGTCCTCTGACTTGATCTTGCATAATGCTTTGCTGAAGGTCACCTGGTAGCCTTCATCACACAGCTGACTGATGCTTATCAAATTGTGCTTCAGTCCTTCCACATAAGCTACCTTATTGAATGTTACTGATCCAATCTGTACTGCACCATATCCTTTAGTTTGTCCAAAGTTTGAATCACCAAAGATAACTTTAGGTCCAAGCTTGGCTTTAGAGGATGTGAGGTTGGCTTTAGAGGATTTGCCCTTGAAGGAATTTCCAGAGCTCTGATCTCTGTTCGACGATCGTGGAGCTGCGTTCGATGATCTTGGGTCAGATAGTCGAGCTTCGTTCGACGGTCGACTTTGGTAGAGTTCAGGAATTTGAGATCGTCGACCTGAGTTCGACGATTTTGCCTAACATCGTCGATCTGCGTTCGGCGATCGTCGAGCTCCGTTCGACGATTTCTGCTGGAACTTAGTTTTCTTGGGCAGATCAGAATTTTTCCTAGCTACCTCTACAACTCCCTTCCCTTTATCAGAAATGAACTTGATTGGGGTTGTTAGAACTATAGGTTGGCTGGATGAAGCACCCAAGCCCAGTGTACTATTAAATCTAGAGTTCACTGTGCTTGTGATGTCCATCAGCTTGATACTTCTCCCATTAAGGGATTCTTCAAGCTTCTTGGCCTCAGATAGCTCACCTTTCAGTGAAGCTATCTGCTCCCTACAGCACTCCAACTCTTGAGAGAGTTTGAGGTTTTCTGACTTTAAGGTATTATGTTCAGATAAGTGATTTCTGAGAGAGATAATTTCCTTCTCAGATTTTAGCAAGTCTAAACATAATGCTTTAAATTCAGATTTAAAGTCCTCTGAATTGAAATCAAAAGAATTAATTACCTGATCTTCTTCAGGTTGAGTCTCTGAGTCTGACTCTGACTCTTCTTCATTTGAATTATGTTGTCAGGCATTGATTTCCATCATGCAGAACTCCTTCTCTTCTGCATCATCTTCATCACTGGAGTTGGATGAGGCTTCTGACTCCTCTTTAGTCTCACTATAGGATTCAGCAACAAATCCCTTTCTTGTGTGTTTGTTTTTGCTTGAGGAAGGTTTGTCATTGTCATTCCTCTTGAAGTCTTTCTCCTTTCTTCTTTCTTTCTTATCCCTTCTGTCCTTGTTTTTGTTTTCTGGACAGTCAGGTACAATGTGCCCTGGTTTCCTGCAACCAAAGCAGACAATTTCTTTATTATTTGACTTATCATACCTTGGCTTATCATGCTCCTTTTATGATCTCTTTTTGAAGTCCTTTCTGGCCATCTTGTAGAATCTTTTGGCCAACAGACTGAGCAGTTCATCATTGCCTGTGACTTTGTCTTCAGGCTGATCTTCAGTTGCTTTGAAGGTTATTGTCTTCTCTTATCTTGTGGCTGGTGAAGCAGCCTTCTGCTCTTCTTCTCTGTTCTCAATGAGCAGCTCATAAGATTTGAGCTTACCCAAAAGAGCTTCTGTGGTGATCTCATTCAAACTTCTGGCATCCTTGATTGGCCAGTTTCTTGAATCCCAAGTGCTTGGGAAGCACTTTAGAATTTTGTCATTAAGTTCAGTCAGTGAGATCTCCTTATCCAAAGTCTTGAGTTCACTGACAATCAGACTGAGTCTATTGTACATATTTCCAACTGATTCAGCTTCTCCCTTCTTGAAATTCTCATATTGAGATATGAGGTGGGATCTCCTGTCCTTTCTCTCATCAGCTGATCCTGAGACTATTTCAGAGAGTTTATCCCAGATTTCCTTTGCTGAATTACATTCAGCAACCTTTTGAAAGATGTCATCAGACATGGTCTGGGCTAAGATATTCATAGCCTTTGCATCAGCTACCTTCCACTTCTTGATATCAGCATCTGCTCCTGATGGAGGTGGAACAGCATTTATGCTTGTGTTCTCTGGAGGCCTTGGACAAACTGTCAAAACAGAGTTAAAAATATCCTCGTCAATAGAATTCATGTATAATCTAATCCTTGCTTTCCAAAGTGCAAACTTGGATAGACTGCACGCTGGAGGTCTGGTGCTAGCATAATCTTTGTTTTGGGCCATGATTTGTGAAAACAAAATCTAATAATAAACTCAAAAGAATACTGATCTAACTAGGAATCTTTGTGTTCAGGTGTTAGCATGTGCAACCACCAAGGTGTGGTATGTTTAACCAACCTGGCTTTTATACCAATTGAAAGTGCAGTTACATCTGATATACTATAGAGGGGGGGGGGTGAATAGAGTATATGGTGCTTAAAAACTTTTTACAACAGTTGTTGTAATCTGAGTGAACAGGGAAGTAAATATTAAATCTAATCACAAAATAACCTACAAAAGAAATTAATCACATATCCTAACTAATCACAAAACAATCACAGCCAGAAATAAAAGATAAAGACAAGCAAGCCAGAAGACACAAGGAGCTATAGTGGTTCCCCTAAACTTGGGTACATCCACTCTTCTACCACCCTAGGTAGGAATCCACTGCAGGATGAGTTGATCAGGTGTCCTGGGCACCAATGAGCTTTTGATAAGGTGCTCAAAAACCAAATCAGATTTTTTCATCAGGTGTCTTGCCACCAATGAGCTTTTGATAAGGTGCTCAAAAACCAAGCACAAACTTTTGAAGGGAGTTTGAAAAACCCTTTACAGAGATGGGGATGAGAGAGTTATGGAAGTCTTCTCTTTCTCAAGGCAGCTGAGAAGACTATATGGATTTGATGTTGTCAAAGCTCCCCCTAAGTTCTTGAGATGTTCAGGAAATGAAGCTTTGTTGTAGGGTGATAGGCCTTCAGAAGTTGATCTCCAGCAAATGATAATTTCAGCAACAGCTGAAATGTTAGGTGTCTGGAGTCTTTGAAAGATGTTGGCCTTGAACACTTGAATCAAAGGGGATCTGAGATTTCAGATTTGTTGATCTCTTTGGTGTATGTTCTTGTATGAATTCTTTTAGAGACAGAGAATGTCCACAGCACTTTCTCTTGTGAACAGTTGGTGTTGAGAAAGATGTTGTTCCAGAGAATATTGTAGCAGAGAATGTTTTGTTCTTCTTCTTCTTGTTCTGCTTATCGGTGATGTCTGTTCTGATCTTGGTTAGAGAGATTCAAAAATCTTGAGTTTTATTCCCCTGGTTCTGAATAGAAAATCATCCTCTGTCAAGAGTAGCCATTGTCCTGTCATTAATTGCATCCTTAATTGCAAATGTCTTCTGTGGGAAAGTCCAAAGAAACATTCCTTGAAAATCCCTTGAAACTTGATCCAGAATAAATGAAAACGGCTAAAAAATCTTCTGAATTAATTGTTGAATAACTCCTTAACTATTCTGAATTTGAATCTTGAAAAATCCTTTAACTCATCAGAAAAACGTCGAACTGAGCTCTGCTATCGTCGAACTGAGCTCAGCGATTTGGACTTATACAGCAACAGAGATCGTCGATCTGAGCTCAACTATCGTCGAACTGAGCTCAGAGATTTAGAGAATCAATACTGAGCCAAGATCGTCGAACTGAGCTCGAAGATCGTCGAATGGAGTTCGACGATTTGTTGAAGTTGAGCTCAGCGATCGTCGAATGGAGTTCGACGATCCGTCGAAGTGGAGCTAGACGATCGTCGATTGGAGGAGTTCGACGATTCGTCGTACTGAGCTCGACGATATGACTTAGTCTTCAAACTGGAAATCCTTGGTCGTGAGGGCAGCTTCCAAAACCTAAGTACTAACCCTTACACTCAATTCTAATTGACCTTTAGAGCTATACAGGAGGTCAAAACAGGTTTCCTAAAGACATAGTGATCCTGACCCAAATTAGTAATAGTGTGTTCCAACAATCTCCCCCTATTTTGGTTAGGATTACTATTTACAGAACTTGGAAAAATTAAATAACAACAAACAAAGCAACATACAGAAATGCAATAAGCAGGACATTGCAGAACCACGGATATATATTATCTCAGACAGAATCAGAAATCAGAATGATTGTCACCTTACATAGTTATTCTTTCTCCTTGCTCTTTATAAGTTTGATTTCTCTATTAGGATTGAGAGCTTCTTTCTTTGACCTTCTGTCATCTGCTGCACCTAGAGAAGTTTGTTGTTTGGGCCTTGGAACCACAGCTTCAGGATGCAGCTCCATATATCTATCAGAATCAAAGAATTTGCTTGAAGCATATCTTTCCAGTTCTTTCTTTCTTTGTTCAGACAGTGTAGTAATGTTGGAAGAATCTCTGCCTTGCTCTTTAGCTTTCTTAATTTGAACCAGTGCAGCAAGCTCTTTCATCCTGGCAGTCCAAGCAGTTGGATTATTTTCAGGATCTTCAAAGGGCACTGGTGGTTCATATCTGTTGGATGGATTATCTTGAGGAGGTCTGGATGAAACTACTTCCTTCAGCTTATAGAGAAAAGGACCTGAGGTTGTGTCTGATGAGGTTTGTCCTTCCCTGGAGTAATGATGTTGCCTTGAATAACCTTTTGAATAAAGTTGGAATTCCCTCTGGTTTCCTCTGTAACTTCCTCTTCTTGACTGAGAACCTCTGAACTGGCTTCCCTTATGATAAGATCTTGCATGAGGCTGATAGGGGGTTTGGCTTTTAGCATGAGGTTGAGCAGCTGAGCTTCCACCTGCACCTGCATCAGGAGGAGGTGGTGGAGGAGGATGAGACTGATGAAACTGGGAAGATCCTTTCTCATATTTCCTCTTCTTCTCCATACCTTTAAGTTGGTTCTTGGAGTATTGCATCCAATGCTCAGTTATGGGACAGTCATGAAGAATGTAATATGGTATGTCATTAGTGTCCTTGACTTTGGCTGGAGGTACTCTTTTCATGGCTTTGCTCCTTGCCTTTTCTCTTCCTGGCAATAGTGGCAGAGGAGTCATCAGAATCAGTCCTGAATTCATCACTCTCAGAACTTTGCTCATCATATAAAGCATCAATCCTTTTCATATATTCTTTCTGAAGTTGGGTTGAAGCAGATGAAGCAGCAGTGGTGACAACAGCACATACAGCACTAGTGACAATAGAAGTTGTAGCTGCAGAGCAGCAGTAACAATCATAGAGCTTTCTGGAGCAACCCTTGCAGAAGATATAGCAGCAGTACTAATAGTAGCAGCTGGAGAGCAGCAACAGATTCAGATGAAACACTTTCAGATACAACAACAGCAACATCAGTTTCAGATATAAAAGGTTCAGTAGCATCAATGTCATCAGCAATAGCAGCAGGCTCAAATTCATATGCCTCTGTCATCTGCATATCCTTAGAGATTAACTCATCAGCAGTATCAACAATAACAGCAGCAGCAACAGAAACATCAACAATATCAGCATCAGGAGGGGCAGCAGCATCAGTGGAAACAGACAGCTCAGTAGTGAAAACTGTATTTATGAATGAATGAATAATGTTGATGTCACAGTAGAGAAGGGCACAATGGCCTTGGACAAATCCTCTGATGGCTGGAGTGCAACTGTCTCTGGAAGACAACTGAAATAAGCTGAATCAAACACTAATATTAAGGACCTGATGTCCACTGGGAAGACTGCAACTGGAGGTGGAACTGGAACCTGAGGAATAACAGCAGCATCATCAGCAACAACTGAAGAAACAGCAGGCAAGCTAACTTCATAAGGCATCTCCCTGCTAGATTCAGAGAATGCTGGATCAAGGTACACTGATGAAGGGATTGCCTGAGGTAATAGGGAGGATAGCCTGGAAGAAAAAGCTGCCACTGACTGAAGTAATGGAGCCAAGGAGGTCTCCAATAGAAGAGATAGCCTGGGGGCTAGCAATTCATATATCTTGTCAGCTAGGGCTGGAAGATCTACTTGCTCAGCAGGGACTGGAGCAGAGGTAGAGGATGGAGGTGGAGCAACAGGTGATGATAGTGGAGAGCTGGTGTATTGGGGAAGTGATGGTTGAGGTGAGGGTATAGTGGAGATGGAAGACAGTGGGATGGAGATAGAGGGTGTGAATGTGGGTTGATCAATAATGTCTTGTAGAAGTTGTTGATAAGAAGTTGAGGAGGAGGGTAGCTCAGGAGGAGATGAGGGTGAGTCAACCATGAAGGAATCATCAAGAAGCTTGAAGGATGGAATGGTGGATGATGTGGTAATGTCTGGTTGAGGGTAGGAATATAATGGATGAAAGATTTCTTCTGTGAGTGGTAGAGTTGGAATTGGAGATGATATTGATATTGGAGATGGGCTGGAGATGATGATTGGGGATGGAGTTTGAATGGTGGATGGAACTGGAGGAGATGGAATTGGAGGAGGAGGAGAGGTAGCAGCAGGCAAGTCATCTCTAGGGGCAGAGACTTGAGGGGAAGTGACTATTACAGTCCTGGTGCCTGAAGGTGTGCTTGAAGAGGGCTTGCTGGGCTTGGTGATCTGCCTGTCCTATTTACCAAATAGGGCACAGGACAATCTCTTTGAAGCAGTAATATGTATCCCAGATGATACAAGCAGAGTAGGGCATCTGTTCTGAAGGAAGAGCCCTAGGATCATCCCAAAATTCACAAAGTTCTGGTTAATTTTCTTTTTAATCAGGTCAAAGAAGACCTCTCCCCAGTTCAACTGCTTCTTGTCCACTATGGCTCCCATCAAGCACAGCTGATACCTAGAAATTGGTATCATGTGCTGAGTGCTTGGCCAGCAAAACCTTGCCTACTACATCAGCCAAGAACCTGTATTCCACAGCTAGGTTCTTCTTCAGCAACTTGCTAGGGTTAGCCTTAGAGTGACCCATTCTTGCAAGCAAATCAGAGAATTCCTCTCCAGATAGATCAGATAATCTTACCAGAACTTAACTCAAAAACTTCTGTCAGAATGGTTGGAGTCAAGGGTATCTGGGTGCCAGAAATTGATCCAACTATTGTGTTTTGATCTGGTTGTGAGCAGTGTAGACCCACTCTTTGATCTCATCAGCAGGCAGCTTGATCCTAGTGGTCATGATAGTAGCAAGTTTCTGCTCCTTGAATAGTTCCAAAATATCCTGGAAAACTTGATCAGTTGTGCTGAAAGACTCCATGTCATTATCAAATCCGGCATCAAATTTCATTGCGGCAAGAACAGCAACAGAAACGGCCATGGTTACCTGCAAAATCAACAAACAAAACGACCAAGCGTAGAAATGTTTGGAGGGAAAAAGGATTTTTGCAGAGAAATCGAAAGCACAAAAGGAGAACGACGGCGAAAAAATGAATTTTATATTAGGGTTCGATGTAGAAAAGGAAAGATCGTTGAACTCAGTTCGACGATCGGGGCTTCTAAAGGAATCTGAAGAGTCTTCAATATCGTCGATCTGTTCCACGATTTGGACGATCGTGAGCGTCGAGCTCTGTTCGACGATCGTTCAGAGAACAAAATCGTCGAGCGCCGTTCGACGATTGTTGAGGAAGAGATAGTTCAGACTATCTGAGAAGCGCTGAACTCAGGTCGACGATTTCGGAAATCGTCGATCTCCGTTCGACGATGGGGGGAAAATCGTCGAGCGCAGTTCAGAGACCAGAAAGACACTCTAGACACTAAGAAAAATCAAGATGTTTGCCTAGTCTTGGTCAATTTTTTTATAACTTTTATAGTCTTGGATATTATTGTAGACTTCCTCCATCTAACATTCCTAACTGATTTAGGAAGAAGGTGCGTTTCTTTTCATCCAGGGCTTGGTGAAAATATCTCCCCTTTGTAAATCAGTTGGGATATATTGAAGTTCAATTTTGTTCTTCTCAATTATTCCTTAAAAAGTGATGTCTAATTTCTGTGTTTTGTCCTACTATGGAGGACTTGATTTTGAGCTATAGAAATAGCACTGGTGTTATCACAAAAGATTTTTGACTTCTCTAAGTTGTAGCCATAGTCTAGGAGTTGGTTTTGAATCCACAAGATTTGTGAACAACAACTGCTGCAGCATATATTCA
Organism: Platanthera guangdongensis; assembly: GCA_039583875.1. NCBI lineage: Eukaryota > Viridiplantae > Streptophyta > Magnoliopsida > Asparagales > Orchidaceae > Platanthera > Platanthera guangdongensis. Next base: position 171,566,797 of record CM077152.1, read on the forward strand.
GCTTCAGCAGTTGAAGTTGACACAGAAGTTTGTTTTTACAAACCAAGAGACAAGTCTGTCACCAAGGAACTGACAAGTTACTGGTGCTTTTCCTGTTAATTCTACATCTAGCATAATCAGCATCAGAAAATCCAGTTAAATCAAATGCTGAATCTTTTGGATACCAGAGACCTAGATTTGAACAACTTTTAACATACCTGAGAATCCTTTTAACTAGTGTTAGGTGTGACTCTCTAAGGCTTACTTGGAATCTAGCACATATACATGTAGCAAATTTTATATCTGGTCTACTGGCTGTAAGGTACAGTAAAGATCCAATCATTGCTCTATATGTTGTCTGATCAACAGGTTTCCCATGTTCATCAACATCCAATACAGCATTAGTAGGCATAGGTGTTTTCATGCAAGATGCTTCAGACATACCAAATTTCTTAACAAATTCATTTGCATACTTGGTTTGAGAAATAAAGATGCCTTCAGCATGTTGTTTGACTTGCAATCCTAGAACGAAAGATAGCTCACCCATGCTACTCATTTCAAATTTAGAATGCATTAGGTTGGAAAACCTTCTACATAATTGAGAATCAGTAGAACCAAAAATAATATCATCTAAATAAATCTGTACTAGTAGGGGTATGGGACTTATGGGTTCTAATGAAAAGAGTTTGGTCTACTCTACCCCTTATAATCCATTTTCTAGAAGGAAGCATGCTAGGGTCTCATACCATGCTCTAGGAGCTTGCTTGAGACCATATAATATTTTGTTCAACTTAAAACATAATCAGAATAAGTTGGAGAGATAAAACCTGGAGGTTGTTTGACATATACTTCTTATTTGATGTCTCCATTTAGAAATGCACTTTTGACATCCATCTTATATACCTTGAAGCCTTTATGTGCTGCATAAGCTAAAACGATTCTGATGGCTTCCAATCTTGCAACTGGTGCAAAAGTCTGGTCATAGTCTATGCATTCTTCTTGAGAGTATCCTTGAGCAACTAGCCTTGCCTTGTTCCTTATAATTACTCCTTGATCATCCAGTTTATTTCTGAACACCCACTTTGTTCCAACAATGGAGTGATACTTAGGCTTTGGCACTAGTTCCCAAACTTTGTTCCTTTCAAATTGATGCAACTCTTCTTGCATTGCAATGATCTAGTGTGGATCTTGCTCTGCATCTTGAATGGACTGAGGTTCAATTTGAGATAGGAAGCAAGTGTGCAATAGGTTTTGGTTGACCTGATTTTTGGTTTGCATACCAGCTGAGATGTCTCCGATTATTTGGGAAATTGGATGGTCTCTTGATGTTACTAAATCAACAGGGGGTGTTGATTGTTCACCAACCTGTGTTGTTGTTTTCTCTTGTGGTACAACAACTGGCTCTTCAAGTTGTTTTTTTTCAATATGTTGAATGCTTTCTTCATCTTCACTACTTTCCTCCTTTTGAGTAACCTGTAACTTGTTCAAGTCTTCAACAAGAGAAATGTTCCTGCAAAGGTTCTATGGTAGAAGTGTTCTTCTCCTTGAAAGACATATTAGATTCATCAAATGATATATGAAATATATCTTCAATTTTTAGAGATGATTTATTATAAACCCTATAAGCCTTACTGATCATGGAGTCCCAGAAACACTCCTTCATCAGCTTTAGCTTGAAAGTTTGTAAATATCTCTTGTCATTATTGTGTATATAGCAAATACCACAAAAACACTAAAATAATCAACTTTAGGTTTCTTCCCTTTGAGTAATTATAGGGAGGCCTTCCCTTTAATTTATGTATCAAACTTCTATTCAGCACATAGTTGGAGGTGTTCACTGCCTCTGCCCAAAAGGATAGAGGAAGATGAGCATCTGACAACAATGTAGTGGCAGATTCAATAAGAGTTCTATTTTCTTTTCAGCTACCCCATTTTGTTGAGGAGTTCTAGGAGTGAGAAAGTGTGCCTGATCCCTTCACTTGACAGAACTCTTGCATAAGAAGAGAATCAAACTCTGTCCCATGATCACTTCTGATCAGGGAAATGTGAGTATTGAACTCAATTTGTATTTATTTTGAGAAACTCTGTCAAACACTTAAAGTTATCAGACTTCTTCCTCAGAAAGAATATCATGTGAATCTAGAGAAGTCATCTACAACTACTATGTGTAAGATTTCCTCTAGACTTTGTATTGTAATGGGTCCAAAAAGATCCATGTGCAACAGATACAATATCCTAGGTGAATCACTTATTAAGTGACTTAAAACTATTTTTAGTTTGCTTGCCTAATTGACAAGCCTGAAGAGTCCTTCCTTCTTGTAGGGGCCAGAAGGTAGTCTCCTAACAAGGTTGTCCTTGGATAGCCTAGCAATAGTTCTAAGTTTTAAGTGTCCTAGTCTCTTATGCCATAAAATATTAGGTCTACAGACAGAATTGAACAGGCAATATATCTACATCTGTTGAAAGAAAATCTACTAGATAGATGTTTCCTTTCCTTTACCTGTCAACACAGTGTGTTGTCCTCTGACTTGATCTTGCATAATGCTTTGCTGAAGGTCACCTGGTAGCCTTCATCATACATCTGACTGATGCTTATCAAATTGTGCTTCAGTCCTTCCACATAAGCTACTTTTTGAATGTTATGATCCAATCTGGACTGCACCATATCCTTTAGTTTGTCCAAAGTTTGAATCACCAAAGATAACTTTGGGTCCAAGCTTGGCTTTAGAGGATGTGTTGTCCTTGTTTCCTGTCATGTGCTTAGAGCACCCACTATCCAAGTACCATTGCTGGTTTGATGTTGGATAGGTCTTTACCTGCACATAAAGTAATTCATTTGTTTTTGACCCAGTTTACCTTGGGCCTAGGTTGATAACCTTTAAACTCAGAAATAAAAGACATCCAGGTTGACTCTTATAACTTCAGGATGATATCTCTTGGAGGTATTTATCCATTCAGTATAAGGGTTAAAGATTTGGGATGAAGGACCCTAGGATTGGATTTGATTTGCCCTTAAAGGAATTTCCAGAGCTCTGATCTCTGTTCGACGATCGTGGAGCTGCGTTCGACGATCTTGGGTCAGATCGTCGAGCTCCGGTCGACGGTCGACTTTGGCAGAGTTCTGGAATTTGAGATCGTCGACCTGAGTTCTACGATTTTGCCTAAGATCGTCGATCTGCGTTCGGCGAAACGTCGAGCTCCGTTCGACGATTTCTGTGGAACTTAGTTTTCTTGGGCAGATCAGATTTTTCCTAGCTACCTATACAACTCCCTTCCCTTTATCAGAAAAAAACTTGATTGGGGTGTTAGACTATAGGTTGGCTGGATGAAGCTCCCAAGCCCAGTATACTATTAAATCTGGAGTTCACTGTGTTGTGTTGTCCATCAGCTTGATACTTCCCATTACGGGATTCTTCAAGTTGTGGCCTCAGATAGCTCACCTTTCAGTGAAGCTATCTGCTCCCTACAGCACTCCAACTCCTGAGAGAGTTTGAGGTTTTCTGACTTTAAGGTATTATGTTCAGATAAGTGATTTCTGAGAGAGATAATTTCCTTCTCAGATTTTAGCAAGTCTAAACATAATGCTTTAAATTCAAATTTAAAGTCTCTGAATTGATATCAAAAGAATTAATTACCTGGTCTTCTTCAGGTTGAGTCTCTGAGTCTGACTCTGACTCTTCTTCATCTGAATTATGTTGTGAGGCATTGATTGCCATCATGCAGAACACTTCTCTTCTGCATCATCTTCATCATCACTGGAGCTGGATGAGGCTTCTGACTCCCTCTTCAGTTCACTCAAGGATTCAGCAAAAAATTCTTTCTTGTGTGTTTGTTTTTTGATTGAGGAGGGTTTGCCATTGCTCATTGTCTTGAAGTCTTTCTCCTTTCTTCATTTCTTGTTTGTCTCTTTTGTCCTTGCATTTTGTTTTCTGAGCAGCTCATAGAGTCAAAAGAGCTATTGCCCTGCCAGTTTCTTGAACTCAAAGAGTCAATTCCTTACTTGATTTGACTATTGTCTATTTACTTC